>RQOL01000413.1:24157-73664 GCA_013076295.1 Sanderia malayensis | reverse complement strand
TGAAAAACACGAAATTCTCAAGCAACACGCGTGTGTTTTGCATATGCGAAAATTAATTTTTAACCTGCCAAAACTTTGTTTTTTTCACCCAAATACTTTCGATAAATGTTCGCCAAGCTATTAGCTTCATGTTGATATTTTCGTGGGGTGTGTAGGACAAAAATTGGCCACGTTAATTTAATTTGAAAGTTGGTGAATCGTGTTTTAAATGCAATTTTTTTCACGGGTTTGATTTCAGGGCTATTTTTGATCAACAAAATCATGTCTTGGACATCAAAAATGTAGAACTAAAATTGCGAAAAGCATTTCAAATGCACCTAAGTACTTTCGATACTTATTCGCCAAGGTATCAGTTCCCTGTTGGTGTAATTTGAGTTAAAATGGACAAATTTTGACCAGTTAGGGGAAATTTTGTGTTTTTAAAGTTGGCTGATGAATAAATTTTTTCACCACTTTTGTGTTGGGCTGCACTAAATACTCTCTTCAAATTCAAAACAACACTGTTAAGAAATGTGAATATATTTATCGGATTCGCTGTTTCCTTAGCTACAGTTTGATATATTTTTTATTAGAGATTGAGTTTAAATTTTCCAAGATTGATTAAATTTTTGAGGGCAACTTTTTTTTTTCAAACTTCACACTGAAGCTAGCAACTTTCGGAAGCGGCTTTCAGGGGGGCAGCGTGGGCGCGGGGCGGTCGCTTGGCAGGGGGGAAGACTCAACCTCCCACCTTTACTTTCTTTAGAAATGTGGCGTCGTGTGTATTGTAGGGTATGTATTGTAGGGTATGTATTGTAGGGTATGTATTGTAGGGTATGAATTGTAGGGTATGTTATGTAGGGTATGTATTGTAGGGTATGTATTGTAGGGTATTTATTGTAGGGTATGTATTGTAAGGTATTTATTGTAGGGTATGTATTTTAGGGTATGTATTTTAGGGTATGTATTGTAGGGTATGCTATGTAGGGTATGTATTGTAGGGTATGTATTGTAGGGTATGTATTGTAGGGTATTATTGTAGGGTATGTATTGTAAGGTATGTATTGTGGGGTATGTATTGTAGGTTATGTATTATAGGGTATGTTATGTAGGGCATGTATTGTAGGGTATGTATTTTAGGGTATGTATTGTAGGGTATGTATTGTAGGGTATGTATTGTAGGGTATGTATTGTAGGGTATGTACTGTAGGGTTTGTATTGTAGGGTATGTATTGTAGGGTATGTATTGTAAGGTATGTATTGTAGGGTATGTATTGTAGGGTATGTATTGTAGGGTATGTATTTTAGGGTATGTATTGTAAGGTATGTATTTTAGGGTATGTATTGTAAGGTATGTATCGTAGGGTATGTATTGTAGGGTATGTATTGTAGGGTATTTATAGTAGGGTATGTATTGTAGGGTATGTATAGTAGGGTATGTATTGTAGGGTATGTATTTTAGGGTATGTATTGTAGGGTATGTTATGTAGGGTATGTATTGTAGGGTATGTATTGTAGGGTATGTATTGTAGGGTATTTATTGTAGGGTATGTATTGTAAGGTATGTATTGTAGGTATGTTTGTAGGTTATGTATTATAGGTATGTATGTAGGCATGTATTGTAGGGTATGTATTTTAGGGTATGTATTGTAGGGTATGTATTGTAGGGTTTGTCTTGTAGGGTATGTATTGTAGGGTATGTACTGTAGGGTTTGTATTGTAGGGTATGTATTGTAGGGTATGTATTGTAGGGTATGTATTGTAGGGTATGTATTGTAGGGTTTGTATTGTAGGGTATGTATTGTAGGGTATGTATTGTAGGGTATGTATTGTAGGGTATGTATGTATGTATGTATTGTCGGGTATGTATTGTAGGGTATGTATTGTAGGGTATTTATAGTAGGGTATGTATTGTAGGGTATGTATAGTAGGATATGTTATGTAGGGTATGTATTGTAGGGTATGTATTGTAGGGTATGTATTGTAGGGTATGTATGTATGTTTGTATGTATGTATGTATGGGCATGAGCGGTAGCGAATGCAGCGCGCGAAGCGCGCCCACCAGATTAAGCTTTGTTTATGTGATGGGCTCCGGGGAGGGAGCGAAGCGACCGAACCCGGCTCATGTATGTATGTATGTATGTATGTATGTATGTATGTATGTATGGGCATGAGCGGCAGCGAATGCAGCGCGCGAAGCGCGCCAACCAGATTAAGCTTTGTTTACTTGACGGGCTCCGGGGAGGGAGCGAAGCGACCGAACCCGGCCCGTGTATGTATGTATGTATGTATGTATGTATGTATGTATGTATGTATGTATGTGTGTATGTATGTATGTATGTATGTATGTATGTATGTATGTATGTATGTATGTATGTACGTATGTATGCATGTATGTAGGTATGTTGTATGTATGTATGGGCATGAGCGGGAGCGAATGCAGCGCGCGAAGCGCGCCAACCACATTAAACTTTTTGTACTTGACGGGCACCGGGAAGCGAGCGTAGCGAGTGCCCCCGGCTAGTCTATATATAATAAAATGTGATCACACGTGACCCGCCGACTCTAAACAATGGGCTATTGTTTGGTGAACAATCGACGTTCGAACAAACAATGGGATCAAAGGAGAGGGCGTTGCCACTCAAAGGCTTTTTTTCTAGGGGTCAATAAGGGTGGAAATTGGCATGAAAATGATCGCTGCATTGTGCTGATGAAAGTAAAGCTTTCCGCTAATTTCTACTCCCAGCGGTTCGGGAGTTATTGCCCATTTTGTGTTCCGACTTTCTAGAAAGTTCCGAGGAAGGAGTTAATGAGATGCAAAACGAGCAGGGAGCAGCACATGTTTTTTTAGTTGAACGGGCAGCAAGTTGCTCGGGTTTAAACGTGAATACGTGCCGGAAATCAATTGTAAATACGTGTCAATTGTTGTCAAGACCTGTGGAGACAATGTGTGGACAATTATTTCAAGGTATTTCTTTTTATTCAATTGTTTTTTGCTGAAAATAGCACGAGTTTTGTTTTGTTTCAACTCACGTTTTTCTTTGGGCTCGATGTCCTAACCAAAACACGAAGACAATTTTGATTTTCTCGGGTCGTTCTGGGCCGATTTTCTCCATATAAACTTTCGATAACTGTTTATTTACCCAAGAACTAAAGTTATATGGCTTTGTTTTTTTTCTTTTTTCGATTTTCCTCTGATTTTGGACAGTTTTGGCCGAGTTTGGTTTTGCTGGAAAACACGAAATTTTCATCAAAAGGCGTGTGTTTTGCATTTGTGAAAATTATTTTTTAACCCGCCAAAACTTTGTTTTTTTCACCCAAATACTTTCGATAAATGTTCGCCAAGCTATTAGCCTCATTTTGATATTTTCGTTGGTTCTGTAGGACGAAAATTCGCCACTTTAATTTAATTTGAAAGTTTTAGTGATTTTAAAGTACGTTGATGAATTCATTTTTTCACTTTCAGAAGAAACGGCTTTTAGGGGGGCTGCAGGGTGGGCGCTGGGTAGTCGCTTGCCAGGGGGAAGTATGGTAGGGTGTGTATGGTAGGGTATGTATCGTAGGGTATGTATTGTAGGGTATGTATTGTAGGGTATGTTTTGTAGGGTATTTATTGTAGGGTATGTTATGTAGGGTAAGTATTGTAGGGTATGTATTGTAGGGTATGTTATGTAGGGTATGTGTTGTAGGGTATGTATTGTACGGTATGCATTGTAGGGTATGTATTGTAGAGTATGTATTGTAGGGTATGTATTGTAGGGTATGTATTGTAGGGTAT
This sequence comes from Sanderia malayensis, assembly GCA_013076295.1. NCBI lineage: Eukaryota > Metazoa > Cnidaria > Scyphozoa > Semaeostomeae > Pelagiidae > Sanderia > Sanderia malayensis. The sequence goes on along the minus strand of RQOL01000413.1, from coordinate 69,907 downwards.
GTATTGTAGGGTATGTATTGTAAGGTATGTAATGTAAGGTATGTATTGTAGGGTGAGTATTGTAGGGTATGTATTGTAGGCTATGTATTGTAAGGTATGTATTGTAAGGTATGTATTTTAGGGTATGTATTGTAGGGTATGTATTATAGGGTATATATTGTAAGGTATGTATTGTAGGGTATTTATTGTAGGGTATGTGTTGTAGGGTATGTATTGTATGGTATGTATTGTAGGGTATGTATTGTAAGGTTTGTATTGTAAGGTATGTATTGTAGGGTATGTGTTGTAGGGTATGTATTGTAGGCTATGTATTGTAAAGTATGTATTGTAAGGTATGTATTTTAGGGTATGTATTGTAGGGTATGTATTGTAGGGTATGTATTGTAGGGTATGTATTGTAGGGTATGTATTGTAGGGTATGTTATGTAGGGTATGTACTGTAGGGTATGTATTGTAGGTTATGTATTGTAGGGTATGTATTGTACGGTATGTATCGTAGGGTATGTATCGTAGGGTATGTATTGTAGGGTATGTATTGTAGGGTATGTATTGTAGGGTATGTATGTAGGGTATGTATCGTAGGGTATGTATTGTAGGGTATGTATTGTAGGGTATGTTTTGTAAGGTATTTATTGTAGGGTATGTTATGTAGGGTATGTATTGTAGGGTATGTATTGTGGGGTATGTATTGTAAGGTATTTATTGTAGGGTATGTATTGTAGGGTATGTATTGTAGGGTATGTATTGTAGGGTATGTATCGTAGGGTATGTATTGTAGGGTATGTATTGTAGGGTATGTATCGTAGGGTATGTATTGTAGGATATGTATTGTAGGGTATGTATTGTAGGGTATTTATTGTAGGGTATTTATTGTAGGGTATGTATGGTAGGGTATGTATTGTAGGGTTTGTATTGTAGGGTAGGTATTGTAGGGTATGTATCGTAGGGTATGTATTGTAGGGTGTGTATTGTAGGGTATGTATGTAGGGTATGTATTGTAGGGTATGTATTGTAGGGTATGTATCGTAGGGTATGTATTGTAGGATATGTATTGTAGGGTATGTTATGTAGGGTATGTGTTGTAGGGTATGTATTGTACGGTATGCATTGTAGGGTATGTATTGTAGGGTATGTATTGTAGGGTATGTATTGTAGGGTATGTATTGTAGGGTATGTATTGTAGGGTATGTATTGTAAGGTATGTAATGTAAGGTATGTATTGTAGGGTATGTATTGTAGGGTATGTATTGTAGGCTATGTATTGTAAGGTATGTATTGTAAGGTATGTATTTTAGGGTATGTATTGTAGGGTATGTATTATAGGGTATATATTGTAAGGTATGTATTGTAGGGTATTTATTGTAGGGTATGTGTTGTAGGGTATGTATTGTATGGTATGTATTGTAGGGTATGTATTGTAAGGTTTGTATTGTAAGGTATGTATTGTAGGGTATGTGTTGTAGGGTATGTATTGTAGGCTATGTATTGTAAAGTATGTATTGTAAGGTATGTATTTTAGGGTATGTATTGTAGGGTATGTATTGTAGCGTATGTATTGTAGGGTATGTATTGTAGGGTATGTTATGTAGGGTATGTACTGTAGGGTATGTATTGTAGGTTATGTATTGTAGGGTATGTATTGTACGGTATGTATCGTAGGGTATGTATCGTAGGGTATGTATTGTAGGGTATGTATTGTAGGGTATGTATTGTAGGGTATGTATGTAGGGTATGTATCGTAGGGTATGTATTGTTGGGTATGTATTGTAGGGTATGTTTTGTAAGGTATTTATTGTAGGGTATGTTATGTAGGGTATGTATTGTAGGGTATGTATTGTGGGGTATGTATTGTAAGGTATTTATTGTAGGGTATGTATTGTAGGGTATGTATTGTAGGGTATGTATTGTAGGGTATGTATCGTAGGGTATGTATTGTAGGGTATGTATTGTAGGGTATGTATTGTAAGGTATTTATTGTAGGGTATGTGTTGTAGGGTATGTATTGTAGGGTATGTATTGTAGGGTATGTATCGTAGGGTATCTATTGTAGGGTATGTATTGTAGGGTATGTATTGTAGGGTATGTATCGTAGGGTATGTATTGTAGGATATGTATTGTAGGGTATGTATTGTAGGGTATTTATTGTAGGGTATGTATGGTAGGGTATGTATTGTAGGGTTTGTATTGTAGGGTAGGTATTGTAGGGTATGTATCGTAGGGTATGTATTGTAGGGTGTGTATTGTAGGGTATGTATGTAGGGTATGTATTGTAGGGTATGTATTATAGGGAGGTTAATGTATGTATGTATCGGCATGAGCGGAAGCGAATGCAGCGCGCGAAGCGCGCCAACCAGATTAAGCTTTGTCTACTTGACGGGCCCATGTATGTATGTATGTATGAATGTATGTATGTATGTATGTATGTATGTATGTATGTATGTATGTATGTAGGTATGGATGTGTGTAGGTATGTATGTATGTATGTATGTATGGGCATGAGCGGGAGCGAATGCAGCGCGCGAAGCGCGCCAACCACATTAAACTTTTGTTGCTTGGGGGGCTCCGGGGAGGGAGCGTAAGGACCGGGCCCCCGGCTAGTCTATATATACTATTCTACGGTCACACGTGACCCCAACCCGCCAAACAATGCTCCATTGTCTCTTGAACAATCGACGTTCGACCAAACGATGGCAACCTTTGACCAAACAATGGGATCAAAGGAGCGGGGCTTGATATCATAAAGGCTTTTTTTTGGGGTGCAAATAAGGGTGCCAATTGGTACAGAAATTATCGCTGTATTGTGCTGATCAAAGTAAAGTATTTGGCTAATTTCTACTCCAAGCGGTTCGGGAGTTATGGCCCATTTTGTGTTCCGACTTTCTAGAAAGTTCCGAGGACGGAGTTAATGAGATGCAAAACGAGCAAGGAGAAGCACGTGTTTTTTTAGTTGAACGGGCGGCAAGTTGCTCGGGTTTAAACGTGAATACGTGCCGGAAATCAATTGTAAAGACGTGTCAATTGTTGTCAAGACATGTGGAGACAATTGGTGAACAATTATTTCAAGGTATTTCTTTTATTTAATTGTCTTTGGCTGAAAATAGCACGAGTTTTGTTTTGTTTCACCTCACGTTTTTCTTTCGGCTCGAGGGCCTAACCAAAACACGAAGACAATTTTGATTTTCTCGGGTCGTTCTGGGCCGATTTTCTTCATTTAAACTTTCGATAACTGTTTATTTACATAAGAACTAAAGTTATATGGCTTTGTTTCTTTTGTTTTGTCGATTTTCCTCTGATTTTGGACAGTTTTGGCCGAGTTTGGGTTTTGCTGCAAAACACGAAATTTTCAAGCAACAGGCGTGTGTTTTCCATTCGCGAAAATTAAATTTTAAGCTGCCAAAACTTTGTTTTTCTCACCCAAACACTTTCGATAAATGTTCGCCAAGCTATTAGCTTCATTTTGATATTTTCGTGGGGTGTCTAGGACAAAAATTGGCCAAGTTAATTTAATTTGAAAGTTTTAGTGTTTTTAAAGTACGTTGATGAATTCATTTTTTCACTTTCAGAAGAAACGGCTTTTAGGGGGGGCGGCAGGGTGAGCGCTGGGTGGTTGCTTGCCAGGGGGAAGTATGGTAGGGTATGTATCGTAGGGTATGCATTGTAGGGTATGTATTGTAGGGTAGGTATTGTAGGGTATGTATTGTAGGGTATGTATTGTAAGGTATGTAATGTAGGGTATGTATCGTAGGGTATGTTATGTAGGGTATGTATTGTAGGGTATGTATTGTAGGGTATGTATTGTAGGGTATGTATTGTAGGGTATGTATTGTAGGGTAGGGGTTGTAGGGTATGTATTATAGGGTATGTATCTTGGGGTATGTTATGTAGGGTATGTATTGTAGGGTTTGTATTGTAGGGTATGTATTGTAGGGTATGTATTGTAGGGTATGTGTTGTAGGGTATGTATTGTATGGTATGTATTGTAGGGTATGTATTGTAAGGTATGTATTGTAAGGTATGTATTGTAGGGTATGTATTGTAGGGTATGTATTGTAGGTTATGTATTGTAAAGTATGTATTGTAAGGTATGTATTTTAGGGTATGTATTGTAGGGTATGTATTGTAGGGTATGTATTGTAGGGTATGTATTGTAGTGTATGTATTGTAGGGTATGTTATGTAGGGTATGTATTGTAGGGTATGTCTTGTAGGTTATGTATTGTAGGGTATGTATTGTACGGTATGTATCGTAGGGTATGTATCGTAGGGTATGTATTGTAGGGTATGTATTGTAGGGTATGTATTGTAGGGTATGTATGTAGGGTATGTATCGTAGGGTATGTATTGTAGGGTATGTATTGTAGGGTGTGTATTGTAAGGTATGTAATGTAGGGTTTGTATTGTAGGGTATGTATTGTAGGGTATGTATTGTAGGGTATGTATGTAGGGTATGTATTGTAGGATATGTATTGTAGGGTATGTTTTGTAAGGTATTTATTGTAGGGTATGTTATGTAGGGTATGTATTGTAGGGTATGTATTGTGGGGTATGTATTGTAAGGTATTAATTGTAGGGTATGTATTGTAGGGTATGTATTGTAGGGTATGTATTGTAGGGTATGTATCGTAGGGTATGTATTGTAGGGTATGTATTGTAGGGTATGTATTGTAAGGTATTTATTGTAGGGTATGTGTTGTAGGGTATGTATTGTAGGGTATGTATTGTAGGGTATGTATCGTAGGGTATCTATTGTAGGGTATGTATTGTAGGGTATGTATTGTAGGGTATGTATCGTAGGGTATGTATTGTAGGATATGTATTGTAGGGTATGTATTGTAGGGTATTTATTGTAGGGTATTTATTGTAGGGTATGTATGGTAGGGTATGTATTGTAGGGTTTCTATTGTAGGGTAGGTATTGTAGGGTATGTATCGTAGGGTATGTATTGTAGGGTGTGTATTGTAGGGTATGTATGTAGGGTATGTATTGTAGGGTATGTATTATAGGGAGGTTAATGTATGTATGTATCGGCATGAGCGGAAGCGAATGCAGCGCGCGAAGCGCGCCAACCAGATTAAGCTTTGTCTACTTGACGGGCCCATGTATGTATGTATGTATGAATGTATGTATGTATGTATGTATGTATGTATGTATGTATGTATGTAGGTATGGATGTGTGTAGGTATGTATGTATGTATGTATGTATGGGCATGAGCGGGAGCGAATGCAGCGCGCGAAGCGCGCCAACCACATTAAACTTTTGTTGCTTGGGGGGCTCCGGGGAGGGAGCGTAACGACCGGGCCCCGGCTAGTCTATATATACTATTCTACGGTCACACGTGACCCCAACCCGCCAAACAATGCTCCATTGTCTCTTGAACAATCGACGTTCGACCAAACAATGGCAACCTTTGACCGAACAATGGGATCAAAGGAGCGGGGCTTGATATCATAAAGGCTTTTTTTTGGGGTGCGAATAAGGGTGCCAATTTGTACAGAAATTATTGCTGTATTGTGCTGATCAAAGTAAAGTATTTGGCTAATTTCTACTCCAAGCGGTTCGGGAGTTATGGCCCATTTTGTGTTCCGACTTTCTAGAAAGTTCCGAGGACGGAGTTAATGAGATGCAAACGAGCAAGGAGAAGCACGTGTTTTTTTAGTTGAACGGGCGGCAAGTTGCTCGGTTTAAACGTGAATACGTGCCGGAAATCAATTGTAAAGACGTGTCAATTGTTGTCAAGACATGTGGAGACAATTGGTGAACAATTATTTCAAGGTATTTCTTTTATTTAATTGTCTTTGGCTGAAAATAGCACGAGTTTTGTTTTGTTTCACCTCACGTTTTTCTTTCGGCTCGAGGGCCTAACCAAAACACGAAGACAATTTTGATTTTCTCGGGTCGTTCTGGGCCGATTTTCTTCATTTAAATTTTCGATAACTGTTTATTTACATAAGAACTAAAGTTATATGGCTTTGTTTTTTTTGTTTTGTCGATTTTCCTCTGATTTTGGACAGTTTTGGCCGAGTTTGGGTTTTGCTGCAAAACACGAAATTTTCAAGCAACAGGCGTGTGTTTTCCATTCGCGAAAATTAACTTTTAAGCTGCCAAAACTTTGTTTTTCTCACCCAAATACTTTCGATAAATGTTCGCCAAGCTATTAGCTTCATTTTGATATTTTCGTGGGGTGTGTAGGACAAAAATTGGCCAAGTTAATTTAATTTGAAAGTTTTAGTGTTTTTAAAGTACATTGATGAATTCATTTTTTCACTTTCAGAAGAAACGGCTTTTAGGGGGGCGGCAGGGTGGGCGCTGGGTGGTTGCTTGCCAGGGGGAAGTATGGTAGGATATGTATCGTAGGGTATGCATTGTAGGGTATGTATTGTAGGGTATGTATTGTAGGGTAGGTGTTGTAGGGTATGTATTATGGGGTATGTATCGTAGGGTATGTTATGTAGGGTATGTATTGTAGGGTTTGTATTGTAGGGTATGTATTGTAGGGTATGTATTGTAGGGTATGTATTGTAGGGTATGTATTGTAGGGTATGTTATGTAGGGTAAGTATTGTAGGGTATGTATTGTAGGTTATGTATTGTAGGGTATGTATTGTACGGTATGTATCCTAGGGTATGTATCGTAGGGTATGTATTGTAGGGTATGTATTGTAGGGTATGTATTGTAGGGTATGTATGTAGGGTATGTATCGTAGGGTATGTATTGTAGGGTATGTATTGTAGGGTTTGTATTGTAAGGTATGTAATGTAGGGTTTGTATTGTAGGGTATGTATTGTAGGGTATGTATGGTAGGGTATGTATGTAGGGTATGTATTGTAGGATATGTATTGTAGGGTATGTTTTGTAAGGTATTTATTGTAGGGTATGTTATGTAGGGTATGTATTGTAGGGTATGTATTGTAGGGTATGTATTGTAAGGTATTTATTGTAGGGCATGTATTGTAGGGTATGTATTGTAGGGTATGTATTGTAGGGTATGTATCGTAGGGTATGTATTGTAGGGTATGTATTGTAGGGTATGTATTGTAGGGTATGTATCGTAGGGAGTTTAATGTATGTATGTATGGGCCTGAGCGGAAGCGAATGCAGCGCGCAAAGCGCGCCAACCAGATTAAGCTTTGTTTGCTTGAAGGGCTCCGGGGAGGGAGCGAAGCGGCCGAACCCGGCTCATGTATGTATGTATGTAGGGTATGTATGTAGAGTATGTATGTAGGGCATGTATGTAGGGTATGTATGTAGGGTATGTATGTAGGGTATGTATGTATGTATGTATGTATGTATGTATGTATGTATGTATGTATGTATTTATGTATGTAGGTATGTATGTATATTATGTATAGTATTTTTATACATAGTAGATAGGGTATGTATTTATGTATATATTTATGTATAGTATCTATAGTAAGTATGTTCATATTAATATGCAGTGCTTCTATTTCTAACTTTTGTAATTCATTAAAAAAAAACACTGCAAAACAGACACTGTCCTTCTTTTTGAACAAATGATCTTCAATTAACAAATCTTAAAATGAACTCACCTAACTATAATAATGTTCACAAGGAATGACCACAAACATTCACTTTATGTCTGGGCTCCTGAAAAACAACAAGAAATCATGTAATCTACTTTATAGCATGTTGGCTCATCTCAGTTCTTTTCATGTGGCCTCAAGTCTATAAATGTAAGTTATTTATTGTAACTGCAAATCATTAATTACTTCCACCTCATGTATTCACCCACTCAAACAACGTATAAAACCTTCTTACCTTTGGTCAATCTTCCATGGCCTACTCTTCTTATTGCTATTTTTACCACGGCAATATTTCTGAAGATATAACAGATCACCAAAAATAAAATCAATGTACTTCATTCTCCATGTGTCCGTGGTGGAACATGTTTTTCCTGTTGTTGTGTTCAACAACCTTCACCATCAAAATCCCCACAACGCCATGGTGAGAAATGATCTATTTCTAGATATCTTGCATAATAAAGTCCACCAAATTATTTCTTCTTATACTTAGAGATCGACAAAACAGAATGAATCATCATAATAATAATAATGACAACAACGAGGCACGCCGCCGAATAGAGGCCACAAAACTTTCAAATTGGCGCGAATTTAAAATAGCAATTGCGTGTTTATATTCTTGCTACAGCAAATGTAAAATTTTTCTTCAACATCTAACGTTGTTAGAAATTGGAAGAAAATAATAATTATCTATATATTGAGAAAAAATCTTACAAAGATTGTTTTACTTTGTTATTGGTAAGTTGAATGTTGAAATTTACCTTTCCTAAACAATCCATATTTACACCAACAGCGTCTTCTTTAAGGCCAGGTTGTCTTTCATTGCATCGCAATGCACTGTCTTTTTTACCGTTTCTGTCATCTGGTTTTTAGCGTTTCTGTCATCTGGCTTCTGGGTTAATATCCAGCCAGTTTTGTTGTAAAGTAAAGTAAAGTAAAGTGAAGTTTTTTTATAAAGTAAGTATTTCACTCCTTCACTTCAGCATGACATTTTATTCTTATTTCAATCAACACAATAATATACAAGTTAAACATGTTAAACATTCCTTAGTATTAATAGCAACTTTCTTTTTTCAAGATAATAAATTCATCCAAATCATCTTTCTTCTTTTCTAAAAACAGGGTTTCAAGAAAGTTGATTCCTCAAAATATTTGGTGAGTGTCATAACAATTGTTGTTATACAAAGCCCATTTTAGTTAATGTTTAAATGCCTCACCCTGTAATGTACATTGATCTCCCAAATCTGAAGCTTGACTACTTAGCTGAACAATCACAACAATTTCTTATCAATAAAAAGCAAATTAACTGCATAATGCAAATAAAATCTAGCCTGCACAAACACATCAAATGGGTGATTAACTTTTCCAATTTATACATTATCGCAACTGTTTTCCTTTTAGTTCTTGAAGAACACAATAGAAAGAGTGATGTAGGTCATAAGATAAAGTGCTCCAATATTTTTATTTGCGAACTTTAAATAACCAATAATTTAATTCCACGATCAAGAGTAATTTCGAACATAATTACAATTATGCTTTAAATTATTTATTTTATCTTGCAGCTCACCAAAAAACAACAAAACCCATCCACTTGCTCACAAAAATCACTCTTATTTCAAATATTAACATTTTCACTTAAATTGGGTTGCATATAAAACACATTTTTTTCTTTTTTTTATATCATCTCTGGCAAAATGCCAAAAAAGGCCAGAAAAGCATCAACCGGCTCAAGGTGCTGCGATCAAGTAAGGAAAGCAAATCGCCGAAGTCGTGAGAATAACCAACAGCCTCATCCTGCTGATTTACCACCCGATAATACGGTACAGGGAGCAGTGAATGATCTTCACCAGTTGCAGCAAGAATACCCTCAGCAACCAGCCCAGAATATCAACCACTCCCAGTTCATTATCCACAGATGCAAGCACTGTATGTGCCATGGCAACTAGCTGCGATGCTTCCCCACTATGGACTTATAGCAGTACCGCAACCAATAAACATTGGCTTACAATATCCTGCAGCACTGGCCCCTCAACTTCAGGTACACAACTCAATAATTTCTGCTAAACTTTCCAATCACGTCAACCATATATTATACAGCTTTTTGTAATTAAAAACTATCAAATTAAATCAGTTATTATATCAACCAAATTATCAATATTTTTCCATCTGCAGGTACCGCAGATGGTTATGCAGTTGCAACCACCCCTTCTGAATCGTAATCATGAAGGTCCAGCAGCAATACAAACGGCAGATGTGGAGATGCTTAATGTAAATCAAGCTCAAAATGACAATGAGGTAAAAGAAAATTGTTAACAAAGCTAACTACAGTTAGCAACTCCATTTTCCATAACCCGAATCCCTCATGCAATTTCCCTACTTGAGACATGTATAATTATAAGTTCCCATGTATATTTATATGAATTTACATATCACACAGTAATGACATTAAAATTTCTATTAACTAATGACTAAAATAACTAATTTATTTAATTTTCATTATTAACAGATGCGGCCAATGCAGATGCAACCCCAAACACATATTGAAAATGAAAATAATGAAATGAAAGGCCAGCACAACCTGATGAAATCAACGTGGAACAACACATTCCAATTCCACATGATAATCAGGTAAAACAGACAACCATCACAATTGCTTAAAATACACCAGTCAATCTCCATAGTACCATGTCAGGAAATTATTTTACTCTCTAAATAGACATATCTTCACAAGTTTCAGTTTTATGCATTTCAAAACACATATTGAATTATATTAACTTAGATTGCATTGCATTTCAGGATCCACAAATATTGCCTGCTGCTATGGAATTGCAACCCAACCTTGAAAATGAAAATGAAGAAATCAAATAGCGGTACAACCACAAGAAGTTGAAATGCATGACGAAATCCAACCACAACACCAAGATGATGTCCCCCAACCCATCGAACATCAAGAAGGGAAGTAAATCAACCTATTCTTGAAATTCCTCAATTCTCCCCAATGCCTCATCATCTTGGGAAAATGACCAGAACATGTATTCACTGTGAAGCGAAGTACTTCCGAGAGGAACTCAACTCAAAAAAGCAATACAACAAATGTTGTATGGGAGGATTAATAACTCTCGATCCCATTCAACCACCCCCGGCAAATGTGATGCATTTATACACTGGAACTACTGAGGAATCTAAATATTTTCTCAAAAATTTCCGTAGATACAATTCGCTAATGGCGATGGCATCCTGGACAGCTACGTTGTAAGACACGCTAATGCAGGACCACCAGTCATCACCATCCATGGAAACGCATACCATATGACAGGTAGATAGAACGTCCGCCTCTTACCTCTTATATTATGCTACATTTTCATATAATAGCTTCACGTGATGAAACGGATGTTGACAGAACGCTCAAGTCCTTTCCCGCCCAATCTACAATGGATTAGCTCTTATTATCCTTGCCTTGATATTAAGAGTTACCAACAGCAATATTTCTGAACATATAACAGATCACAAAAAACAAGAAAATCAAGGCGCTTTTTGATGCTTACATAACAAAACACTTGCTGCATTGAAAATTACAGTCGATATAACGAAGTACAATTTACAATGTTTATTTGAATTCAACAGGGGTAACTGAAACCGACAGGTCCGAAAAATATGCAGAATTATACATTATGGACACCCAACAAGCACTGCAAGAACGCCAGAATACAGCCAGAGAACAAAACTTGGACTTAGACATGGTGGCGCTGCTGCAAAACGAATTGATGGCAGTAAATCGATTTGCTCAACATTTTAAAACAATGGGAGAGGTACTGGAAGAGCAAAGGCAGCAAGCCATTGCCAATGATCAGCCATTCCCACGTTCAAGATGATTATTACCGGTCGCCCAGAACAAGATCGAAGATATGAAATCCTACTGCCAGAGAAATTGCAGCAGTCTACACTACACGCAATGGCGGTGCTCCTAATCCGAGGACAGAGAGCTTCAAATTCGAACAAGGCGTGGTAATCTTATGAAGATTAATGCCATAGATCCTGTTGCGGATCCTCTAACCTATCCATTGTTGTTCTTTCAGGGTGATCGTGGATACAGCGTGGACCTTCAACGTCTACCTACACGTGAAGGACAAGGCCAGCAAAATGCTAATCGTAACCACCGTACCAAACTTACAATCGCCGAATATTATTCGTACCGAATACAAGTCAGAAATCAACTGTCCACCATCCACAGGGCAACACTTCTCTTTCAACAATATTTGGTGGATGCATACACCAAAATAGAAGGAAACAAGCTCAACTGGATTTTGCACAATCAACGGCAATTACGTGCGACAGTTATCGAGGGCCTGATGGATCACCTGAACAGAAGGGCTGAAATCGAAAATCAAATGGCCAGGGCAAACAATCCCAACGAACCCCTTCATATTGATGTCGGTCGTGTTGTCATACTTCCCTCATCTTTTTCAGGCAGTCAACGAAATATGTACCAGAACTTTCAAGATGCAATGACCATCGTAAGAAAGTATGGCAAGCCTGACATCTTCCTAACCATGACGGCCAATCCCAAGTGGAAGGAGATTTCAGAAAACATTCTACCACACCAGAAGTCAATGACCGGCCTGACATCGTCACACGAGTATTTCAACAGAAACTACAAGAACTACTGGAAGATGTCCTTCACAAGCACATTCTCGGACACACTATTGCACATGTATATGTCATCGAATTTCAGAAGAGAGGACTACCACACGCTCACATGATTCTGTTCCTCTCCGAGGCTGATAGACCACGAACACCTGAAGAGGTAACATCTGTAGCAATAATCTATTATAGAGTAAGATAAGAAGATAGATTTATTATACATTTATTATTGAGTATGAAATATTATCATCAGTTGTATTGCTTAGTAAAAACACAGTGCATTTTGATGTGTAGAACTTACATGTGATATTTTTCCTTCGAAACCTACAGGTAGATCGACTCATATCAGCTGAAATTCCGGACCCACAGGATGCAAGATATCACAATTGGTACTGAAGCACATGACACATGGACCATGCGGTGATATAAACCCCGGATGTGTTTGCATGGAGAATAACAAATGCAAGAAACGATTTCCGAAAGATCGCACTGCCGAAACACAAGTCAATGCGAATGGTTATCCACTCTACAGACGACGCTGTCGTCACCCAGTCAATCTGAAGATCGACTTCTAGATGATACATGGGTTGTGCCACATAATCGCCATCTTCTACTCAAGTATCAGTGTCACATTAATCTGAAATATGTAGCACTGTGAAGTCCGTGAAATATATTTTCAAATATATTCATAAAGGACAAGATATGGCACACGTGGAAATTCTGGAAGGACAGCAGCAACAAGTACCTCAAGATATTGAGCACGATGAAGTACGCCAATACATCAACGCTCGGTATATTGGACCACACGAAGCTGTTCACAGAATATTCCAATTTTCCATGCACGAGAAAAGTCACACTATAAAACGTCTGCATGTTCATTTACCTGATCAGCAGACCGTATACTTTCAGGATAATGGAGGGTCGAACAATTACAAAACATCAATGAAAAAACCACACTGACGTCTTGGTTTGAATTGAATGCACAAGACCCGGCTGCACGCCAATATCTCTATCACGAGATTCCTGAACACTATGTTTTCAACGAGCGCACCAAAACATGGAAAGCAAGACAGCGGAGAACACTGCCTGTCATAGGCAGAATATATCAAGTTCACCCACGACCATGTGAGCAAAGGTTCGCACTGAGACTATTGCTTCTCCATAAACGAGGTGCCACGTCGTTTGAAGATCTTCGTACGATAGAAGGAAACCTATGCAATTCCTTCAAAGACGCTGCTTTAGCTCTAGGTCTGTTGGAAGATGATGCTGAAATCATACGCTGTTTGGAGGAGGCAGTCATTTTCAACATGCCAGTACAACTGAGACAGTTGTTTGCAACATTACTCCTTTTTCAAACACCTTCTGATATCGCAGCACTCTTCAACATGTTCAAAGAAGCATTAAGTGAAGACTTTGTACGACGTGATCAAGTCAATCATCCAGATATGGCCATAGCTTTTGAAGACCGACACATGTATCAATGTCTACACGACATTGACGAAAATTTGAAAGTACATGGTCAATCGATCACTAATTATGCTGACCTTCCTCAACTTCCAGCCGACTATGTCATTCCTGAACGAGGTACTAATGTGTTATTTTCAAATATGTACTGTATTAGTAAGAATATAATAATGTATCCTAACATCGTGCAGACAAGGGCATTTACGTATTTTTGCACAATGATTTTCCTAGCTTTCTTTCCAATGTTATTGCAAAATATTTCACTTTTATTACAGAGGAACATGACATCGATGTTGGCAATGCCAGAGAGGAAGGAGAACGAATGCTGGCCGCATTGAACCCTGAACAGCGAGCCATATACACGGGAATCACTGATGCTATCAACGCGCAATCCGAACAGAACTGTCACTTTGTTGACGGGCCGGTTGGAACCGGCAAAACTTTCCTTTACAACACGTTGGTTCACAATCTGCAAGCCAATGGACATAAAGTTCAGTGCATGGCGTGGTCAGGGATTGCTGCAACACTGCTCATAAATGGTAGAACTTCACACTCTACCTTTCAAATTCCTATACCACTTCAAGCTGAATCAACGTGCAATGTCAAGAGACAGAGCAGGGGAGCACAGGTATTGCGTGAAACTACCCTATTCATATGGGATGAAGCTTCCATGATTCCCGCACTTGCATTACAAGCAGTCGACCGACTGCTTCGAGATATTACACATGTCGACAGACCATTTGGTGGCAAGTTCATGCTACTTGGTGGTGATTCAGACAAGTTCTACCTGTCGTCACGAAAGCAGGAAGGGAAAGAATTGTAGCAGAGACTCTAAAATCACACCAGATCATTGATCTATGGACAAAGTTTCAGCAGCATCGTTTACACACCAACATGAGAGCCGTTCAAGATGATTCATACCGTGAATTCTCAGAATGGCTTCTCAGACTTGGCAACAAGCAAGAAGCACACGATGCACTGGACAACGTAATTCTGCCACAACAGATATGCACTTCGTCTAAAGAAGACATGCTGAACTTCATTTTTCCCAGGCCGAACACACCAGATTCACACCTAATGATGGATCCTGTAACAATGTCTGAACGCTGTTGTCTGACTCCGAAGAATGACTTATCACATCAAGTGAACAACTTAATTCTGGACAGACTTCAAACAGCCGAAAGAACTTATTACAGCACAGACAGTGTTGTCACAGACGATCCAGATGAGGAAGAGGCCTACCCCATTGAATTTCTCAACCAACTCACTCCGAATGGAATGCCGTTGCACAGACTTAAACTCAAGGTAGGAAGAGTACAATATTTCATCCTATTAACATTAAATTATTATGTGCAAAGGTAGTGCACCATAAAAAAGCCATCATTAATCACAAAAATATTCATTGCATTAGGTTGGTGCAACGATCATTCTTCTGCGGAATCTCAATCCAAAGAAAGGTCTTTGCAACGGAACAAGACTCATAGTTCGGCATCTCCGACGTCACGTGATTACGGCAGAGATCATTACGAAGGAGCACAGAGGACAACGGGTCATGATTCCCAAGATCACAGTCTCCACTCAGGACACGGAAATGCCGTTCAAAATGAAACGCCGACAGTTTCCAGTCAGACTTGCATACTGCTTGACAATCAACAAGGCACAGGGGCAATCCCTGAGGTATGTTGGTTTGTACTTACCCGAGCCCGTGTTCACACATGGTCAGTTATATGTGGCCATGTCAAGAGCAACATCATTTAACGGGCTAAAAGTATTCCTCCCAGAGGAAACACACAGGAAAACAAAGAACATTGTTTTCCAAGAAGTCCTGTAAAGGCTTCATCCTAGAGCGACCATCTGCACAGTTGCTCTACAGAGGGCTGCCTACCAAAACGCACATACACACATTCAAGGGTACGGGTATTGTGTGTCAACGCAGATCACGTCGCACATAAGTGTGGTGTACAGCCGTTACTGGCACCTTTCTAGAATGCATTCATTCTAGATAACACTGATCTGCGGAGACCAACTGGACATTACACCCTCCACATGTCCAGGGGTGACTGCACCACACACAGCAGTCGGCACAGTCCTGAATCCTGCGTAGCGCCCGATTATTAAGAGTTATGCGTTGCCATTTTCTCCGATATTGCCTATGGGAAAGTGGATTTCCTTACTCTGTGAAAACTGCAAGTTGTCCCTTAAGGATAGTTACTTTTTGCAAAACATCGCACTATCAATAACATCCCCCCCCTCTCCTTTTAATACATGAACACTTGATCTAAAATCTACAGAGGCCCCTTTGTGTTTACTGTTATATATTTCCAAATTTCAATTGCACTTTTCACCAACAAGGAAAACTCGAACAAAGGTTACTCCTTGACGCTGGTGTTCGAGCTTTTAACTAATGTAACCGGCAATCTTATTCTTTTTTTTGCTATATACAAACGTAATCCTCAAAACAAACGAACGCGGTTATTGAAAGAATACATTCACGCCGTGGCAGAGATGTATGCTTGCTGAGAGTGAAGTGCTATTGAAGAATCCAAATTGAGGTACTGTCATTTTGCTAAAGACGTCGCTTAACCAATCAATTTTGCAACCTGAACTACGGATTGTATGTATCAATTTCTATGGATATTGACCATTCACCAATTCTTTGAATAGTAAACTCTATCATGATTGAACTTTTCGCATTCGTACTTCGCATACAATACAAATATCTATCCAAATCCTTTCAAAACATGTTTTTTGTACTGTAGTCTATATCTTCAGATCTTCCGCATTAATGATAACGTTCTAAGAATAGCGATTTACGTATTCAATAGCAGATAATCAGGAGATAGATCGTTAGAGTTTCAATATTCATATATTTGTGTATTTGTCCCATATAAATCTCCATTCAATAATATCATAACAAAATTTATTGACTTCGTTTTTAATTAGATGCATTTCTGCTAATGTCATTGAAACGAGGCGACACTTCTGTCTCCCATTTCAAACGCCTTTGTGCTGTCTATGTATGATTTTCATCTATGTTATGTCTCATCATCGCACTATTGTTGCCTGTCGGGTTTAAGTTTCTGTCTGCCAACAATTGGCATCCAGTTGGATTTTGTTGCTCAACTCAATGAAATTATACCTCATAAAGCCTTCCTGGCTCAAAGGAAACAACTACCTTGCTGTTGACTAAAGGTAAATAAGGTTCATTTTCATTTTGGACAATGAAACAATGCATATTTAGATATAAGCGAATTTGCTACTGAAATGAGAGAAAATAAAGGTGATGTACTTTTATTGACATAATAAAGGAAACAACTAGGCTGCTATGAATCAGAGGTCAACAATCTATATTTTCACGCTCATCCCTTTCAATTTGATATGTTGAATGGAAATTACTTAGCTTAGGCCATTTCTACTTTACTCACGGTTTACATATAGTTTGTTAGGCCAGAATTCTGGAAATTTTCCAATGTTTTTTCAGTACTTTGTTTTCAGAAGAAATGTGCATTACTCTACCAACATCTTCGTCTTCCTGAGGCTTTTATTTCCGTCCTGCAGCTAATACTATTATCATCAGATTTTCACGGCAATTTCGGCGTCATAGCAACAACAATAGCGGCGCGAAATTTAAAATTTTTCTTGCACAAGCAAAACAACAATTCACGTAAGTACATAAATTTTAATGTTCCTTTTACTTCAACATAAAAATACAGGCTATTCATAACTAAACAGCTTTAAAAAAGCTCAAACTGCTATATTTTACGTCACAATTGCCATTGCAGTGGATATTTTCACAATATTATAACAATTTTATCCTTTACAGGTTCACCTGAGATAGATAATTTTCGCAACTACTGTTACCGTAAGTTCATGTATTTATTTCTGTGTTTTCTGCCTGCCTTTAGTCTCTCCCCTTCATTGTAAGAAAGATAATTATCATTGATTTTCTGCAGAAAATAGAACTGTTTCATATTAATACATTAAAAGTATAGATATATTATTGTTACATTAAGAGAACAGTAGAGGCAAATTCAAACAACTGATAGCCTATCAACTCACCTTTCACTGACAATGACAATATATTTATATATAGTGTAAACATGGATAGTGAAATGGAACTTGCCATCCTTGATGAGCTTGCAGCAGTCGAGCCTGCAGCAAATGAGCCTGCAGCAAGTGAGCCTGAAGTGGCGAAGGAACCCACAGTGGTTTCTTGTGGTGAGGAAACTGAGGTAACATTGAAAAATACTATCATCCATATATTGATAAATCTGTATCAATGTCATGCATATATTATCAAACTGCTTTACAAGGAAACACAATTGTATCCTATGTGAGTCACTGTTTTTAATATATTGTTCTCATATTAATCCTAGCTAATCGACTTTACTGATATTGGGTCACTAAAAAGGCAATGTGCCTTCAAATTCAGTGCCATTCACAAAGGCACCAAGTTTCACTTCGTTAGCACCGAAGGCAGGCATTTAACGAAGGAAGAAATAGCGTAAGTTCCAATGCAAAATTCCCATCTCATCTGTGAAACATACCAATAAAAAACATAATATACAATAATTAATGGAAGCTTCATCCCATATGAAGGGAGTAATAATATGTTAATATATTAATATATATTTAACAAAGGATAAAATAGCGTAAGTTGCAGTGCAAAATTCCCATCTCATGAGTGTGTACAACATATTGCTTACTTCTAATTCCTTCTGTAACAATATGTTCTTCTCTACAGGACATCTGAGGAAATCAAAATAAAAATTTTGAAAAAAAAAAACTTTAAAAAACAAAAAAACACACAAAAAAAAGAAATGAAAAGAAAGTGGAAGCCCTTACCAGATGCATGTGGGCAGAAGTGCCCACAACAGAAATTTTATCATTGGTAAGGGGCAGACAGGGACAGTTGTAGTTGTAGTTGTTCTTCGTGATATCATGTTCGTGTTTGTGTTTTCTTCGTTTTGTTTCACTGTTATTTGTTTGTTTCGTTCTACAGTTATTACGATGTATTACAACGGTAGATTAAAATAATAATTAATAATAATAACATTGCAAAAATAACCATAAGACTACCTTTGAAAAATCATGCATTTCCCCAACATATATATTTCGCCAAGAAATATTCATCACCAACAGTACCTTTCACATCCTGTGACACAAGCCCTAAAAATTTGCAAGAAATGTATTTCAAAAACGCGTCTTTATAAATGAACTAGATGGCCTTTCGCATGTGTCATCGGCTCCCATATTTCAATACTTACTTACCCAGTCAACAGTTATCTTCATTGACATCACATCACACAAATTATGCACTACCTAAAATTCAAGAATAATACATGTACTATAACGTAAGCAGCACAGAATCTTATCTCATTTTCCAATGCAGACAATGTATCTTAACTCTATCATCCGTTTTTCTTAAATGTGGCCTACTCTCAAGGGATTTTATAAAATACTATATTTCCTCAAGCCTTATACGCTGCGAAAATGAATGAAAACCTTCACAGAAACGCTACAGATTTATTTTAAAGATGTAACTTCAACGATCACAATGATGTAAAACGATGTGGAAAACCTACTTACCTTCGCCAGTGCCCCAGTGAACGAGCAGAAAAGAAGAAAGGAAGGATGCAATGCAATGCCAGCATGTTCTTTGTTCAGTTCAGTTCTCTTTTCATGGGCTGGGTTTGGGCTGGGTTGATTGTTAGCCAATCCAGCTCAATCAGAAAATTATGTCAAAACGAGGCTGCATAACAATAGAATATGTTGTGTGATTTTGATTTATGCTATGTTTCGACAACATAGCATTTTATCATGCCGATGGTTGTGCTCTCCGAATATTCGTTTCCCAAATTGTGGATTGCAACGGAACTTGATGCTGAAATAAGAGAAAGTAAAGCTGAGAGAAACATTCATTTTGCCGCAGCTCAGGAGTAAGTAGTGTTTATTTTTAGTTTGACCATATTCAAGTTCCCATATAATTGCTTAGGCCAATTGTATTTCACTCATTGATAACATATAGTTTCTTGAGGCCAAAATTGACAACTCCGCTTATGTTTCATAGCTTTTTATATTTAATTAATGTTTTCACAAAGAGTGTTTAATCCTGTAGCCACATGTTGCAGTCGCTTCTTTTCACTTTGTGGCTGCCTTCTTTGCCTTACCACCAGCCAAGCCCAATACTCCTATGAAACTCCTTTCTCCATGCAATTCCCATCCCATTGATGATGATTATGAAGTATTTTTGCATTCGTTATCCACGGTGTCCCGTGCTCATCCTTATGTTCTATATGATTGAAACTAATGTAAAACCAATCCCAGCCGTTGAAATCTTTTGCCGTGTTGCAAGAGTCACACTTAATTTTGGCTATGAGGCCTTTTAATATATTCTTAATTCTACGTTACAATACAGTGAATAAAGTCCCAATTGTTATTCCAGTTAAACAAAGTCGCTAATTATGAAAGAGCAATTTTTCAATAACAACATATTCAGCTCACAAGGGCTATTTTATCCAAATCTAATTCCTTATTAACCTTGATCGTATTATACCAACATTCTAAACAGAATATAATTTGTCTCTTTCACTTTGTAGATCTACTGATGTACATCATTATACAAATGCAAGTATTGGAGACTTCATACCTATTGATTTGTCAAAATCCAGTGCATTAGTATCACCTTATCATGGAAACAAAACCATACCTCTGTAAGTCAACATTAATTTAAATTCTGGATGCTCATCATAGATCATCCTTTACTGTTTGTATTAGGTTGACAACCTACCACAGCCAAGTGTCAATGCATGCACTCAACTAATAGCAGACTAACTGTTGTTCCCCCTAAAACAAAACAAACTCTGATCTTGCATCTTATTTACTGTACAATCAGTACGAGGCTTACCTGATGAAAACGATGATTTTCAAATGAAAACGAGGCTGATCACTAAAACTAATTTTCATGCATGTTAAACACTACAATCGTGACAATAGATAGACAGGGGAACCAGGGTGACCCAAACCACTGTGCGTGGGATGGGAAAGGGCATGAGCGTTGGCGAATGCAGCGCACGAAGTGCGCCAACCACATTAAACTTTTTTTGCTTGAGGGACTCCGGGAAGCGAGCGTAGCGAGCGCCTCCGGCTAGTCTATATATACTATTCTACGATCACACGTGACCCGCCGACTGTGAACAATGCCCATTGTCTTTTGAACAATCGACGTTCGACCAAACAATGGGATCAAAGGAATTTCGTTGTGATCAAAAAGGCTTTTTTCCTGGGGGTCAATAAGGGTGGCAATGGGTACAGAAATGATCGCTGCATTGCGCTGATCACAGTAAAGCTTTCCGCTAATTTCTACTCCAAACGGTTCGGGAGTTATGGCCCATTTTGTGTTCCGACTTTCTAGAAAGTTCCGAGGACCGAGTTAATGAGATGCAAAACGAGCAAGGAGAAGCACGTGTTTTTTTCGTTGAACGGGCGGCAAGTTGCTCGGGTTTAAACGTAAATACCTGCCGGAAATCAATTGTAAAGACGTGTCAATTGTTGTCAAGACCTGTGGAGACAATTGGTGGACAATTATTTCAAGGTATTTCCTTTATTCAATTGTTTTTGGCTTTAAATAGCACGAGTTTTGTTTTGTTTCACCTCACGTTTTTCTTTCGGCTCGAGGGCCTAACCAAAACATGAAGACAATTTTGATTTTCTCGGGTCGTTCTTGGCCGATTTTCTCCATTTAAACTTTCGATAACTGTTTATTTACACAAGAACTAAAGTTATATGGCTTTGTTTTTTTTGTTTTGTTGATTTTCCTCCGTTTTTGGACAGTTTTAGCCGAGTTTGGATTTTGCTGGAAAACACGAAATTTTCAAGCAACACGCGTGTGTTTTGCATTTGGGAAAATTAATTTTTAACCTGCCAAAACTTTGTTTTTTTCACCCAAATACTTTCGATAAATGTTCGCCAAGCTATTAGCTTCATGTTGATATTTTCGTGGGGTGTGTAGGACAAAAATTGGCCACGTTAATTTAATTTGAAAGTTGGTGAATCGTGTTTTAAATGCTATTTTTTTCACGGGTTTGCTTTCAGGGCTATTTTTTATCAACAAAATAATGTTTTGGACTTAAAAATGTACAACTAAAATTGCGAAAAGCATTTCAAATGCATCCAATTACTTTCGATACTTATTCGCCAAGGTATCAGCTTCATGTTGGTGTAATTTGAGTTCAAATGGACAAATTGTGACCAAGTTAGGGGAATTTTTGTGTTTCACTTTCGGAAGCGGCTTTCAGGGGGGCAGCGTGGGCGCGGGGCGGTCGCATGGCAGGGGGGAAGATCCGACCTCCCACCTTTACTTTCTTTAGAAATGTTGCGTCGTAGTATGTATTGTAGGGTATGTATTGTAGGGTATGTATTGTAGGGTATGTATTGTAGGGTATGTATTGTAGGGTATGTATTGTAGGGTATGTATTGTAGGGTATGTATTGTAGGATATGTAGTGTAGGGTATGTATTGTAGGGTGTGTATTGTAGGGTATGTATTGTAGGGTATGTATTGTAGGGTATGTATTGTAGGATATGTATTGTAGGGTATGTATTGTAGGGTATGTATTGTAGGGTATGTATTGTAGGGTATGTATGTAGGGTATGTATTGTAGGGTATGTATTGTAGGGTATGTATGGTAGGGTATGTATTGTAGGGTATGTATTCTAGGGTATGTATGGTAGGGTATGTATTGTAGGATATGTATTGTAGGGTATGTATTGTAGGGTGTGTATTGTAGGGTATGTATTGTAGGGTATGTATTGTAGGGTATGTATTGTAGGCTTTGTATTGTAGGGTATGTATTGTAGGTTATGTATTGTAGGGTATGTATTGTAGGGTATGTATCGTAGGGTATGGTATGTAGGGTATGTATGTAGGGCATGTATTGTAGGGTATGTATGTATGTATGTATGGGCATGAGCGAAAGCGAATGCAGCGCGCGAAGCGCGCCAACCATATTAAGCTTTGTTTGCTTGACGGGCTCCGGGGAGGGAGCGAAGCGACCGAACCCGGCTCATGTATGTATGTATGTATGTATGTATGTATGTATGTAGGTATGTATGTATGTATGTATGTATGTATGTATGTATGTATGTATGTATGTATGTATGTATGGGCATGAGCGGGAGCGAATGCAGCGGGCGAAGCGCGCCAACCACACTAAACCTTTGTTGCTTGGGGGGCTCCGGGGAGGGAGGGAAGCGACCGAACCCGGCTCATGTATGTATGTATGTATGTATGTATGTATGTATGTATGTATGGGCATGAGCGGGAGCGAATGCAGCGCGCGAAGCGCGCCAACCTCACTAAACCTTTGTTGCTTGGGGGGCTCCGGGGAGGGAGGGAAGCGACCGAACCCGGCTCATGTATGTATGTATGTATGTATGTATGTATGTATGTATGTAGGTAGGTATGTATGGATGTATGTATGCATGGGCATGAGCGGGAGCGAATGCAGCGCGCGAAGCGCGCCAACCACATTAAACTTTGCTTGCTTCGGGGGCTCCGGGAAGCGAGCGAAGCGAGTGCCCCCGGCTAGTCTAATATATATAATCTACGTCGACACGTGACCCCAACCCGCCAAACAATGCTCCATTGTCTGTCGAACAATAGACGTTCGACCAAACAATGGGATCAAAGGAATTTCGTTGTGAACACAAAGGCTTTTTTGTGGGGTGCGAATAAGGGTTCAAATTTGTATCAAAATGATCGCTGCATTGTGCTGATCACAGTAAAGTATGTGGCTAATTTCTACTCCAAACGGTTCGGGAGTTATGGCCCATTTTGTGTTCCGACTTTCTAGAAAGTTCCGAGGACCGAGTTAATGAGATGCAAAACGAGCAAGGAGAAGCACGTGTTTTTTTAGTTGAACGGGCGGCAAGTTGCTCGGGTTTAAACGTGAATACCTGCCGGAAATCAATTGTAAAGACGTGTCAATTGTTGTCAAGACCTGTGGAGACAATGTGTGGACAATTATTTCAAGGTATTTCCTTTATTCAATTGTTTTTTGCTTTAAATAGCACGAGTTTTGTTTTGTTTAACCTCACGTTTTTCTTTCGGCTCGAGGGCCTAACCAAAACACGAAGACAATTGTGATTTTCTCGGGTCGTTCTGGGCCGATTTTCTCCATTTAAACTTTCGATAACTGTTTATTTACACAAGAACTAAAGTTATATGGCTTTGTTTTTTTTGTTTTGTTTATTTTTCTCTGTTTTTGGACAGTTTTGGCCCAGTTTGGATTTTGCTGGAAAACACGAAATTTTCAAGCAACACGCGTGTGTTTTGCATTCGCGAAAAATAAATTTTAACCTGCCACAACTTTGTTTTTTTCACCCAAATACTTTCGATAAATGTTCGCCAAGCTATTAGCTTCATGTTGATATTTTCGTGGGGTGTGTAGGACAAAAATTGGCCACGCTAATTGAATTTGAGAGTTGGTGAATCGTGTTTAAATTGCTATTTTTTGCACGGGTTTGATTTCAGGGCTATTTTTGATGAAGAAAATCATGCCTTGGACTCCAAAAATACCCAACTAAATTTGGGAAAAGCCTACTATAGGTATTCATTGTAGGGTATGTATTTTAGGGTATGTATTGTAGGGTATGTATTGTAGGGTTTGTATTGTAGGGTATGTATCGTAAGGTATGTATTGTAGGGTATGTATGTAGGTTATGTATTGTAGGGTATGTATTGTAGGGTATTTATTGTAGGGTATGTATTGTAAGGTATGTATTGTAGGGTATGTATTGTAAGGTATGTATTGTAAGGTATGTATCGTAGGGTATTCATTGTAGGGTATGTATTGTAGGGTATGTATTGTAGGGTATGTATTGTAGGGTATGTATTGTAGGGTATGTATATAGGGTATGTATTGTAGGGTATGTTATGTAGGGTATGTATTGTAGGGTATGTATTGTAGGGTATGTATTTTAGGGTATGTATTGTAGGGTATGTATTGTAGGGTTTGTATTGTAGGGTATGTATCGTAAGGTATGTATTGTAGGGTATTTATGTAGGGTATGTATTGTAGGGTATGTATCGAAAGGTATGTATTGTAGGGTATGTATGTAGGGTATGTATTGTAGAGTATGTATTGTAGGGTATTTATTGTAGGGTATGTATTGTAAGGTATGTATTGTAGGGTATGTATTGTAAGGTATGTATGGTAAGGTATGTATCGTAGGGTATTCATTGTAGGGTATGCATTGTAGGGTATGTATTGTAGGGTATGTATTGTAGGGTATGTATATAGGGTATGTATTGTAGGGTATGTTATGTAGGGTATGTATTGTAGGGTATATATTGTAGGGTATGTATTGTAGGGTATGTATGGTAGGGTATTTATTGTAGGGTATGTATGTATTTATCGGCATGAGCGGCAGCCAATGCAGCGCGCGAAGCGCGCCAACCAGATTAAGCTTTGTCTACTTGACGGGCTCCAGGGAGGGAGCGAAGCGACCGAACCCGGCCCATGGATGTATGTATGTATGTATGTATGTATGTATGTATGTATGTAGGGTATGTATGTATGTATGTATGTATGTATGTATGTATGTATGTATGTATGTATGTATGTATGTATGTATGTATGTAAGGGCATGGGCGGGAGCGAATGCAGCGCGCGAAGCGCGCCAACCACATTAAACTTTTGTTGCTTGGGGGGCTCCGGGGAGGGAGCGTAGCGACCGGGCCCCTGGCTAGTCTATATATAATAAAATGTGATCACACGTGACCCGCCGACTCTGAACAATGAGCTATTGTTTGCTGAACAATGACCATTGTCTTTTGAACAATCGACGTTCTACCAAACAATGGGATCAAAGGGACTTCGTTGTAATCAAAAAGGCTTTTTTCCTGGGGGTCAATAAGGGTGCAAATTGGTATCAAAATGATCGCTGCATTGTGCTGATGACAGTAAAGTATGTGGCTAATTTCTACTCCAAGCGGTTCGGGAGTTATGGCCCATTTTGTGTTCCGACTTTCTAGAAAGTTCCGAGGACCGAGTTAATGAGATGCAAAACGAGCAGGGAGAAGCACGTGTTTTTTTAGTTGAACGGGCGGCAAGTTGCTCAGATTTAAACGTGAATACGTGCCGGAAATCAATTGTAAAGACATGTCAATTGTTCTCAGGACCTGTGGAGACAAAGTGTGGACAATTATTTCAAGGTATTTCTTTTATTTCATTGTTTTTGGCTGAAAATAGCACGAGTTTTGTTTTGTTTAACCTCACGTTTTTCTTTCGGCTCGAGGGCCTAACCAAAACAGGAAGACAATTTTGATTTTCTCGGGTCGTTCTAGGCCGATTTTCTCCATTTAAACTTTCGATAACTGTTTATTTACACAAGAACTAAAGTTATCTGGCTTTGTTTTTTTTGTTTTGTTGATTTTCCTCTGTTTTTGGACAGTTTTAGCCGAGTTTGGGTTTTGCTGGAAAACACGAAATTTTCAAGCAACACGCGTGTGTTTTGCATTTGCAAAAATTAATTTTTAACCTGCCAAAACTTTGTTTTTTTCACCCAAATACTTTCGATATATGTTCGCCAAGCTATTAGCTTCATTTTGATATTTTCATGGGTTCTGTAGGACGAAAATTCGCCACGTTAATTTAATTTGAAAGTTTTAGTGTTTTTAAAGTACCTTGACGAAATCATTTTTACACTTTCAAAAGAAACGGCTTTTAGGGGGGCGGCAGGGTGGGCGCTGGGTGGTCGCTTGCCAGGGAGAAGTATGGTAGGTATGTATTGTAGGGTATGTATTGTAGGGTAAGTATTGTAGGGTATGTATTGTAGGGTATGTATTTTAGGGTATGTATGGTTGGGTATTTATGGTAGGGTATGTATTGTAGGAAATTTATTGTAGGATATGTATTGTAAGGTATGTATTGTAGGGTATGTATTGTAGGGTATGTATTGTAGGGAATGTATTGTAGGGTATGTTTGTAGGGTATGTATTGTAAGGTATTTATTGTAGGGTATGTATTGTAGGGTATGTATTGTAGGGTATGTATTGTAGGGTATGTATTGTAGGGTATGTGAAGTAGGGTATGTTATGTAGGGTATGTATTGTAGGGTATGTTATGTAGGGTATGTATTGTAGGGTATGTTATGTAGGGTATGTATTGTAGGGTATGTATTGTAGGGTATGTATAGTAGGGTATGTATTGTAGGGTATGTATTGTAGGGTATGTATTTTAGGGTATGTATTGTAGGGTATGTATCGTAGGGTATGTATTGTAGGGTATGTATTGTAGGGTTTGTATTGTAGGGTATGTATTGTAGGGTATGTATTGTAGGGTATGTATTGTAGGGTATGTATTTTAGGGTTTGTATTTTAGGGTATGTATTGTAGGGTATGTATTTTAGGGTATGTATTTTAGAGTATGTATTGTAGGGGATGTATTGTAGGGTATGTATTGTAGGGTATGTATTGTAGGGTATGTTATGTAGGGTATGTATTGTAGGGTATGTATTGTAGGGTATCTATTGTAGGGTATGTATTGTAAGGTATGTATTTTAGGGTATGTATGGTTGGGTATTTATGGTAGGGTATGTATTGTAGGAAATTTATTGTAGGATATGTATTGTAAGGTATGTATTGTAGGGTATGTAGGGTATGTATTGTAGGGTATGTATTGTAGGGTATGTATTGTAGGGTATGTATTGTAGGGTATGTATTGTAGGGTATGTATTGTAGGGTATGTATTGTAGGGTATGTATTGTAGGGTATGTATTGTAGGGTATTTATTGTAGGGTATGTATTGTAGGGTATGTATTGTAGGTATGTATTGTAGGGTATGTATTGTAGGGTATGTATTGTAAGGTATGTATTCTAGGGTATGTATTCTAGGGTATGTATTGTAGGGTATGTATTGTAGGGTATGTATTGTAGGGTATGTATTGTAGGGTATGTATGTAGGGTATGTACGTAGGTATGTATTATAGGGTATGTATTGTAGGGTATGTATTGTAGGGTATGTATTGTAGGGTATGTTATGTAGGGTATTGTTGTAGGGTATGTATTGTAGGTATTTATTGTAGGGTATTATTAGGTATGTATTGTAGGGTAGTATTGTAGGGTATGTATTGTAGGTATGTATTGTAGGGTATGTATTGTAGGTATGTATTGTAGGGTATGTATTGTAGGGTATGTATTGTAGGGTATGTATTATGTAGGGTATGTTTGTAGGGTATGTATGTAGGGTATGTATTGTAGGGTATGTATTGTAGGGTATGTACGTAGGTTATTTATTATAGGGTATGTATTGTAGGGTATGTATTGTAGGGTATGTATTGTAAGGTATGTATTGTAGGGTATGTATGTAGGGTATGTATTGTAGGGTATGTATTGTAGGGTATGTATTGTAGGGTATGTTATGTAGGGTATGTGTTGTAGGGTATGTATTGTAGGGTATGTAGTGTAGGTTATGTATTGTAAGGTATGTATTGTAGGGTATGTATTGTAGGGTATGTATCGTAGGTATGTATTGCAAGGTATGTATCGTAGGGTATGTATTTTTAGGGTATGTATTGTAGGGTATGTATTGTAGGGTATGTATTGTAGGGTATGTATTGTAGGGTATGTTATGTAGGGTATGTATTGTAGGGTAAGTATTGTAGGGTATGTATGTATGTATGTATGTATGTATGGGCATGAGCAGCAGCGAATGCAGCGCGCGAAGCACGCCAACCAGATTCAGCTTTGTTTACTTGACGGGCTCCGGGGAGGGAGCGAAGCGACCGAACCCGGCTCATGTATGTATGTATGTATGTATGTATGTATGTATGTATGTATGTATGTATGTATGTATGTATGTATGTAGGGTATGTATGTATATATGTATGTATGTATGTATGTATGTATGTATGTATGTATGTATGGGCATGAGCGTGAGCGAATGCAGCGCGCGAAGCGCGCCAACCACATTAAGCTTTTTGAGCTTGATGGACTCCGGGGAGGGAGCGTAGCGACCGGGCCCCCGGCTAGTCTATATATACTATTCTACGATCACACGTGACCCGCCGACTGTGAACAATGCCCATTGTCTTTTGAACAATCGACGTTCGACCAAACAATGGGATCAAAGGAATTTCGTTGTGATCAAAAAGGCTTTTTTCCTGGGGGTCAATAAGGGTGCAAATTGGTATCAAAATGATCGCCGCATTGCGCTGATCACAGTAAAGCTTTCCGCTAATTTCTACTCCAAACGGTTCGGGAGTTATGGCCCATTTTGTGTTCCGACTTTCTAGAAACTTCCGAGGATGGAGTTAATGAGATGCAAAACGAGCAAGGAGAAACACGTGTTTTTTTAGTTGAACGGGCGGCAACTTGCTCGGATTTAACCACGAATACGTGCCGGAAATCAATTGTAAAGACGTGTCAATTGTTGTCAGGACCTGTGGAGACAATTGGTGAACAATTATTTCAAGGTATTTCCTTTATTCAATTGTTTTTGGCTTTAAATAGCACGAGTTTTGTTTTGTTTCACCTCACGTTTTTCTTTCGGCTCGAGGGCCTAACCAAAACACGAAGACAATTTTGATTTTCTCGGGTCGTTCTGGGCCGATTTTCTCCATTTAAACTTTCGATAACTGTTATTTACACGAGAACTAAAGTTATATGGCTTTGTTTTTTTGTTTTGTTGATTTTCCTCTGTTTTTGGACAGTTTTAGCCGAGATTGGGTTTTGCTGGAAAACACGAAATTTTCACGCAACACGCGTGTGTTTTGCATTTGCGAAAATTAAATTTTAACCTGCCAAAACTTTGTTTTTTTCACCCAAATACTTTTGATTAATGTTCGCCAAGCTATTAGCTTCATTTTGATATTTCGTGGGTTCTGTAGGACAAAAATTGGCCACGTTAATTCAATTTGAAAGTTGGTGAATCGTGTTTTAAATGCTATTTTTTCACGGGTTTGATTCACGGCTATTTTTGATGAAAGAAAATCATGTCTTGACTTCAAAAATGTACAACTAAAATTGCGAAAAAGCTTTTCATATGCACCCAAATATTTTCGATATTTATTGCCAAGGTATTTGCTTCATGCTGGTGTAATTTGAGTTCAAATGGACAAATTTTGACCAAGTTAGGGGAATTTTGTGTTTTTAAAGTTGGCTGATGAATAAATTTTTTCACGGCTTTGTTGTTGGGCTCCACTAAATACTCCCTTAAATTTCAAAACAACACTGTTAAGAAAGTGAATATTTTATCGGATTCGCTGTTTCCTTAGCTACAGTTGATATATTTTATTACAGATTGAGTTTAAATTTTCCAGGATTGATTAAATTTTGAAGGCAACTTTTTTCTTCAAACTCACACTGAAGCTATCAACTTTCGGAAGCGGCTTTCAGGGGGCAGCGTGGGCGCGGCGGGGTCGTGGCAGGGGGAAGATTCGACCTCCCACCTTTACTTTCTTTAGAAATGTGGCGTCGTGTGTATTGTAGGGTATGCATTGTAGGGTATGTATTGTAGGGTATGTATTGTAGGGTATGTATTGTAAGGTATGTATTGTAGGGTATGTATTGTAGGGTATGTATTGTAGGGTATGTATTGTAGGTATGTATATAGGGTATGTATTGTAGGGTATGTGTTGTAGGGTATGTATTGTAGGGTATGTATTGTAGGGTTGTATTGTAGGGTATGTATTGTATGGTATGTATTGTAGGGTATGTATTGTAGGTATGTATTGTAGGGTATGTATAGTAGGGTATGTTATGTAGGGTATGTATTGTAGGGTATGTATTGTAGGGTATGTATTGTAGGGTATGTATTGTAGGGTATGTATGTAGGGTATTTGTAGGGTATGTATTGTAGGGTATGTATGTAGGGTATGTATTGTAGGGTATGTATGTAGGGTATGTATTGTAGGGTATGTATTGTAGGGTATGTATTGTAGGGTATGTATTGTAGGTATGTATTGTAGGGTATGTATTGTAGGGTATGTATTGTAGGGTATGTATTGTAGGGTTGTATATAGGGTATGTATTGTAGGGTATGTATTGTAGGTATGTATTGTAGGGTATGTATTGTAGGGTATGTATTGTAGGGTATGTATTGTAGGGTATGTATGTAGGGTATGTATTGTAGGGTATGTATGTATGTATGTATGTATGTATGTATGGGCATGAGCGGCAGCGAATGCAGCGCGCGAAGCGCGCCAACCAGATTAAGCTTTGTCTATTTGACTGGCTCCGGGGAGGGAGCGAAGCGACCGAACCCGGCCCATGTTTGTATGTATGTATGTATGTATGTATGTATGTATGTATGTATGTATGTATGTATGTATGTATGTATGTATGTATGTATGTATGTAGGTAGGTATGTATGTATGTATGTATGTATGTATGTATGTATGTATGGGCATGAGCATAAGCGAATGCAGCGCACGAAGTGCGCCAACCACAGGCGAGCGTAGCGAGCTAACCCATTGTATGTAGAGTTGAAAAGGGCATGAGCGTAAGCGAATGCAGCGCACGAAGTGCGCCAACCACAGGCGAGCGCAGCGAGCTAACCCATTGTACGTGGGGTTGAAAGGGGCATGAGCGGGAGCGAATGCAGCGCGCGAAGCGCGCCAACCACATTAAGCTTTTGTTGCTTGGGGGGCTCCGGGAAGCGAGCGAAGCGAGTGCCCCCTGCTATCTAATATATATATTCTGCGGAGTCACGTGACGACGCACTTTCCTTGCCAAAAACAATGGATTCGACCCGAAACAATAGGTCGAACGCCCAAAAAACAATGGGCCGAAACGGCGAACCGTGTGTAATCACAAAAACTTTTCTGTTTATGGGGTATTGGCGTTGCGATTTGCATGGAAAGCGCTGTTTACTGAGTAGACAAAAGTAATGGGATTTTTGTTTTCGATTTTCTCCCGAATTTTTCAGTTATTCCATTAATTATTCTGCTAATTGTGCTATCACGAAAAAACTACAGTTTAACGGTGGCGAAAATTCCAAATTCGCGTCGCGAACTCCAAATTCGAACAAAGCGTTCGCTGTTCACGTGGACGCGTTTCGCTTTTTGCTGCAAGTTGATTGGCTCTTTTTGCCCGACCCACGTGGTAGGCCTAATGTAAACAAGCCCAAAGTTTTAATCAACAAATTTTGATAAGGGATTATCAGGCGAGCGTAGCGAGCTAACCCATTGTAAGTGGGGTGAAGGGGCATGAGCGTTAGCGAATGCAGCGCACGAAGTGCGCCAACAACAGGCGAGCGCAGCGAAACCCATTGTACGTGGGGTTCAAAGAGGCATGAGCGTCAGCGAATGCAGCGCACGAAGTGCGCCAACCACAGGTGAGCGCAGCGAGCTAACCTATTGTACGTGGGGTTCAAAGAGGCATGAGCGTTAGCGAATGCAGCGCACGAAGTGCGCCAACCACAGGCGAGCGCAGCGAGCTAACCTATTGTACGTGGGGTTCAAAGAGGCCTGAGCATAGCGAATGCAGCGCACGAAGTGCGCCAACCACATTAAGTTTTTTCCACTTGCCCCCCTCCGGGAAGCGAGCGAACGCGAGCGCCCCGGCTAGTCTATATATACTATTCTACGATCACACGTGACCCGCCGACTGTGAACAATGCCCATTGTCTTTTGAACAATCGACCTTCGACCAAACAATGGGATCAAAGGAATTTCGTTGTGATCAAAAAGGCTTTTTTCCTGGGGTCAATAAGGGTGGAAATGGGTAAAGAAATGATTGCTGCATTGCTCTGATCACAGTAAAGCTTTCCGCTAATTTCTAACCCCAGCGGTTCGGGAGTTATGGCCCATTTTGTGTTCCGACCTTCTAGAAAGTTCCGAGGAGGGAGTTAATGAGATGCAAAACCAGCAGGGAGAAGCACGTGTTTTTTTAGTTGAACGGGCGGCAAGTTGCTCGGGTTTAAACGTGAACACGTGCCGGAAATCAATTGTAAAGACGTGTCAATTGTTGTCAAGACCTGTGGAGACAATTGGTGAACAATTATTTCAAGGTATTTCTTTTATTTGATTGTTTTTGGCTGAAATTAGCACGAGTTTTGTTTTGTTTAACCTCACGTTTTTTATTCGGCTCGAGGGCCTAACCAAAACACGAAGACAATTTTGATTTTCTCGGGTCGTTCTGGGCCGATTTCTCCATTTAAACTTTCGATAACTGTTTATTTACACAAGAACTAAAGTTATATGGCTTTGTTTTTTTTGTTTTCTTGATTTTCCTCTGTTTTTGGACAGTTTTAGCCGAGTTTGGATTTTGCTGAAAAACACGAAATTTTCAAGCAACACGCGTGTGTTTTGCATTTGAGATAATTAATTTTTAACCTGCCAAAACTTTGTTTTTTTCACCCAAATACTTTCGATCAATGTTCGCCAAGCTATTAGCTTCATGTTGATATTTTCGTGGGGTGTGTAGGACAAAAATTGGCCCCGTTAATTTAATTTGAAAGTTGGTGTATCGTGTTTTAAATGCTATTTTTTTCACGGATTTGATTTCAGGGCTATTTTTGATCAACAAAATCATGTCTTGGACATCAAAAATGTGCAACTAAAATTGTGAAAAGCATTTCAAATGCACCCAAGTACTTTCGATACTTATTCGCCAAGGTATCAGTTCCCTGTTGGTGTAATTTGAGTTAAAATGGACAAATTTTGACCAAGTTAGGGGAAATTTTGTGTTTTTAAAGGCTGATGAATAAATTTTTTCACCACTTTTGTGTTGGGCTGCACTAAATACTCTCTTAAAATTCACAACAACACTGTTAAGAAATGTGAATATATTTATCGGATTCGCTGTTTTCTTAGCTACAGTTTGATATACTTTTTATTAGAGATTGAGTTTAAATTTTCCAGGATTGATTAAATTTTTGAAGGCAACTTTTTTCTTCAAACTTCACACTGAAGCTATCAACTTTTGGAAGCGGCTTTCAGGGGGCAGCGTGGGCGCGGGCGGTCGCATGGCAGGGAAGAAAATTCGACCTCCCACCTTTACTTTCTTTAGAAATGTGGCGTCGTGTGTATTGTAGGGTATGTATGGTAGGGTATGTATTGTAGGGTATGTATTTTAGGGTTTGTATTGTAGGGTATGTTATGTAGGGTATGTATTGTAGGGTATGTATTGTAAGGTATGTATAGGTATGTATCATAGGGTATGTATCGTAGGGTATGTATTGTAAGGTATGTATTGTAGGGTATGTATTGTAGGGTTTGTATTGCCAGGTATGTATTGTATGGTATGTATTGTAGGGTATGTATTGTAGGGTATGTATTGTAGGGTATGTATTGTAGGGTATGTATTGTAGGGTATGTTTTGTAGGGTATGTATTGTAAGTTATGTATGGTAGGGTATGTATTGTAAGGTATGTATTGTAAGGTATGTATCGTAGGGTATGTATCGTAGGGTATGTAACGTAAGGTATGTATGGTAAGGTATGTATTGTAGGGTATGTATCGTAAGGTATGTATCGTAAGGTATGTTTTGTAGGGTATGTATTGTAGGGTTTGTATTGTAGGGTATGTATTGTAGGGTATGCATTGTAGGGTATGTATGGTAGGGTATGTATTGTAGGGTATGTATTGTAAGATATGTATTGTAGGCTATGTATTGTAGGGTATGTATTGTAAGGTATGTATTGTAGGGTATGTATTGTAAGGTATGTATTATAGGGTATGTATTGCAGGGTATGTATTGTAGGGTATGTATTGTAGGGTATGTATTGTAGGGTATGTATTGTAAGGTATGTATTGTAGGGTATGTATTGTAAGGTATGTATTATAGGGTATGAATGTAGGTATGTATTGTAGGGTATGTATTGTAGGGTATGTATTGTAGGGTATGTATTGTAAGGTATGTATTGTAGGGTATTTATTGTAAGGTATGTATGGTAGGGTATGTATTGTAGGGTATGTATTGTAGGGTATGTTATCTAGGGTATGTATTGTAAGGTATGTATTGTAGGGTATGTATTGTAGGGTATGTATTGTAGGGTATGTATTGTAAGGTATGTATTGTAAGGTATGTATCATAGGGTATGTATCGTAGGGTATGTATTGTAAGGTATGTATTGTAGGGTATGTATTGTAGGGTTTGTATTGTCGGGTATGTATTGTATGGTATGTATTGTAGGGTTTGTATTGTAGGGTATGTATTGTAGGGTATGTATTGTAGGGTATGTATTGTAGGGTATGTATTGTAAGGTATGTATTGTAAGGTATGTATCGTAGGGTATGTATCGTAGGGTATGTAACGTAAGGTATGTATGGTAAGGTATGTATTGTAGGGTATGTATCGTAAGGTATGTATCGTAAGGTATGTTTTGTAGGGTATGTATTGTAGGGTTTGTATTGTAGGGTATGTATTGTTGGGTATGCATTGTAGGGTATGTATGGTAGGGTATGTATTGTAGGGTATGTATTGTAAGATATGTATTGTAGGGTATGTATTGTAGGGTATGTATTGTAAGGTATGTATTGTAGGGTATGTATTGTAAGGTATGTATTATAGGGTATGTATTGTAGGGTATGTATTGTAGGGTATGTATTGTAGGGTATGTATTGTAGGGTATGTATTGTAAGGTATGTATTGTAGGGTATGTATTGTAAGGTATGTATTATAGGGTATGAATTGTAGGGTATGTATTGTAGGGTATGTATTGTAGGGTATGTATTGTAGGGTATGTATTGTAAGGTATGTATTGTAGGGTATTTATTGTAAGGTATGTATGGTAGGGTATGTATTGTAGGGTATGTATTGTAGGGTATGTTATCTAGGGTATGTATTGTAAGGTATGTATTGTAGGGTATGTATTGTAGGGTATGTATTATAGGGTATGTATTGTAAGGTATGTATTGTAAGGTATGTATCATAGGGTATGTATCGTAGGGTATGTATTGTAAGGTATGTATTGTAGGGTATGTATTGTAGGGTTTGTATTGTCGGGTATGTATTGTATGGTATGTATTGTAGGGTATGTATTGTAGGGTATGTATTGTAGGGTATGTATTGTAGGGTATGTATTGTAGGGTATGTATTCTTGGGTATGTATTGTAGGGTATGTATCGTAGGGTATGTATCGTAGGGTATGTATGTATGTATGTATGTATGTATGTATTTATGTATGGGCATGAGCGGCAGCGAATGCAGCGCGCGAAGCGCGCCAACTAGATTAAGCTGTGTTTACTTGACAGGCTCCGGGGAGGGAGCGAAGCGACCGAACCCGGCTCATGTAGGTATGTATGTATGTATGTATGTATGTATGTATGTAGGTATGTAGGTATGTAGGTATGTATGTATGTAGGTATGTATGTATGTATGTATGTATGTATGGGCATGAGCGGAAGCGAATGGAGCGCGCGAAGCGCGCCAACCACATTAAACTTTTGTTGCTTGGGGGGCTCCGGGAAGCGAGCGTAGCGAGTGCCCCCGGCTAGTCTTTATATACTATTCTACGGTCACACGTGACCCCAACCCGCCAAACAATGCTCCATTGTCCCTTGAACAATCGACGTTTGACCGAACAATGGGATCCTTCGACCGAACAATGGGATCAAAGCAGCGGGGCTTGATATCATAAAGGCTTTTTTTTGGGGTGCGAATAAGGGTGCAAATTGGTACAGAAATGATCGCTGTATTGTGCTGATCAAAGTAAAGTATTTGGCTAATTTCTACTCCAAGCGGTTCGGGAGTTATGGCCCATTTTGTGTTCCGACCTTCTAGAAAGTTCCGAGGACCGAGTTAATGAGATGCAAAACGAGCAGGGAGAAGCACGTGTTTTTTTAGTTGAACGGGCGGCAAGTTGCTCGGGTTTAAACGTGAAAACGTGCCGGAAATCAATTGTAAAGACATGTCAATTGTTCTCAGGACCTGTGGAGACAATGTGTGGACAATTATTTCAAGGTATTTCCTTTATTTCATTGTTTTTGGCTGAAAATAGCACGAGTTTTGTTTTGTTTAACCTCACGTTTCTCTTTCGGCTCAAGGGCCTAACCAAAACACGAAGACAATTTTGATTTTCTCGGGTCGTTCTGGGCCGATTTCCTCCATTTAAACTTTCGATAGCTGTTTATTTACACCAGAACTAAAGTTATATGGCTTTGTTTTTTTTGTTTTGTTGATTTTCCTCTGTTTTTGGACACTTTTAGCCGAGATTGGGTTTTGCTGGAAAACACGAAATTTTCAAGCAACACTCGTGGGTTGTGCATTTGCGAAAAATAAATTTTAACCTGCCAAAACTTTGTTTTTTTCACCCAAATACTTTCGATAAATGTTCGCCAAGCTATTAGCTTCATGTTGATATTTTCGTGGGTTGTGTAGGACAAAAATTGGTCATGCTAATTGAATTTGAAAGTTGGTGAATCGTGTTTCAATTGCTATTTTTTGCAGGGTTTTGATTTCACGGCTATTTTTCATCAACAAAATCATGTCTTGCACTTCAAAAATGTACAACTAAAATTGCGAAAAGCATTCCAAATGCACCCAATTACTTTCGATACTTATTCGCCAAGGTATCAGCTTCTGCTGGTGTAATTTGAGCTAAAATGGACAAAGTTTGACCAAGTTAGGGGAATTTTTGTGTTTTTAAAGTTGGCTGATGAATAAATTTTTTCAGGCTTTGTTGTTGGGCTCCACTAAATACTCCCTTTAATTTCAAAACAACACTGTTAAGAAATGTGAATATTTTTATCTGATTCGCTGTTTCCTTAGCTACAGTTTGATATATTTTTTATTACAGATTGAGTTTAAATTTTCCAGGATTGATTAAATTTTTGAAGGCAACTTTTTTCTTCAAACTTCACACTGAAGCTATCAACTTTCGGAAGCGGCATTCAGGGGGGCAGCGTGGGCGCCGGGCGGTCGCGTGGCAGGGGGGAAGATTCGACCTCCCACTTTACTTTCTTTAGAAATGTGGCGTAGTGTGTATTGTAGGGTATGTATGTAGGGTATGTATGGTAGGGTATGTATTGTAGGGTATGTATTGTAGGGTATGTTATGTAGGGTATGTATTGTAGGGTATCTATTGTAAGGTATGTATTGTAAGGTATGTATCGTAGGTATTTATCGTAGGGTATGTATTGTAAGGTATGTATTGTAAGGTATGTATTGTAAGGTATGTATTGTAGGGTATGTATTGTAGGGTATGTATTGTAGGGTATGTATTGTAAGGTATGTATTGTAGGGTATGTATTGTAAGGTATGTATCGTAGGGTATGTATCGTAGGGTATGTATCGTAAGGTATGTATTGTAAGGTATGTATTGTAAGGTATGTATTGTAGGGTATGTATTGTAGGGTATGTATCGTAGGGTATGTATCGTAAGGTATGTATTGTAAGGTATGTATTGTAAGGTATGTATTGTAGGGTATGTATCGTAGGGTATGTATCGTAAGGTATGTATTGTAAGGTATGTATTGTAAGGTATGTATTGTAGGGTATGTATTGTAGGGTTTGTATTGTAGGGTATGTATTGTAAGGTATGTATTGTAGGGTATGTATGGTATATGACGGGCTCCGGGGAGGGAGCAAAGCGACCGAACCCTGCTCATGTATGTATGTATGTATGTATGTATATATGTATGTATGTATGTATGTATGTATGTATGTATGTATGTAGGGTATGTATGTAGGGTATGTATGTAGGGTATGTATATTATGTATAGTATTTATATATAGTATATAGGGTATGTATTTATGTATATATTAATGTATAGTATCTATAGTAAGTATGTTCATGTTAATATGTAATGCATCTATTTCTAACTTTTGTAATTCTTCAAAAAAGACCACTGCAAAGCAGACACTCTCCTTTTTTGTGAACAAATGATCTTCATATGAACCTTAAGAATTCTTTAGCATGAACTCACCTGATTATAATAATATTCACAAGGAATGACGATACACAACAAGCATTCAATTCATGTTTGGGCACCTGAAACAAGAAGTCATCATATAATGTACTTTATAGCATGTTGGCTCATCTCAGTTCTTTTCATCTGGCTTTTAGTCTATGAATGTAAGTAATTTATTTTAACTCCAAATCATTAATTACCTGCACCCGATGTATTCATTTTGCCAAACAATAAGTATGATTACCTACTTTCCTTTGGACAACCTTCCATGCCTACTGTCATTGTTGGCTTTCCTGTCAAAAAGCATGTTTTGCAGCATATAACACCTGACACAAAATCGAGGTTGTTAATTACAATTAAATAACTTCATGTAATTATTACATGATATTTTATTGCAATGATCTCCAAGGAATACTCACATACCTTCAAGAACTTCTCCAGCGCTAGGAACAAGAAGGCCATTTCATT
Source organism: Sanderia malayensis (assembly GCA_013076295.1). Taxonomy (NCBI): domain Eukaryota; kingdom Metazoa; phylum Cnidaria; class Scyphozoa; order Semaeostomeae; family Pelagiidae; genus Sanderia; species Sanderia malayensis. The sequence goes on along the minus strand of RQOL01000413.1, from coordinate 30,939 downwards.
CCCTTCCTTCCCCATGCATCCTGTTGTTGTGTTTAACTGCACATGTTAAATCCATGACCATCATATTACGTTATAATAATATGCACAGCTCGATGGTAAGAAATTATTCATTTGTAGTTATTATGTATAAAGTTCGCCATTTCATTCATTTTTTATGTGCACAACTTAACTTCTCTTCCATGACTTCGCACATGAAATCAAGCAAAGCAACGACAACAACAATCATAAGCAAGCAACAACGAGGCAATGCGCCGAATAGAGGCTACAATGCATTCAAATTGGCGCGAATTCAAAATAGCAATTGCGTCTTCACTATGTTCATATAGCAAATGTAAAATTTTTTTGTTCAATGTATGACTTTGCAATATATTGCAAAATAATTGATTGAAATATATATATATATATTTACGAAAAAAGATAGCTGGAAGAATTCTAACTTATTGGTAAGTTCAATCTTCAATTTCATTTCATTCAACAACAATTATTACTATTTATCTATTAATATAATACTATTGTATACTATGTGGCAAAGTTAGCTAGCATACATCTATAATAATATGAAATAAATATAAATACAGTAGTGCAATAAATTATCTGAACGATATAAATTGCTCTCCATGACACTGAGATGAATAACAACTATAACAATGTCTTCTTTCAAGCAACTTTGTATTTCAATTCATGGCATTCCTTTGCTTTTTTTCAGCGTGTAATCACGTACTCAGTAACTGTCCAGCCAATTGTATTGCTGACAAAGTAAAGTTTTCTCATAAAGTAAGTATTTCACTGCTTTACTTCAGCATTACATGTTATTCCATTTTCTTCACTCAATGGAGATGATAACAAACCAGGTTACGTGTTACAGCTTCATTATTATTATTGGCAGCTTTCCTTTTTTGCAACATAATCAATTTATGCAAAGCATTTATTCTTCTTTTGCAAATACAGGGACTCAAACTAAATTATTGGTCAAAATATTTGGTAAGTGTGACAAAAATTTTTAATATACATAACCTAATTTAATTGATGCTTATAGGCCGTACCCTATTATGTACACTCATATCCTAAATTTTAAACTTACCTATTACTTTGTCTCACTTTGTAAATTATTACCACTGTTTTCCGTTTAGTTGTTAAAGAACACAATAAAAGAGAGTGATGTAGGTGATAACATGAAGTGCTTCAATTGTTTCACTTGCAAACATTAAAATATCCAATACGTTATTTCGATACCAAACATTCCTTGCAACATTTTTTAAAATTATTTATTTCATCTTGCAGCTCACCACTAAAAACAACTTTATCAAGTGAATCAAAAAATCAATCTTGCTTCCAATTTCATATTTCACTAAATTACGCTTGCATACATAACATATTTTTATTCTCTTTATAACACATCTTCCAAAATGCCAAGAAAAGCCAAAAAGGGCATTACCGGCACCAGTCGTCGTAACAAATGCGGGATGCAGCTCGCCGCCGTCGTGAGAATAACCAACAGCCTCATCCTGCTGATTTACCACTGATAATATGGTACAGGAGCAGTGAATGATCTTCACCAGTTGCAGCAAGAATACCCTCAGCAACCAGCCCCAGAATATCAACCACTCCCACTTCATTATCCACAGATGCAGGCATTGTATATGCCATGGCAACTACCTGCGATGCTTCCCCACTACGGACTTATAGCAGTTCCACAACCAATAAACAATGGCTTACAATATCCTGCAGCACTGGCCCCTCAACTTCAGGTACACAACCAATAATTTGTACTGAACTTTCAAAATAGATAACTCTATATTATACAACTATTTAAATTAAAACTATCAAAATAAAACCAGTTATTATATCAAGCAAATTGTCAATATTTTTCATCTCTGCAGGTACCGCCGATCATTATGCAATTGCAACCACCCCTTCTGAATCGTAATCATGAAGGTAAGCGCAATACAAACGGCAGATGTGGAATGCTTAATGTAAATCAAGCTCAAAATGACAATGAGGTAAAATTAAATTCTTACACAAGCTAACTACAGTAGGCAATCCATTTTCCATAACCCAAATGCCTCATGCAATTTGACTATTTTCCACATGTATTATAACTTTCCATATGTATTTATATCAATTTACATAATCACACAGTAATGAATTAAATTTCCAATAACTAATAACTTAATATAATAATTTCATTTAATTTTCATTTCAACAGATACGGCCAATGCAGATGCAACCCGAAACACATATTGAAAATGAAAATAATGAAATTGAAAGGCCGGCACAACCTGATGAAATCAACGTGGAACAACACATTCCAATTCCACATGATAATCAGGTAAAAGACTACCATCACAATTGCCATGAAATACACCAGTCATTCTCCAGGACCATGTCAGGAAATTATTTTGCTCTCTAAATGACATATCTTCACAAGTTCAGTTTTATGCATTTCAAAACACATGATTGAATTATATTAACTTAGATTACATTGCATTTCAGGATCCACAAATATTGCCTGCTGCTATGCAATTGCAAGCCAACGTTCAAAATGAGAATGAAGAATGAAATAGCGGTACACCAAGAAGTTGAAATGCAAGACGAAATCCCACCACAACACCAAGATGATGTCCCCAACCCATCGAACATCAAAAAGGGAAGTAAATCAACCTATTCTTGAAATTCCTCAATTCTCCCCAATGCCTCATCATCTTGGGAAAATGACCAGGACATGTATTCACTGTGAAGCGAAGTACTTCCGAGAGGAACTCAACTCAAGAAACAATACAACAAATGTTGTATGGGAGGATTAATAACTCTCGATCCCATTCAACCACCCCCGGCAAATGTGATGCATTTATACACTGGAACTACTGATGAATCTAAATATTTTCTCAAAAATTTCCGTAGATACAATTCACTAATGGCGATGGCATCCTGGACAGCTAACGTTGTAAGACACGCTAATGCAGGACCACCAGTCATCACCATACATGGAAGTGCATACCATATGACAGGTAAATATAATGTCCTCTCTTATCTCTTATATTATGCTACATTTTCATATAATAGCTTCACATGATGAAACGGATGTTGACAGAACGCTCAATTCTTTCCACCCAATCTACAATGGATAAGCTCTATCTTGCCTGAATATTAAGAGTTGTCCAATCGAAAATCAAGGCGCTTTATGATGCTTTTATAACAAAGCACTTGCTGCATTGAAAATTACAGTTGATATAACGAAGTACAATTTAAATGTTTCCTTGCATTCAACAGGGGTAACTGAAACCGACAGGTCCCGAAAATATGCAGAATTATACATTATGGACACCCAGCAAGCACTGCAAGAACGCAGAACACAGCCAGAGAACAAAACTTGGACTTAGACATGGTGGCGCTGCTGCAAAACGAATTGATGGCAGTAAATCGGTTTGCTCAACATTTTAAAACAATGGGAGAAGTACTGGAAGAGCAAAGGCAGCAAGCCATTGCCAATGATCAGCCTATTCCCACGTTCAAGATGATTATTACCGGTCGCCCAGAACAAGATCGAAGATATGACAATCCTACTGCCAGAGAAATTGCAGCAGTCTACACTACACGCAATGGCGGTGCTCCTAATCCCGAGAATAGAGAGCTTCAAATTCGAACAAGGCGTGGTAATCTTATGAAGATTAATGCCTTAGATCCTGTTGCGGATCCTCTAACCTATCCATTGTTGTTCTTTCAGGGTGATCGGGTACAGCTTGGACCTTCAACGTCTACCTACACGTGAGGACAAGACCAGGAAAATCCTGATCGTAACCACCGTGTCAGACTCACAATCGCCGAATATTATTCGTACCGAATACAAGTCAGAAATCAACTGTCTACCATCCACAGGCAACACTTCTCTTTCAACAATATTGGTGGATGCATACACCAAAATAGAAGGAAACAAGCTCAACTGGATTTTGCACAATCAACGGCAATTACGTGCTGACAGTTATCGAGGCCTGATGGATCACCTGAACAGAAGGGCTGAAATCGAAAATCAAATGGCCAGGGCAAACAATCCCAACGAACCCCTTCATATTGATGTCGGTCGTGTTGTCATACTTCCCTCATCTTTTTCAGGCAGTCAACGAAATATGTACCAGAACTTTCAAGATGCAATGACCATCGTAGAAAGTATGGCAAGCCTGACATCTTCCTAACCATGACGGCCAATCCCAATGGAAGGAGATTTCAGAAACATTCTACCACACCAGAAGGCGAATGACCGGCCTGACATCGTCACACGAGTATTTCAACAAACTACAAGAACTACTGGAAGAATGTCCTTCACAAGCACATTCTGGACACACTATTGCACATGTATATGTCATCGAATTTCAGAAGAGAGGACTACCACACGCTCACATGATTCTGTTCCTCTCTGAGGCTGATAGACCGAACACCCGAAGAGGTAACATCTACAACAATAATTTATTATAGAGTACGATATATAATCATCAGTTGTATTGCTTAGTAAAAACAAATGCATTTTGATGTGTAGAACTTACATGTGATATTTTCCTTCGAAACCTACAGGTAGATCGACTCATATCAGCTGAAATTCCGGACCCACAGGATGCAAGATATCACAAGTTAGTACTGAAGCACATGACACATGGACCATGCGGTGATATAAACCCCGGATGTGTTTGCATGGAGAATAACAAATGCAAGAAACGATTTCCGAAAGATCGCACTGCCGAAACACAAGTCAATGCGAATGGTTATCCCTCTACAGACGACGCTGTCGTCACCCAGTCAATCTGGAAGATCGACTTCTAGATGATACATGGGTTGTGCCACATAATCGCCATCTTCTACTCAAGTATCAGTGTCACATTAATCTCGAAATATGTAGCACTGTGAAGTCCGTGAAATATATTTTCAAATATATTCATAAAGGACAAGATGGCACACGTGGAAATTCTCGAAGGACAGCAGCAACAAGTACCTCAAGATATTGAGCACGATGAAGTACGCCAATACATCAACGCTCGGTATATTGGACCACATGAAGCTGTTCACAGAATATTCCAATTTTCCATGCACGAGAAAAGTCACACTATAAAACGTCTGCATGTTCATTACCTGATCAGCAGACCGTATACTTTCAGGATAATGGAAGGGTCGAACAATTACAAAACATCAATGAAAAAACCACACTGACGTCTTGGTTTGAATTGAATGCACAAGACCCGGCTGCACGCCAATATCTCTATCACGAGATTCCTGAACACTATGTTTTCAACGAGCGCACCAAAACATGGAAAGCAAGACAGCGGAGAACACTGCCTGTCATAGGCAGAATATATCAAGTTCACCCACGACCATGTGAGCAAAGATTCGCACTGAGACTATTGCTTCTCCATAAACGAGGTGCCACGTCGTTTGAAGATCTTCGCACGATAGAAGGAAACCTATGCAATTCCTTCAAAGACGCTGCTTTAGCTCTAGGTCTGTTGGAAGATGATGCTGAAATCATACGCTGTTTGGAGGAGGCAGTTATTTTTAACATGCCAATACAACTGAGACAGTTGTTTGCAACATTACTCCTTTTTCAAACACCTTCTGATATCGCAGCACTCTTCAACATGTTCAAAGAAGCATTGAGTGAAGATTTGTACGACGTGATCAACTCAATCATCCAGATATGGCCATAGCTTTTGAAGACCGACACATGTATCAATGTCTACATGACATTGACGAAAATTTGAAAGTACATGGTCAATCGATCACTAATTATGCTGACCTTCCTCAACTTCCAGCCGACTATGTCATTCCTGAACGAGGTACTAATGTGTTATTTTCAAATATGTACTGTATTAGTAAGAATATAATAATGTATCCTAACATCGTGCAGACAAGGGCATTTATTCTCTGCTTTCTTTCCAATTTTATTGCAATATATTTCACTTATTATTACAGAGGAAGATGACATGGATGTTGGCAATGCCAGAGAGGAAGGAGAACGAATGCTGGCCGCATTGAACCCTGAACAGCGAGCCATATACACGGGAATCACTGATGCTATCAACGCGCAATCCGAACAGAACTGTCACTTTGTTGACGGGCCGGCTGGAACCGGGAAAACTTTCCTTTACAACACGTTGGTTCACAATCTGCAAGCCAATGGACATAAAGTTCAGTGCATGGCGTGGTCAGGAATTGCTGCAACACTGCTCATAAATGGTAGAACTTCACATTCTACCTTTCAAATTCCTATACCACTTCAAGCTGAATCAACGTGTAATGTCAAGAGACAGAGCAGGAGAGCACAGGTATTGCGCGAAACTACCTCTTCATATGGGATGAAGCTTCCATGATTCCCGCACTTGCATTACAAGCAGTCGACCGACTGCTTCGAGACATTACACATGTCGACAGACCATTTGGTGGCAAGTTCATGCTACTTGGTGGTGACTTCAGACAAGTTCTACCTGTCGTCACGAAAGCAGGAAGGGAAAGAATTGTAGCAGAGACTCTAAAATCACACCAGATCATTGATCTATGGACAAAGTTTCAGCAGCATCGTTTACACACCAACATGAGAGCCGTTCAAGATGATTCATACCGTGAATTCTCAGAATGGCTTCTCAGACTTGGCAACAAGCAAGAAGCACACGATGCACTGGACAACGTAATTCTGCCACAACAGATATGCACTTCGTCTAAAGAAGACATGCTGAACTTCATTTTTCCCAGGCCGAACACACCAGATTCACACCTAATGATGGATCCTGTAACAATGTCTG
>RQOL01000413.1:0-24057 GCA_013076295.1 Sanderia malayensis | reverse complement strand
TTCTCCCTGCTCGTTTTGCATCTCATTAACTCGGTCCTCGGAACTTTCTAGAAAGTCGGAACACAAAATGGGCCATAACTCCCGAACCGCTTGGAGTAGAAATTAGCCACATACTTTACTGTCATCAGCACAATGCAGCGATCATTTTGATACCAATTTGCACCCTTATTGACCCCCAGGAAAAAAGCCTTTTTGATTACAACGAAATCCCTTTGATCCCATTGTTTGGATAGAACGTCGATTGTTCAAAAGACAATGGTCATTGTTCAGGCAAACAATAGTCATTGTTCAGAGTCGGCGGTCACGTGTGATCACATTTTATATATATAGACTAGCCGGGGGCACTCGCTCGCTCGCTTCCCGGAGCCCCCGAAGCAAGCAAAGTTTAATGTGGTTGGCGCGCTTCGCGCGCTGCATTCGCTCCCGCTCATGCCCATGCATACATACATCCATACATACCTACCTACATACATACATACATACATACATACATACATACATACATGAGCCGGGTTCGGTCGCTTCCCTCCCTCCCCGGAGCCCCCCAAGCAACAAAGGTTTAGTGAGGTTGGCGCGCTTCGCGCGCTGCATTCGCTCCCGCTCATGCCCATACATACATACATACATACATACATACATACATACATACATTGAGCCGGGTTCGGTCGCTTCCCTCCCTCCCCGGAGCCCCCCAAGCAACAAAGGTTTAGTGTGGTTGGCGCGCTTCGCGCGCTGCATTCGCTTCCGCTCATGCCCATACATACATACATACATACCCTAAAATACATGCCCTACATACATACCCTACATACCATACCCTACGATACATACCCTACAATACATACCCTACAATACATAACCTACAATACATACCCTACAATACAAAGCCTACAATACATACCCTACCAATACATACCCTACAATACATACCCTACAATACACACCCTACAATACATACCCTACAATACATACCTACATACATACCCTACAATACATACCCTACAATACATACCTACATACATACCCTACATACATACCCTACAATACATGCCTACATACATACCCTACAATACATACCCTACAATACATACCCTACAATACATACCCTACAATACATATCCTACAATACATACCCTACAATACATACCCTACAATACATACCCTACAATACACACCCTACAATACATACCCTACACTACATATCCTACAATACATACCCTACAATACATACCCTACAATACATACCCTACAATACATACCCTACAATACATACCCTACAATACATACTACGACGCAACATTTCTAAAGAAAGTAAAGGTGGGAGGTCGGATCTTCCCCCCTGCCATGCGACCGCCCCGCGCCCACGCTGCCCCCCTGAAAGCCGCTTCCGAAAGTGGATAACTTCAGTGTGAAGTTTGAAAAAAAAAGTTGTCTTCAAAAATTTAATCAATCTTGGAAAATTTAAACTCAATCTGTAATAAAAAATATATCAAACTGTAGCTAAGGAAACAGCGAATCCGATAAATATATTCACATTTCTTAACAGTTTTGTTCTGAATTTTAAGAGAGTATTTAGTGCAGCCCAACACAAAAGCCGTGGAAAAATTTTTTCATCAGCCAACCTTAAAAACACAAAAATTCCCCTAACTTGGTCACAATTTGTCCATTTGAACTCAAATTACACCAACATGAAGCTGATACCTTGGCGAATAAGTATCGAAAGTAATTGGATGCATTTGAAATGCTTTTCGCAATTTTAGTTGTACATTTTTAAGTCCAAAACATTATTTTGTTGATAAAAAATAGCCCTGAAATCAAACCCGTGAAAAAAATAGCATTTAAAACACGATTCACCAACTTTCAAATTAAATTAACGTGGCCAATTTTTGTCCTACACACCCCACGAAAATATCAACATGAAGCTAATAGCTTGGCGAACATTTATCGAAAGTATTTGGGTGAAAAAAACAAAGTTTTGGCAGGTTAAAAATTAATTTTCCCAAATGCAAAACACACGCGTGTTGCTTGAAAATTTCGTGTTTTCCAGCAAAATCCAAACTCGGCTAAAACTGTCCAAAAACGGAGGAAAATCAACAAAACAAAAAAAACAAAGCCATATAACTTTAGTTCTTGTGTAAATAAACAGTTATCGAAAGTTTAAATGGAGAAAATCGGCCAAGAACGACCCGAGAAAATCAAAATTGTCTTCATGTTTTGGTTAGGCCCTCGAGCCGAAAGAAAAACGTGAGGTGAAACAAAACAAAACTCGTGCTATTTAAAGCCAAAAACAATTGAATAAAGGAAATACCTTGAAATAATTGTCCACCAATTGTCTCCACAGGTCTTGACAACAATTGACACGTCTTTACAATTGATTTCCGGCAGGTATTTACGTTTAAACCCGAGCAACTTGCCGCCCGTTCAACGAAAAAAACACGTGCTTCTCCTTGCTCGTTTTGCATCTCATTAACTTGGTCCTCGGAACTTTCTAGAAAGTCGGAACACAAAATGGGCCATAACTCCCGAACCGTTTGGAGTAGAAATTAGCGGAAAGCTTTACTGTGATCAGCGCAATGCAGCGATCATTTCTGTACCCATTCCCACCCTTATTGACCCCCAGGAAAAAAGCCTTTTTGATCACAACGAAATTCCTTTGATCCCATTGTTTGGTCGAACGTCGATTGTTCAAAAGACAATGGGCATTGTTCACAGTCGGCGGGTCACGTGTGATCGTAGAATAGTATATATAGACTAGCCGGGGGCCCGGTCGCTACGCTCCCTCCCCGGAGCCCCCCAAGCAACAAAAGTTTAATGTGGTTGGCGCGCTTCGCGCGCTGCATTCGCTCCCGCTCATGCCCATACATACCTACATACATAAATACATACATACCTACATACATACATACCTACATACCTACATACATACATACATACATACATACATACATACATACATACATACATACTTACATACATGGGCCGGGTTCGGTCGCTTCGCTCCCTCCCCGGAGCCCCCCAAGCAACAAAAGCTTAATGTGGTTGGCGCGCTTCGCGCGCTGCATTCGCTCCCGCTCATGCCCATACATACATACATACATACATACATACCTACATACATACATACCTACATACCTACATACATACATACATACATACATACATACATACATGGGCCGGGTTCGGTCGCTTCGCTCCCTCCCCGGAGCCCGTCAATTAAACAAAGCTTAATCTGGTTGGCGCGCTTCGCGCGCTGCATTCGCTGCCGCTCATGCCCATACATACATACATACATACATACCCTACAATACATACCCTACAATACATACCCTACAATACATGCCCTACAATACAAACCCTACAATAAATACCCTACAATACATACCCTACATACATACCCTACAATACATACCCTACAATAAATACCCTACAATACATACCCTACAATACATACCCTACAATAAATACCCTACAATACATACCCTACAATACATACCCTACAATACATACCCTACAATACATACCCTACAATACATACCCTACAATACATACCCTACAATACATACCCTACAATACATACCCTACAATACAAACCCTACTATACATACCCTACAATAAATACCATATAATACATACCCTACAAAAAATACCCTACAATACATACCCTACCATACATACTACGACGCAACATTTCTAAAGAAAGTAAAGGTGGGAGGTCGAATCTCCCCCCCTGCCACGCGACCGCCCGGCGCCCACGCTGCCCCCCTGAAAGCCGCTTCCGAAAGTTGATAGCTTCAGTGTGAAGTTTGAAGAAAAAAGTTGCCTTCAAAAATTTAATCAATCCTGGAAAATTTAAACTCAATCTGTAATAAAAAATATATCAAACTGTAGCTAAGGAAACAGCGAATCCGATAAAAATATTCACTTTTCTTAACAGTGTTGTTTTGAAATTTAAGGGAGTATTTAGTGGAGCCCAACAACAAAGCCGTGAAAAAATTTATTCATCAGCCAACTATAAAAACACAAAAATTCCCCTTACTTGGTCAAAATTTGTCCATTTGAACTCAAATTACACCAGCATGAAGCAAATACCTTGGCAAATAAATATCGAAAATATTTGGGTGCATATGAAAAGCTTTTCGCAATTTTAGTTGTACATTTTTGAAGTCCAAGACATGATTTTCTTCATCAAAAATAGCCGTGAAATCAAACCCGTGAAAAAAATAGCATTTAAAACACGATTCACCAACTTTCAAATTGAATTAACGTGGCCAATTTTTGTCCTACAGAACCCACGAAAATATCAACATGAAGCTAATAGCTTGGCGAACATTTATCGAAAGTATTTGGGTGAAAAAAACAAAGTTGTGGCAGGTTAAAATTTATTTTTCGCGAATGCAAAACACACGCGTGTTGCTTGAAAATTTCGTGTTTTCCAGCAAAATCCAAACTCGGCCAAAACTGTCCAAAAACAGAGGAAAATCAACAAAAAAAAAAAACAAAGCCATATAACTTTAGTTCTTGTGTAAATAAACAGTTATCGAAAGTTTAAATGGAGAAAATCGGCCCAGAACGACCCGAGAAAATCACAATTGTCTTCGTGTTTTGGTTAGGCCCTCGAGCCGAAAGAAAAACGTGAGGTTAAACAAAACAAAACTCGTGCTATTTAAAGCAAAAAACAATTGAATAAAGGAAATACCTTGAAATAATTGTCCACATATTGTCTCCACAGGTGTTGACAACAATTGACACGTCTTTACAATTGATTTCCGGCAGGTATTCATGTTTAAACCCGAGCAACTTGCCGCCGGTTCAACTAAAAAAACACGTGCTTCTCCTTGCTCGTTTTGCATCTCATTAACTCGGTCCTCGGAACTTTCTAGAAAGTCGGAACACAAAATGGGCCATAACTCCCGAACCGTTTGGAGTAGAAATTAGCGGAAAGCTTTACTGTGATCAGCGCAATGCAGCGATCATTTCTATACCCATTTCCACCCTTATTGACCCCCAGGAAAAAAGCCTTTTTGATCACAACGAAATTCCTTTGATCCCATTGTTCGGTCGAACGTCGACTGTTCAAGAAACAATAGACCATTGTTTAGAGTCGGCGGGTCACGTGTCGACGTAGATTAGTATATATAGACTAGCCGGGGGCACTCGCTACGCTCGCTTCCCGGAGCCCCTCAAGTACAAAAAGTTTAATGTGGTTGGCGCGCTTCGCGCCCTGCATTCGCTCCCGCTCATGCCCATACATACATACATACATACATACATACATATATACATACATACATACATACATACATACATACATACCTACATACATACATACATACATACATACATACATACATACATACATACAAACATACATACATACATACCTACATACATACATACATACATACATACATGAGCCGGGTTCGGTCGCTTCGCTCCCTCCCCGGAGCCCGTCAAGTAAACAAAGCTTAATCTGGTTGGCGCGCTTCGCGCGCTGCATTCGCCGCCGCTCATGCCCATACATACATACATACATACATACATACATACCCTACAATACATACCCTACAATACATACCCTACAACACAAACCCTACAATACATACCCTACAATACATACCCTACCATACATACCCTACCATACATACCCAACAATACATACCCTACAATACATACCCTACAATACATACCCAACGATACATACCCAACGATACATACCCTACAATACATACCCTACAATACATACCCTACAATACATACCTTACAATACATACCTTACAATACATACCCTACAATAAATACCCTACAATACATACCCTACAATACATACCCTACATACATACCCTACAATACATACCCTACAATACATACCCTACGATACATACCCCACCCTGCATACCCTACAATAAATACCCTACAATACATACCCTACATACATACCCTACAATACATACCCTACAATACATACCCTACAATACATACCCTACAATACATACCCTACAATGAATACCCTACGATACATACCCTACAATGAATACCCTACGATACATACCTTACAATACATACCTTACAATACATACCCTACAATACATACCCTACAATACATGCACTACAATAAATACCCTACAATACATACCTTACAATACATAACTTACAATACATACCCTACAATAAATACCCTACAATACATACCCTACAATACATACCCTACATACATACCCTACAATACATACCTTACGATACATACCCTACAATACAAACCCTACAATACATACCCTACAATACATTCCCTAAAATACATACCCTACAATACATACCCTACAATACATACCCTACATAACATACCCTTCAATACATACCCTAAAATACATACCCTAAAATACATACCCTACAATACATACCCTACAATGCATACCCTACCATACATACCCTACCATACTTCCCCCTGGCAAGCGACCACCCAGCGCCCTCCCTGCCGCCCCCCTAAAAGCCGTTTCTTCTGAAAGTGAAAAAATGAATTCATCAATGTACTTTAAAAACACTAAAACTTTCAAATTAAATTAACGTGGCCAATTTTTGTCCTACACACCCCACGAAAATATCAACATGAAGCTAATAGCTTGGCGAACATTTATCGAAAGTATTTGGGTGAAAAAAACAAAGTTTCGGCAGGTTAAAAATTAATTTTCGCAAATGCAAAACACACGCGTGTTGCGTGAAAATTTCGAGTTTTCCAGCAAAACCCAATCTCGGCTAAAACTGTCCAAAAACAGAGGAAAATCAACAAAACAAAAAAAACAACCCCAGATAACTTTAGTTCTCGTGTAAATAAAAAGCTATCGAAAGTTTAAATGGAGAAAATCGGCCCAGAACGACCCGAGAAAATCAAAATTGTCTTCGTGTTTTGCTTAGGCCCTCGAGCCGAAAGAAAAACGTGAGGTTAAACAAAACAAAACTCGTGCTATTTAAAGCAAAAAACAATTGAATAAAGGAAATACCTTGAAATAATTGTCCACCAATTGTCTCCACAGGTCTTGACAACAATTGACACGTCTTTACAATTGATTTCCGGCAGGTATTCACGTTTAAACCCGAGCAACTTGCGGCCCGTTCAACTAAAAAAACACGTGCTTCTCCTTGCTCGTTTTAACTCCCTCCTGGGAACTTTCTAGAAAGTCGGAGCACAAAATGGGTCATAACTCCCGAACCGTTTGGAGTAGAACTTAGCGGAAAGCTTTACTGTGATCAGCGCAATGCAGCGATCATTTCTATACCATTTCACCCTTATTGACCCCCAGGAAAAAAGCCTTTTTGATCACAACGAAATTCCTTTGATCCCATTGTTTGGTCGAACGTCGATTGTTCAAAAGACAATGGGCATTGTTCACAGTCGGCGGGTCACGTGTGATCGTAGAATAGTATATATAGACTAGCCGGGGGCGCTCGCTACGCTCGCTTCCCGGAGTCCCTCAAGTACAAAAAGTTTAATGTGGTTGGCGCACTTCGTGCGCTGCATTCGCTAACGCTCATGCCCTTTCCCACCCCACGTACAGTGGTTTGGCTCGCCCTCGCTCCCCTGTCTATCTATTGTCACGATTGTAGTGTTTAACATGCATGGAAATTAGTTTTAGCGATCAGCCTCGTTTTCATTTGAAAATCCTCGTTCTTATGAGATAAGCCTCGTACTGATGGTACAGTAGATAAGATGCAACATCAAAGTTTGTTTTGTTTTAGGGACAACAACAATTAGCTTGCTGTTAGTTGAGTGCATCCATGGACACTTGCCTGTGGTCCTTTGTATATAAACAGTAAAGGACCATCTATGATGAGGATCGAGAATTTATATTAATGTTGACTTACAGAGGTATGATTTTGTTTCCATGATAAATGACAGTGATGCATTGAATTTTGATAAAGCAATAGGTATGAAGTCTCCAATACTTGCATTTGTACAATGATGTACATGAGTAGATCTACAAAGTGAAAGAGACAAATTATATTCTATGTAACATGTTGGTTTATTACTATCAAGGGTAATAAAGAATTATATTTGGATAAGATAGCCGCTGGGAGTTAAATATGTTGTTAGGGAAAATTGCTCTTTCATAATTAGCGATTTTGTTTAACTGGAATAACAATTGTGACTTTTTTCACTGTATTGTAACGTAGTATTAAGAATATATTAAAAGCCCTGACAGCAAAATTTAAGTGTGACTCTTGCAACACGGCAAAAGATTTCCACGGGTGGGATTGGTTTTACGTTAGTTTCAATCATATAGAACATAAGGATAAGCACCAGACACCGTGGATAACGAATGCAAAAATACTTCATAATCATCATCAATGGGATGGGAATTGCATGGGGAAAGGAGTTTCATAAGAGTATTGGGCTTGGCTGGTAAGGCAAAGAAGGCAGCCACAAAATGAAAAGAACCGTCAACGAAAATATTTTAACAAAATCAAAGCCACTGAAACATTTGGGTACAGCATTAAACACTCTTTCCCAAATTATGAAATATAAAAAGCCTTGAAACATAAGCGGAGTTGTCAATTTTGGCCTCAAGAAACTATATGTTAACAAACAATGAGTGAAATACAATTGGCCTAAGCAATTATATGGGAACTTGAATGGGGTGAAACTAAAAAATAAAGGCTACTTACTCCTGAGCTGCGGCAAAATGAATGTTTCTCTCAGCTTTACTTTCTCTTATTTCAGCATTAAGTTCCGTTTCGATCCAAGATTTGGGAAACGAATATTTGGACAGGACCACCACGACCAGCATGATAAATTGCTACGTTGACGAAACATAGCATAAATCAAAATCATACAACAAATTCTATTGTTATGCAGCCTCGTTTGGACGTGATTATCTGATTGAGCTTGATTGGCTAACAATTAACCCAGCCCAGACCCAACCCATGAAAGAAAAGAAGACTGAACTCAACAAAGAACATGCTGGCATTGCGTCCTTCCTTTCGTCTTTTCTGCTCTTGCACTGGGTCACTGGCGATGGTAAGTAGGTTTTGCACATCGTTTTATATCATTGCGATCTTTCAAGTTACATCTTTAAAATGAATCTGTAGGGTTTTTGTGAAGGTTTTGATTCATTTTCCCAGCGTATAAGACTTGAGGAAATATAGTATTTCATAAAATCCCTTGAGAGTAGGCCACATTTAAGAAGAACGGATGCTAGAGTTAAGATACATTGTCTGCACTGGAAAATGAGATAAGATTGTTTGCTTCTTACGTTTTATTACATCTATTATTCGTGAATTTCAGGTAGTGCATAATTTGTGTGGTGCGATGTCAAAGAAGGGAATTGTTGACTGCTCTTCTTTTGGTAAGTATTGAAATATAGGAAGCCATGACGCATGCGAAAGGCCATGTACTTCATTTATAAAGACGGGTTTTTGAAGTACATTTCTTGCAAATTGTTTCGGTTTGTGTCACAGGATGTTAAAGAAGAGTTTAAAGGCACTGTTGGCGAAATGCATTGTTTTTCAAAGGTAATAGTCTTATTGTTATTTTCGCAAATTTATTATTATTAATTGGTATGCAAATCTACACATTTAAACAATTAATTAACCAAAAGAAACAAATAACAGTGGAAGAAAACGAACATTAACAAACATTAACACAATTACAGTTAATCACTTTCTGTCTCTCCCCCTGACCAAGCATAGAATTTCTTCTGTTGGCACATCTGCCCACATGCACCTCGTGTTCTGTTCAATTTTTTGTTTATTTTTCTTGTTTTCTTTTTTATCTTTCTTGAATCTTTTGTTTTTGAGAATTTTTATTTTTATTTCATTACATGTGCTGTAGGAAAGAATACATTGTATCAGAAAAAGTTTAAAGTGAGCAATATGTTTTACGAACGGATGAGGTGGGTATTTAGCATTCCAACTTACGCTAATTCATTCTTGGAGAGGTGCCTCCCTTCGAGGCTTACAAAGTTGAACTTTGTTTCTCTTTTAATGGCATTGAATTTCTTGCCACATTCTCTTTTCAGTGAAGAGATATCTTTGAAGTCGAAGAGCTACGACAAATAGGACACAATGAATTTAGAAGAGTGACTCAATATTGTTAAAAGATAGGATACAATTGTGTTTTCTTGTAAATGAGTTGGATAACCTTGCTATTCACAACATTTGTTAAATTTATCAATATAAAGATGAAGGTAATTCCAATTTCACCTGTCTTTCCTCACCACAATGAATCATTGTGGGCTCCCTTTGCACGTTGTTCGCAACTTCAGCCAGAAGTGCATCTTCAAGCTCGTCTTCAAGCTCATGTTCAATGGCGAGATCATTTTCAATATCCATGTTTACACTATATATAAACATATTGTCATTGTTATTCAATCAAAGGTGAGTTAATAAGCTATCAGTTGTTTGAATTTGCCTCTGCAGTTCTCTTGGTGTTTCAATAATATATACTTTGAATGTATTAATATGACACAGTTTTATTTTCTGCAGATAATGAATAATAATTATCTTTCTTGCAATGAAGAGGAGTGACTAAAGTGCAGAAAATGCAGAACTGAATACATGAACTTACGGTAGAAGTAGTCGCAAATATCTATTTCAAGTGAACCTGTAAAGGATAAAATTGTTGTTGTGATAATATCCACTGCAATGGCAATTGTGACATAAAATATAGCATTTTGAGCTTTTTTAAAGCTGTTTAGTTATAAATAGCCGGTATTTTTATGTGAAAGTAAAAGCAACATTAAAAATACATGTACTTACGTAAATTGTTGTTTTTCTTGTTGTGAGTTTAAAAATTTTTTTACGCACGCTAAGTCCTCTATGACGCAAGAGAAATTTTAAATTTCGCGCCGCTATTGTTGTTGCCAGGACGCCGAAATTGCCGTGATTATCTGATGATAATAGTATTAGCTCCAGAACATTACGTGGTGCTGCATTGATTGTAGTGTGATTGTAGATTTCAAGAGCAACAAAACTTGTAATTATGCGATAACTATTAGAATTACAATTGCGATAGAATACATATAAGGAACCTAGCTGAGGGCCTAGTTGTTTAAGTTCGTTATTTTGAGATCTCTTTGACCACTCAGTAGTTGTAAAAGTTTTTTAATTTTAAGTTTGGCATTTGGTGGACGTAATTAGTAGAGACGCAAGAAAAGCATTCAAATTCATCGTTTTGCTACGTGAAAAGATAAGAGGTTAACACATGAAGAAGCTTCATATAATGTAAAAGTACTGAAAATTAATGGAACCGGCTTCCTAATTTTAAATAGTGCGGAAATATTAATATAGTAAAAATTAAAAGATGCATTAGTGATTTGGCGTGTAGTAGTAAATGTTTCTTAAGTTTTCTACCTTATACATGTAGGTTCCTTATAAAAAAGCTTGTCACTTCAAGTTGCCATTATGTTGTAATTGTTCTGAGGATTCAATAAGTTTCTGTGCTTGCATGTTAATTGTATGGGAAAGCTCTTTATGATATAAGACACATTGTAAGATGGTAGTACAGTTCATGTAATGCAGTGTCTACATACTGAAAACGTAAGCAAGTGTCAATGATATATACAATTGGAATGTTGTTGATTTAAAAAAAACAGAAATACTTTGTGAAGCACTTCCACAGTCAATGAATGAGGAGACATCATACACTATGAGGTTCTGGTTAAAAAGATATTTACAATGGAAAACTTATCATGCAAGACTCTCAATATTCAAGTAAGATAACAAAGACATATTTATGCAGATATAGATTATTAAAATGCATTAATACTGTTTGCTTGTGTGGTAACAGCCATCTTAGCTTGTTTTGTCCAGTGTAATGGAGGTTTCTATCAGTGATTGATACAATGTATGCTTCCCACTAAATTTGAAAATATTGTGCTGTAATGGTTGTGAAATCATTGCCGTTGTTCCTGGCACACTGAGTTTATGACAACACATCTGCCTGATAAGGAACATCATTAAGTGACAATGAGGAAGAATTAAGTACCTACAGGTTTAGATTGCTGTAAGTGATTTGTTAAGAAAACATTTAGTGGTAGTCAATGTAGAAATATTATTGAGCCCTTATTTATTGAGTCTGCTTTTTAAGCAAGGTGCATTAATTGATTCATATGGAACAGAGAGCATCATACCTTGAATATTATACCTGACTTGGGAAGTAATCTGAAGAGAAGACTTTGAACCATTGATTGAATTTTCCATTGCCTTTGACTAAATGAATCTGTATAAAAATAGGAAAAGAGTATTAATGAGTGTGGTAGACAAAAGAGATATGCAATGCATGTGCAATGAGGAAGGTTGTAAGTAAATAAAGTGTGGAATTTTCCCAGGGCTTGAACTTGACTTTCACTGGTTTCCTTCATGTACATTACAACAATTAAACATTTTGGATAAACAAAATTGAAAGCAGGTTCATGTTGGGATATCAATGGGCTTTGCTTGTAAAACAAAGAAGGCAGCCACAAAGTCAATAAATTGGTCAGAAACTATATTCACGAAAATAAAGACCCCAGGAATATATTGGTAGAGCAATGCACACTTCTTCTGAAAACAAAGTAGTGAAAAAAACATTGGAAAATTTTTAGTATTCTGGTCTAACAAAGTATATGTAAACCGTGAGTAAAGTAGAAATGGCCTAAGCTAAGCAATTTCCATACAACATATCAAATTAAAAGGGATGAAAATGAAAATATACATTGTTGACCTCTGATTCATAGCAGCCTAGTTGTCTGCTTTAAGTCAGTAAGGGTATAGATGAGCTTTATTTTCTCTTATTTCAGTATATGAAATTCGCTTATATCTAAATATCCAATGTTTGATTGTCCAAAATGAAAATGAACCTGACTTACCTTTGGTGAACAGCAAGGTAGTTGTTTCCTTTGAGCCAGGAAGGCTTTATGAGGTATAATTTCATTGAGTTCAGCAACAAAATCTGACTCGATGCCATTTGTTGGCAGACAGAAACTTTGACCCGACAGGCAACAATAGTGCGATGATGAGACATAACATAGATGAAAATCATACATAGACAGCACAAAGGCGTTTGAAATGGGAGACAGAAGTCTCGCCTCGTTTCAATGATATTAGGAGAAATGCATCTAATTAAAAACGAAGTCGATAAATTTTGTTATGATATTACTGAATGGAGATTTACATGGGTCAAATACACAAATATATGAATATTGAAACTGTAACGATGGATAAAATGACAGTCCTGGCAATCTTCTATTGAAAACGTAAATCGCTAATTAAAAAACCTTAGGTATTATTAATGCGGAAGATCTGAAAGATATACAATACAGTACAAAAAACATGTTTTGAAAGGACGTGGATAGATATTTGTATTGTATGCGAAGTACGAATGTAAAAGGTTGAGTCATGGTATAGTCTACTATTAAAATTGGTGAATTGTCAATATCCATAAAAATTGATACATACAATCCGTAGTTCATGTTGCAAAATTGATTGGTTAAGCGACGTCTTTAGCAAAATGACAGTACCTCAATTTGGATTCTTCAATAGCACTTCACTCTCAGCAAGCATACATCTCTGCCACGGCGTGAATGTATTCTTTCAATAACCGCGTTCGTTTGTTTTGAGGATTACGTTTGTACATAGCAAAAAAAAGAATAAGATTGCCGGTTACATTAGTTAAAAGCTCGAACACCAGCGTCAAGGAGTAACCTTTGTTCGAGTTTTCCTTGTTGGTGAAAAGTGCAATTGAAATTTGGAAGTATATAGCAGTAAACACTAAAGGGGCCTCTATAGCTTAAAGACTAAGTTTTCATGTATTAAAAGGAGAGGGGGGGATGTTATTGATAATGCGATGCTTTACAAAAAGTAACTATCCTTAAGGGACAACTTGCAGTTTTCACAGAGTAAGGAAATCCACTTTCCCATAGGCAATATCGGAGAAAATGGCAACGCATAACTCTTAATAATCGGGCGCTACGCAGGATTCAGGACTGTGCCGACTGCTGTGTGTGGTGCAGTCACCCCTGGACATGTGGATGGTGTAATGTCCAGTTGGTCTCCGCAGATCAGTGTTATCTAGAATGAATTCACTCTAGAAGGGTGCCGTAACGGCTGTACATCACACTTATGTGCGACGTGATCTGCGTTGACACACAATACCCGTACCCTTGAATGTGTGTATGTGCGTTTTGGTAGGCAGCCCTCTGTAGAGCAACTGTGCAGATGGTCGCTCTAGGATGAAGCCTTTACAGGACTTCCTGGAAAACAATGTTCTTTGTTTTCCTGTGTGTTTCCTCTGGAAGGTATACTTTGAGCCCGTTAAATGATGTTGCTCTGGACATGGCCACATATAATTGACCATGTGTGAACACGGGCTCAGGTAAATACAAACCAACATACCTCAGGGATTGCCCCTGTGCCTTGTTGATTGTCAAGCAGTATGCAAGTCTGACTGGAAACTGTCGGCGTTTCATTTTGAACGGCATTTCCGTGTCCTGAGTGGAGACTGTGATCTTGGGAATCATGACCCGTTGTCCTCTGTGCTCCTTGGTAATGATCTCTGCTGTGATCACGTGACGTCGCAGATGCCGAACTATGAGTCTTGTTCCGTTGCAAAGACCTTTCTTTGGATTGAGATTCCGCAGAAGAATGATCGTTGCACCAACCTAATGCAATGAATATTATTGTGATTAATGAGGCTTTTTTATGGTGCACCACCTTTGCACATAATAATTGAATGCTAATAGGATGAAAGATTGTAATCTTCCTACCTTGAGTTTAAGTCTGTGCAAGGGCATTCCATTCGGAGTGAGTTGGTTGAGAAATTCAATGGGGTAGGCCTCTTCCTCATCTGGATCGTCTGTGACAACACTGTCAGTGCTGTAATAAGTTCTTTCCGGTGTTTGAAGTCTGTCCAGAATTAAGTCGTTTACTTGATGTGATAAGTCATTCTTTGGAGTCAGACAACAGCGTTCAGACATTGTTACAGGATCCATCATTAGGTGTGAATCTGGTGTGTTCGGCCTGGGAAAAATGAAGTTCAGCATGTCTTCTTTAGACGAAGTGCATATCTGTTGTGGCAGAATTACGTTGTCCAGTGCATCGTGTGCTTCTTGCTTGTTGCCAAGTCTGAGAAGCCATTCTGAGAATTCACGGTATGAATCATCTTGAACGGCTCTCATGTTGGTGTGTAAACGATGCTGCTGAAACTTTGTCCATAGATCAATGATCTGGTGTGATTTTAGAGTCTCTGCTACAATTCTTTCCCTTCCTGCTTTCGTGACGACAGGTAGAACCTGTCTGAAGTCACCACCAAGTAGCATGAACTTGCCACCAAATGGTCTGTCGACATGTGTAATGTCTCGAAGCAGTCGGTCGACTGCTTGTAATGCAAGTGCGGGAATCATGGAAGCTTCATCCCATATGAATAGGGTAGTTTCGCGCAATACCTGTGCTCTCCTGCTCTGTCTCTTGACATTACACGTTGATTCAGCTTGAAGTGGTATAGGAATTTGAAAGGTAGAATGTGAAGTTCTACCATTTATGAGCAGTGTTGCAGCAATTCCTGACCACGCCATGCACTGAACTTTATGTCCATTGGCTTGCAGATTGTGAACCAACGTGTTGTAAAGGAAAGTTTTCCCGGTTCCAGCCGGTCCGTCAACAAAGTGACAGTTCTGTTCGGATTGCGCGTTGATAGCATCAGTGATTCCCGTGTATATGGCTCGCTGTTCAGGGTTCAATGCGGCCAGCATTCGTTCTCCTTCCTCTCTGGCATTGCCAACATCCATGTCATCTTCCTCTGTAATAATGAGTGAAATATATTGTAATAAAATTGGAAAGAAAGCTAGGAGAATCATCGTGCAAAAATACGTAAATGCCCTTGTCTGCACGATCTTAGGATACATTATTATATTCTTAATAATACAGTAATAGTTTGAAAATAACACATTAGTACCTCGTTCAGGAATGACATAGTCGGCTGGAAGTTGAGGAAGGTCAGCATAATTAGTGATCGATTGACCATGTACTTTCAAATTTTCGTCAATGTCATGTAGACATTGATACATGTGTCGGTCTTCAAAAGCTATGGCCATATCTGGATGATTGAGTTGATCACGTCGTACAAAGTCTTCACTTAATGCTTCTTTGAACATGTTGAAGAGTGCTGCGATATCTGAAGGTGTTTGAAAAAGGAGTAATGTAGCAAACAACTGTCTCAGTTGTATTGGCATGTTAAAAATAACTGCCTCCTCCAAACAGCGTATGATTTCAGCATCATCTTCCAACAGACCTAGAGCTAAAGCAGCGTCTTTGAAGGAATTGCATAGGTTTCCTTCTATCGTGCGAAGATCTTCAAACGACGTGGCACCTCGTTTATGGAGAAGCAATAGTCTCAGTGCGAATCTTTGCTCACATGGTCGTGGGTGAACTTGATATATTCTGCCTATGACAGGCAGTGTTCTCCGCTGTCTTGCTTTCCATGTTTTGGTGCGCTCGTTGAAAACATAGTGTTCAGGAATCTCGTGATAGAGATATTGGCGTGCAGCCGGGTCTTGTGCATTCAATTCAAACCAAGACGTGAGTGTGGTTTTTTCATTGATGTTTTGCAATTGTTCGACCCTTCCATTATCCTGAAAGTATACGGTCTGCTGATCAGGTAGATGAACATGCAGACGTTTGATAGTGTGACTTTTCTCGTGCATGGAAAATTGAAATATCCTATGAACAGCTTCATGAGGTCCAATATACCGAGCATTGATGTATTGGCGTACTTCATCGTGCTCAATATCTTGAGGTACTTGCTGCTGCTGTCCTTGGAGAATTTCCACGTGTGCCATGTCTTGTCCTTTATGAATATATTTGAAATATATTTCACGGACTTGACAGTGCTACATATTTCGAGATTAATGTGACACTGATACTTGAGTAGAAGATAGCGATTATGTGGCACAACCCATGTATCATCTAGAAGTCGATCTTCCAGATTGACTGGGTGACGACAGCGTCGTCTGTAGAGAGGATAACCATTCGCATTGACTTGTGTTTCGGCAGTGCGATCTTTCGGAAATCGTTTCTTGCATTTGTTATTCTCCATGCAAACACATCCGGGTTATATCACCGCATGGTCCATGTGTCATGTGCTTCAGTACTAACTTGTGATATCTTGCATCTTGTGGGTCCGGAATTTCAGCTGATATGAGTCGATCTACCTGTAGGTTTGGAGGAAAAATATCACATGTAAGTTCTAGACATGAAATGGATTGCGTTTTTACTAAGCAATACAACTGATGATAATATTCATACTCAATAATCTTCACTCTATAATAAATTATTGCTATAGATGTTACCTCTTCAGGTGTTCGTGGTCTATCAGCGTCAGAGAGGAACAGAATCATGTGAGCGTGTGGTAGTCCTCTCTTCTGAAATCAATGACATATACATGTGCAATAGTGTGTCCAGAATGTGCTTGTGAAGGACATCTTCCAGTAGTTCTTGTAGTTTCTGTTGAAATACTCGTGTGACGATGTCAGGCCGGTCATTCGCCTTCTGGTGTGGTAGAATGTTTTCTGAAATCTCCTTCCACTTGGGATTGGCCGTCATGGTTAGGAAGATGTCAGGCTTGCCATACTTTCTTACGATGGTCATTGCATCTTGAAAGTTCTGGTACATATTTCGTTGACTGCCTGAAAAAGATGAGGGAAGTATGACAACACGACCGACATCAATGTGAAGGGGTTCGTTGGGATTGTTTGCCCTGGCCATTTGATTTTCGATTTCAGCCCTTCTGTTCAGGTGATCCATCAGGCCTCGATAACTGTCAGCAGTAATTGCCGTTGATTGTGCAAAATCCAGTTGAGCTTGTTTCCTTCTATTTTGGTGTATGCATCCACCAGATATTGTTGAAAGAGAAGTGTTGCGCTGTGGATGGTAGACAGTTGATTTCTGACTTGTATTCGGTACGAATAATATTCGGCGATTGTGAGTCTGACACGGTGGACACGATCAGGATTTCTGGTCTTGTCCTCGACGTGTAGGTAGACGTTGAAGGTCCAAGCTGTAACCCCGATCACCCTGAAAGAACAACAATGATAGGTTAGAGGATCCGCAACGGGATCTAAGGCATTAATCTTCATAAGATTACCACGCCTTGTTCGAATTTGAAGCTCTCTATTCTCGGATTAGGAGCACCGCCATTGCGTGTAGTGTAGACTGCTGCAATTTCTCTGGCAGTAGGATTGTCATATCTTCGATCTTGTTCTGGGCGACCGGTAATAATCATCTTGAATGTGGGAATAGGCTGATCATTGGCAATGGCTTGCTGCCTTTGCTCTTCCAGTACTTCTCCCATTGTTTTAAAATGTTGAGCAAACCGATTTACTGCCATCAATTCGTTTTGCAGCAGCGCCACCATGTCTAAGTCCAAGTTTTGTTCTCTGGCTGTGTTCTGGCGTTCTTGCAGTGCTTGCTGGGTGTCCATAATGTATAATTCCTGCATATTTTCGGGACCTGTCGGTTTCAGTTACCCCTGTTGAATTGAAGGAAACATTCTAAATTGTACTTCGTTATATCAACTCATTTTTCAATGCAGCCAATTGCCTTGTTATAAAAGCATCATAAGCGCCTTCATTTTCGATTGGAACAACTGTTTAATATCAAGGCAAGGATAGAGAGCTAATCCATTGTAGATTGGGTGGGAAAGGACTTGAGCGTTCTGTCAACATCCTTTCATCACGTGAAGCTATTATATGAAATGTAGGATAATATAAGAGCTACTAAGAGAGGACGTTATATTACTGTCATATGGTATGCACTTCCATGTATGGTGATGACTGGTGGTCCTGCATTAGCGTGTCTTACAACGTTAGCTGTCCAGGATGCCATCGCCATTAGTGAATTGTATCTACGGAATTTTTGAGAAAATATTTAGATTCATCAGTAGTTCCAAGTGTTAAATGCATCGACATTTGCCGGGGGTGGTTGAATGGGATCGAGAGTTATTAATCCTCCCATACAACATTTGTTGTATTGTTTCGTGTGAGTTCCTCTCGGAAGTACTTCGCTTCACATGAATACATGTCCTGGTCATTTTCCAAGATGATGAGGCATTGGGGAGAATTGAGGAATTTCAAGAATAGGTTGATTTACTTCCCTTTCTTGATGTTCGATGGGTTGGGGACATCATCTTGGTGTTGTGGTAGGATTTCGTCTTGCATTTCAACTTCTTGGGTGTACCGCTATTTCATTCCTTCATTCTCATTTTGAACGTTGGCTTGCAATTGCATAGCAGCAGGCAATATTTGTGGATCCTGAAATGCAATGTAATCTAAGTTAATATAATTCAATCATGTGTTTTGAAATGCATAAAACTGAACTTGTGAAGATATGTCCATTTAGAGAGCAAAATAATTTCCTGACATGGTCCTGTGGAGAATGACAGGTGTATTTTAAGCAATTGTGATGGTAGTCTTTTTACCTGATTATCATGTGGAATTGGAATGTGTTGTTCCACGTTGATTTCATCAGGTTGTGGCCTTTCAATTTCATTATTTTCATTTTCAATATGTGTTTCGGGTTGCATCTGCATTGGCCGTATCTGTTGAAATGAAAAAATGAAATTATTTACATAAAGTTATTAGTTATTGGAAATTTAATGTCATTACTGTGTGATTGTGTAAATTGATATAAATAAATATGGAAACTTATAGTACATGTGGAAAATAGTCAAATTGCATGAGGCATTTGGGTTATGGAAAATGGACTTGCCTAACAGTAGTTAGCTTGTGTTAACAATTTTATTTTACCTCATTGTCATTTTGAGCTTGATTTACATTAAGCATTCCACATCTGCCGTTTGTATTGCCGTTTCACCTCATGATTACGATTCAGAAGGGGTGGTTGCAATGCATAATGATTGGCGGTACCTGCAGAGATGAAAAATATTGACAATTTGCTTGATATAATAACTGGTTTATTTTGATAGTTTTAATTTCAAAGTGTATAATATAGAGTTATTATTTTGAAAGTTCAGTACAAATTATTGGTTGTGTACCTGAAGTTGAGGGGCCAGTGCTGCAGGATATTGTAAGCCTGTTGTGGTACTGCTATAAGTCCGTAGTGGGGAAGCATCGCAGGTAGTTGCCATGGCACATACAATGCCTGCATCTGTGGATAATGAAGTGGGAGTGGTTGATATTCTGGGGCTGGTTGCTGAGGGTATTCTTGCTGCAACTGGTGAAGATCATTCACTGCTCCCTGTACCATATTATCAGGTGGTAAATCAGCAGGATGAGGCTGTTGGTTATTCTCACGACAGCGGCGATTTGCTTCCCGTAATTGATTCCTACGTTTATTGCCGGTGATGCTTTTTTGGCTTTTTTTGGCATTTTGCGAGATGTGATATAAAAAAAGAAAAAAATGTGTTTATATGCAACCCAATTTAAGTGAAAATGTTAAAATTTGAAATAAGAGTGATTTTTGTGAGCAACTGGATGGGGTTGTTGTTTTGTGGTGAGCTGCAAGATAAAATAAATAATTTAAAACATAATTGTAAGAAATGTTTGGGATTACTCTTGATTGTTGAATTAAATTATTGGTTATTTAAAGTTTCCAAATAAAAATATTTGAGCACTTTCTCTTATGACCTACATCACTCTTTCTATTGTGTTCTTTAACAACTAAAAGGAAAACAGTTTTGATAATGTATAAATTGGAGAAGTTAATGATCCTTTTATTTTTGGAAAGAAAAATGTATAAACACATTTGATGTGTTTGTATTATAAGGCTAGATTTGATTTGCATTATGCAGTAAATTTGCTTTCTATTGATAATAAATTGTTGCAATTGTTAATACCACTTTAAATATAGTAGCTAAGCTTCAGATTTGGGATATGAATGTACATTACAGGGTGAGGCATTTAAACATTAATTAAAATAGGCTTTATAGGAACAATTCTTGTCACACTCACCAAATATTCTGAGGAATGAACTTGTTTGAAAACCTGTTTTTACAAAAGAAGAAAGATGTTTTGGATGAATTGATTATCTTGTAAACAGAAAGTTGCCATTGATACTAAGGAATGTTTAACATTGTCAACTTGTATATTATTATGTTGATAGATTGAGTGAAGAAATGAGAATAAAAGGTCATGCTGAAGTGAAGGAGTGAAATACTTACTTTATAAAAAAACTTCACTTTACTTTACTTTGTTAATAACAAAACTGGCTGGACATTAGCCGAGAAACCAGATAACAGAAACGCTAAAAAGCAGATGACAGAAACGCTAAAAAGACAGTGCATTGCGATGCAATGAAAGACAACGTTGCTTTAAAGAAGACGCTGTCGGTGTAAATAAGGATTGTTTAGAAAAGGTAAATTTCAACATTCAACTCACCAATAACAAAGTAAAACAATCTTTCTAATAATTTTTTCAATATATAGATATTATTATTATTTTCTGCAATTTCTAACAACGTTAGATATTGAACAAAAATGTTTCATTTGCTGTAGCAAGAAAGTAAACACGCAATTGCTATTTTAAATTCGCGCCAATTTGAAAGTTTTTGGCCTCTATTCGGCGGCGTGCCTCGTTGTTGTTATTATTCATTCTCATGATGATCCATTCGATTCGACAGAAAGGCAGTTGAACACAACAACAGCAAGAGCATGTACTTGGCACCGAAGAGAAAAAGGCCTTGGTCTTCGTTGATGATGGGGAGAAGTGTGGTTGTGGAGGGGAACCTCTAAGTATAAGAAGAAATAATTTGGTAGACTTTATTATGCATGATATCTAGAAATACACCATTTCTCGGACACATGGAGAATGAAGTACATTGATTTTTGGTGATCTGTTATATCTTCAGAAATATTGCTGCTGGTAAAAATACCAATAATAAGAGTAGGCCATGGAAGGTTGACAAAAGGTAAGAAGGTTTAATACGTTTTTTGACTTGGTGAATACATGAGGTGGAGGTAATTAATTAATGATTTGCAGTTACAATAAATTACTTACATTTATAGACTTCAGGCCACATGAAAAGAACTGAGATGAGCCAACATGCTATAAAGTATATTACATGATTTCTTCTTGTTTTTCAGGTGCCCAGACATAAAGTGAATGTTTGTGGTCATTCCTTGTGAACATTATTATAGTGAGGTGAGTTCATTTTAAGATTTGTTAATTGAAGATCATTTGTTCAAAAAGAAGGACAGTGTCTGTTTTGCAGTGATCTTTTTTGAAGAATTACAAAAGTTAGAAATAGAAGCATTACATATTAATATTAACATACTTACTATAGATACTATACATAAATATATACATCATACATACCCTATATACTATATATAAATATATACATAATATACATACCCTACATACCCTACATACATACCCTACATACATACATACATACATACATACCCTACATACATACCCTACATACATACATACATACATACATACCCTACATACATACATACATACATACATACATACATACATACATACATACATACATACATACCCTACATACATACCCTACATACATACCCTACAATACATACCCTACATAACATACCCTACAATACATACCCTACACTACATACCCTACAATACATACCCTACATACATACCCTACAATACATAACCTACATACATACCCTACAATACATACCCTACATACATAACCTAAATACATACCCTACCATACATAACCTACATTACATACCCTACATAACATACCCTACAATACATACCCTACACTACATACCCTACAATACATAACCTACACTACATACCCTACAATACATACCCTACCATACATAACCTAAAATACATACCCTACCATACATAACCTACAATACATACCCTACAATACATACCCTACAATACAAACCCTACATCTTCTCCACTGGCAGCGCCCACCCTGCCGCCCCCCTGAAAGCCGTTTCTGAAAGTTGATAACTTCAGTGTGAAGTTTGGAAAAAAATAGTTGCCTTCAAAAATGTAATCAATCCTGGAAAATTTAAACTCAATCTCTAATAAAAATATATGAAAATGTAGGTAAGAAAACAGCGAATCCGATAAAAATATTCACATTTCTTAACAATGTTGTTTGTAATTTTAAGGAGCATTTGCTGCAGCCGAACACAAAAGCCGTGAAACAAATTATTCATCAGCCAACTTTAAAAACACAAAATTCTCCTAACTTGGTCAAAATTTGTCCATTTTAGCTAAAATTACACCAACACGAAGCTAATAGGTTGGGGAACATTTATCGATAGTATTTGGGTGAAAAAAAACAAAGTTTTGGCAGGTTAAAAATAAATTTTCGCAAGTGCAAAACACACGCGTGTTGCTTGAAAATTTCGTGTTTTCCAGCAAAACCCAAACACGGCCAAAACTGTCCAAAAAGAGAGGAAAATCGAGAAAACGAAAAGAACAACCCCAGATAACTTTAGTTCTGGTGTAAATAAACAGTTATCGAAAGTTTAAATGGAGAAAATCGGCCCAGAACGACCCGAGAAAATCAAAATTGTCTTCGTGTTTTGGTTAGGCCCTCGCTCAACACAAAAAACGTGAGTTGAAACAAAACAAAACTCGTGCTATTTAAAGCCAAAAACAATTGAATAAAGGAAATACCTTGAAATAATTGTTCACCAATTGTTTCCACAGGTCTTGACAACAATTGACACGTCTTTACAATTCATTTCCGGCACGTATTCACGTTTAAACCCGAGCAACTTGCCGCGCGTTCAACTAAAAAAACACCTGCTTCTCCCTGCTCGTTTTGCATCTCATTAACTGGGTCGGCCGAACTTTCTAGAAAGTCGCACCACAAAATGGGCCATAACTCCCGAACCGCTTGGAGTAGAAATTAGCCACATAGTTTACTTTGATGAGCAGAATGCAGCGATCATTGCTATGGCGATTTGCACCCTTATTTGCACCCCAAAAAAAGCCTTTATGATATCAAGCCCCGCTCCTTTGATCCCATTGTTTGGTGGAACGTTGCCATTGTTTTTTCGAACGTCGATTGTTCCGGAGACAATGACCCATTGTTTGGTCCCGCGGGTCACGTGTGATCACATTT
>RQOL01000412.1:83756-186768 GCA_013076295.1 Sanderia malayensis | reverse complement strand
CACTTTTGATAACTTCCCTCTTTTGACGACTTCCCACTTTTTCTTGAATTCTCATCTTGATGACTTCCCACTTTTTCCTGACATCCCACTTTTTCTTGACTTCCCACTTTTTCTTGACTTCCCACTTTTGATGACTTCCCACTTTTTCTTGAATTCCCACTTTTGACGACGTCCCACTTTTTCTTGACTTCTCACTTTTGATGACTTCCCATTTTGGATGACTTTTTCTTCACTTACCCCTTTTTTTTGACTTCCCACTTTTGATGAATTCCCACTTTTTCTTGACTTCCCACTTTGACGAGTTCGCACTATTGATGACTTTCCATTTTTGGTGACTTCTCACTTTTGATGACTTCCCTCTTTTGATGACTTCCCATTTTTTCCTGACATCCCACTTTTTCTTGACTTCCCACTTTTTCTTGACTTCCCACTTTTGATGACTTCCCACTTTTGATTACTTCCCAATTTATCTTGACTTCTTACTTTTGATGACTTCCCATTTTGGATGACTCTCCACTTTTTCTTGACTTCCCAATTTTTCATAACCTCCCTATTTTGATGAATTCACTCTTTTGATGACTCCCCACTCTTTCCTGACCTCCCGCTTTCGGTGACTTCCCAATTTTGGTAACTTCCCACTTTTGATGATTTCCTTTGTTTGATGACTACCCGCCTTCTCTTGACTTCTCACTTTTGATGAATTCCCACCTTTTCTTGACTTCCAATTTTTGATGAGTTCCCCTATTGATGACTTTCCATTTTTGGTGACTTCTCACTTTTGATGACTTCCCTCTTTTGATGACTTCCAATTTTTTCCTGACATCCCACTTTTTCTTGACTTCCCACTTTTTCTTCACTTCCCACTTTTGATGACTTCCCACTTTTGATTACTTCCCACTTTATCTTGACTTCTTACTTTTGATGACTTCCCATTTTGGATGACTCTCCACTTTTTCTTGACTTCCCAATCTTTCATAACCTCCCTATTTTGATGAATTCACTCTTTTGATGACTCCCGACTTTTTCCTGACCTCCCGCTTTCGGTGACTTCCCGATTTTGGTAACTTCCCACTTTTGATGATTTCGTTCTTTTGATGACTACCCGCCTTCTCTTGACTTCCCACTTTTGATGACCTCCCATGTTTTCTTGACTTCCCACTTTTTCTTGAGTTCCCACGATTTCTTGACCTCCCACTTTTTCTTTTCTTCCCACTTTTGGTTAGTTCCCACTATTGATGACTTCTCATTTTCGGTGACTTCCCACTTTTTATGATTTCCCAATTTTGAGGACTTCTCACTTTTTTCTGACTTCCCACTTTTTTTTGACTTCCTGCTTTTTCTTGACTTTCCACTTTTGGTGACCTCCCACTTTTTCTTGACTTCCCACTTTTGATGAGTTCCCACTGTTGATGACTTTCCATTTTTGGTGACATCCCACTTTTGATGACTTCCCTCTTTTGACGTCTTCCCACTTTTTCTTGAATTCCCATTTTTGATAACTTCCCACTATTTCCTGACATCCCATTTTTTCTTGACTTCCCACTTTTTCTTGACTTCCCATTTTTGATGACTTCCCACTTTTTCTTGATGTCCCTCTTTTGATGACTTCCCACTTTTTCTTGACTTCCCACTTTTGATGAGTTTCCACTATTGATGACTTTCCATTTTTGGTGACATCCCACTTTTGATAACTTCCCTCTTTTGACGACTTCCCACTTTTTCTTGAATTCCCATCTTTGATGACTTCCCACTTTTTCCTGACATCCCACTTTTTCTTGACTTCCCACTTTTTCTTGACTTCCCACTTTTGATGACTTCCCACTTTTTCTTGAATTCCCACTTTTTCTTTACTTCCCACTTTTGGTGAGTTCCCACTATTGAAGACTTCCCATTTTTGGCGACTTCTCACTTTTGATGACCCCCCTCTTCTGATGACTTCCAATTTTTTCCTGACATCCCACTTTTTCTTGACTTCCCACTTTTTCTTGACTTCCCACTTTTGATGACTTCCCACTTTTGATTACTTCCCACTTTATCTTGACTTCTCACTTTTGATGACTTCCCATTTTGGATGACTTTCCACTTTTTCTTGACTTCCCAATTTTTCATAACCTCCCTATTTTGATGAATTCACTCTTTTGATGACTCCCGACTTTTTCATGACCTCCCGCTTTCGGTGACTTCCCGATTTTGGTAACTTCCCACTTTTGATGATTTTCTTCTTTTGATGACTACCTGCCTTCTCTTGACTTCCCACTTTTGATGACCTCCCATGTTTTCTTGACTTCCCACTTTTTCTGGAGTTCCCACGTTTTCTTGACCTCCCACTTTTTCTTTTCTTCCCACTTTTGGTGAGTTCCCTATTGATGACTTCTCATTTTCGGTGACTTCCCACTTTTTATGACTTCCCAGTTTTGAGGACTTCTCACTTTTTTCTGACTTCCCACTTTTTTTGACTTCCTGCATTTTCTTGACTTCCCATTTTTGATGATTTCCACTTTTCTTGACTTCCCACTTTTTCCTAGCATCCCGCTTTTGGTGACTTCCCGCTTTTTTATGACTTCTCACTTTTGACGACTCCCCACGTTTTCTTGACCTCCCACTCTGGATGACCTCCTACTTTTTCTTGACTTTCCACTTTTGATGACCTCCACTTTTTCTTGACTTCCCACTTTTGATGAGTTCCCACTATTGATGACTTTCCATTTTTGGTGACATCCCACTTTTGATGACTTCCCTCTTTTGACGGCTTCCCACTTTTTCTTGAATTCCCATCTTTGATAACTTCCCACTATTTCCTGACATGCCATTTTTTCTTGATTCCCACTTTTCTTGACTTCCCACTTTTGATGACTTCCCACTTTTTCTTCAATTCTCACTTTTGCGACATAACACTTTTTCTTGACTTCCCACTTTCGATGCTTTCTCACTTTTAATAACTTCCCTTCTTATTTTGACATCTCACTGTTGATGAATTCACACTTTTAACGACTTCCCACTTCTTCTTGACTTCCCACCTTTTCTTGACTTCCCGCAATTTCTTGACTTCCCATTTTTGATGACTTCCCA
The DNA here is from genome assembly GCA_013076295.1 of Sanderia malayensis. Lineage (NCBI taxonomy): Eukaryota > Metazoa > Cnidaria > Scyphozoa > Semaeostomeae > Pelagiidae > Sanderia > Sanderia malayensis. The sequence continues at coordinate 183,699 of RQOL01000412.1, read as the reverse complement.
CTTTTGATGACCTCCCACATTTTCTTGACTTCCCGCTTTCAGTGACTTCCCACTTTTTTTGACTTCCCACTTTTGATGAGTTCCCACTATTGATGACTTTCCATTTTTGGTGACATCCCACTTTTGATAACTTCCCTCTTTTGACGACTTCCCACTTTTTCTTGATTTCCCACTTTTGATGACTTCCCACTTTTTCTTGAATTCTCACTTTTGACGACGTCCCACTTTTTCTTGACTTCCCACTTTTGATGCCTTCTCACTTTTAATAACTTCCCTTGTTATTTTGACATCTCACTGTTGATGAATTCACACTTTTAACGACTTCCCACTTCTTCTTGACTTCCCACCTTTGATGACTTCCACTTTTTCTAGATTTGCCATTTTTGATGATTTCTCACTTTTGATGACCTCTACTTTTTCTTGACTTCCCATATTTTCTAGACTTCACATATTTCATGACTTCCCCACTTTTGATGACTTCCTTTTTTGAGACTTCCCGCATTTTCTTGACCTCCCATATTTGAGGACATCCCACTTTTTCTTGACTTACCATTTTTTCTTGACGTCCCACTTTTGATGACTTCCCTTTTTCTTGACTTCCCAATTTTGATGAATTCCCACTATTGATGACTTCCACCTTTGATGACTTCCCACTTTTGATGAGCTCCCACTTTTTCTTGGTTTCCCGCTTTCTGTGACTTCCCACTTCTGATGAATTCCCACTTTTTCATGACTTCCCACTTTTTCTTTACTTCCCACTTTTGGTGAGTTCCCACTATTGAAGACTTCCCATTTTTGGTGACTTCTCACTTTTGATGACCCCCCTCTTCTGATGACTTCCAATTTTTTCCTGACATCCACTTTTTCTTGACTTCCCACTTTTTCTTGACTTCCCACTTTTGATGACTTCCCACTTTTGATTACTTCCACTTTATCTTGACTTCTCACTTTTGATGACTTCCCATTTTGGATGACTTTCCACTTTTTCTTGACTTCCCAATTTTTCATAACCTCCCTATTTTGATGAATTCACTCTTTTGATGACTCCCGACTTTTTCATGACCTCCCGCTTTCGGTGACTTCCCGATTTGGTAACTTCCCACTTTGATGATTTTCTTCTTTGATGACTACCCGCCTTCTCTTGACTTCCCACTTTTGATGACCTCCATGTTTTCTTGACTTCCCACTTTTTCTGGAGTTCCCACGTTTTCTTGACATCCCACTTTTTCTTTCTTCCCACTTTTGGTGAGCTCCCACTATTGATGACTTCTCATTTTCGGTGACATTCCCACTTTTTATGACTTCCCAATTTTGAGGACTTCTCACTTTTTTCTGACTTCCCACTTTTTTTTGACTTCCTGCATTTTCTTGACTTCCCATTTTTGATGACCTCCCACTTTTTCTTGACTTCCCACTTTGATGAGTTCCCACTATTGATGACTTTCCATTTTTGGTGACATCCCACTTTTGATGACTTCCCTCTTTTGACGGCTTCCCACTTTTTCTTGATTTCCCATCTTTGATAAACTTCCCACTATTTCCTGACATGCCATTTTTTCTTGACTTCCCACTTTTTCTTGACTTCCCACTTTTGATGACTTCCCACTTTTTCTTCAATTCTCACTTTTGACGACATAACACTTTTTCTTGACTTCCCACTTTCGATGCTTTCTCACTTTTAATAACTTCCCTTCTTATTTTGACATCTCACTGTTGATGAATTCACACTTTTAACGACTTCCCACTTCTTCTTGACTTCCCACCTTTTCTTGACTTCCCGCAATTTCTTGACTTCCCATTTTTGATGACTTCCCACTTTTTCTTGACGTCCCTCTTTTGATGACTTCCCACTTTTTCTTGACTTCCACTTTTGATGAGTTCCCACTATTGATGACTTTCCATTTTTGGTGACATCCCACTTTTGATAACTTCCCTCTTTTGACGACTTCCCACTTTTTCTTGAATTCCCACTTTTGACGACGTCCCATATTTTCTTGACTTCTCACTTTTGATGACTTCCCATTTTGGATGACTTTTTCTCACTTACCCCTTTTTTTTGACTTCCCACTTTTGATGAATTCCCACTTTTTCTTGACTTCCACTTTTGACGAGTTCGCACTATTGATGACTTTCCATTTTTGGTGACTTCTCACTTTTGATGACTTCCCTCTTTTGATGACTTCCCATTTTTTCCTGACATCCCACTTTTTCTTGACTTCCCACTTTTTCTTGACTTCCCACTTTTGACGACTTCCCACTTTTGATTACTTCCCACTTTATCTTGACTTCTTACTTTTGATGACTTCCCATCTTGGATGACTCTCCACTTTTTCTTGACTTCCCAATTTTTCATAACCTCCCTATTTTGATGAATTCACTCTTTTGATGACTCCCGACTTTTCCTGACCTCGCTTTCGGTGACTTCCCGATTTTGGTAACTTCCCACTTTTGATGATTCGTTCTTTTGATGACTACCCGCCTTCTCTTGACTTCCCACTTTTGATGACCTCCCACTTTTTCTTGACTTCCCACTTTTGATGAGTTCCCACTATTGATGGACTTTCCATTTTGGTGACATCCCACTTTTGATGACTTCCCTCTTTTGACGGCTTCCCACTTTTTCTTGAATTCCCATCTTTGATAACTTCCCACTATTTCCTGAGATGCCATATTTTCTTGACTTCCCACTTTTTCTTCACTTCCCACTTTTGATGACTTCCCACATTTTCTTCAATTCTCACTTTTGACGACATAACACTTTTTCTTGACTTCCCACTTTCGATGCTTTCTCACTTTTAATAACTTCCCTTCTTATTTTGACATCTCACTGTTGATGAATTCACACTTTTAACGACTTCCATTTCTTCTTGATCTCCCACCTTTTCTTGACTTCCCGCACTTTCTTGACTTCCCATTTTTTGATGACTTCCACTTTTTCTTGACGTCCCTCTTTTGATGACTTCCCACTTTTTCTTGACTTCCACTTTGATGAGTTCCCACTATTGATGACTTTCCATTTTTGGTGACATCCCACTTTTGATAACTTCCCTCTTTTGACGACTTCCCACTTTTTCTTGAATTCCCATCTTTGATGACTTCCCACTTTTTCCTGACATCCCACTTTTTTCTTGACTTCCCACTTTTTCTTGACTTCCCACTTTTGATGACTTCCCACTTTTTCTTGAATTCCACTTTTGACGACGTCCCACTTTTTTTTGACCTCTCACTTTGATGACTTCCCATTTTGGATGACTTTTTCTTCATTTACCCCTTTTTTGACTTCCCACTTTTGATGAATTCCCACTTTTTCTTGACTTCCCACTTCTGACGAGTTCGCACTATTGATGACTTTCCATTTTGGTGGTGATTCTCACTTTTGATGACTTCCCTCTTTTTGATGACTTCCATTTTTCCTGACATCCCACTTTTTCTTGACTTCCCACTTTTTCTTGACTTCCCACTTTTGATGACTTCCCACTTTTGATTACTTCGCACTTTATCTTGACTTCTTACTTTTGATGACTTCCCATTTTGGATGACTCTCCACTTTTTCTTGACTTCCCAATTTTTCATAACCTCCCTATTTTGATGAATTCACTCTTTTGATGACTCCCCACTCTTTCCTGACCTCCCGCTTTCGGTGACTTCCCTTTTGGTAACTTCCCACTTTTGATGATTTCCTTTATTTGATGACTACCCCTTCTCTTGACTTCTCACTTTTGATGAATTCCACCTTTTCTTGACTTCCAATTTTTTGATGAGTTCCCACTATTGATGACTTTCCATTTTTGGTGACTTTCTCACTTTTGATGACTTCCCTCTTTTGATGACTTCCAATTTTTTCCTGACATCCCACTTTTTCTTGACTTCCCACTTTTTCTTGACTTCCCACTTTTGATGACTTCCCATGTTTTCTTGACTTCCCACTTTTTCTTGAGTTCCCACGATTTCTTGAACTCCCACTTTTTCATTTCTTCCCACTTTTGGTTAGTTCCCACTATTGATGACTTTCATTTTCGGTGACTTCCCACTTTTTATGACTTCCCAATTTTGAGGACTTCTCACTTTTTTCTGACTTCCCACTTTTTTTTGACTTCCTGCATTTTCTTGACTTCCCATTTTTGATGATTTCCCACTTTTTCTTGACTTCCCACTTTTTCCTAGCCTCCCTATTTTGATGACTTCAGTCTTTTAACAACTCCCCATATTTTCTTGACTTCCCGCTTCTGGTGACTTCCCGCTTTTTTGTGACTTCTCACTTTTGACGACTCCCCACGTTTTCTTGACTTCCCACTCTGGATGACCTCCCACTTTTTCTTGACTTTCCACTTTTGGTGACCTCCCACTTTTTCTTGACTTCCCACTTTTGATGAGTTCCCACAATTGATGACTTTCCATTTTTGTGACATCCCACTTTTTCTTGAATTCCCACTTTTGACGACGTCCCACTTTCTCTTGACTTCTCACTTTTGATGACTTCCCATTTTGGATGACTTTTTCTTCACTTACCCCTTTTTTTGACTTCCCACTTTTGATGAATTCCCATTTTTTCTTGACTTCCCACTTTTGACGAGTTCGCACTATTGATGACTTTCCATTTTTGGTGACTTCTCACTTTTGATGACTTCCCTCTTTTGATGACTTCCATTTTTTCCTAACATCCCACTTTTTCTTGACTTCCCACTTTTTCTTGACTTCCCACTTTTGATGACTTCCCACTTTTGATTACTTCCCACTTTATCTTGACTTCTTACTTTTGATGACTTGCCATTTGAATGACTCTCCACTTTTTCTTGACTTCCCAATTTTCATAACCTCCCTATTTTGATGAATTCACTCTTTTGATGACTCCCCACTCTTTCCTGACCTCCCGCTTTCGGTGACTTCCCAATTTTGGTAACTTCCCACTTTGATGATTTCCTTTATTTGATGACTACCCGCCTTCTCTTGACTTCTCACTTTTGATGAATTCCCACCTTTTCTTGACTTCCAATTTTATGAGTTCCCACTATTGATGACTTTCCATTTTTGGTGACTTCTCACTTTTGATGACTTCCCTCTTTTGATGACTTCCACTTTTTTCCTGAATCCCATTTTCTTGACTTCCCACTTTTCCTTGACTTCCCACTTTTGATGACTTCCCACTTTTGATTACTTCCCACTTTATCTTGACTTCTTACTTTTGATGACTTGCAATTTTGGATGACTCTCCACTTTTCTTGACTTCCCAATTTTTCATAACCTCCCTATTTTGATGAATTCACTCTTTTGATGACTCCCGACTTTTTCCTGACCTCCCGCTTTCGGTGACTTCCCGATCTTGGTAACTTCCCACTTTTGATGATTTCGTTCTTTTGATGACTACCCGCCTTCTCTGACTTCCCACTTTTGATGACCTCCCATGTTTTCCTGACTTCCCACTTTTTCTTGATTCCCACGATTTCTTGACCTCCACTTTTCTTTTCTTCCCACTTTTGGTTAGTTCCCACTATTGATGACTTCTCATTTTCGGTGACTTCCCACTTTTTATGACTTCCCAATTTTGAGGACTTCTCACTTTTTCTGACTTCCCCTTTTTCTTGACTTCCCACTTTTGATGACTTCCCACTTTTGATTACTTCCCACTTTATCTTGACTTCTTACTTTGAGACTTCCCATTTTGGATGACTCTCCACTTTTTCTTGACTTCCCAATTTTTCATAACCTCCCTATTTTGATGAATTCACTCTTTTGATGACTCCCGACTTTTTCCTGACCTCCCGCTTTCGGTGACTTCCCGATCTTGGTAACTTCCCACTTTGATGATTTCGTTCTTTTGATGACTACCCGCCTTCTCTTGACTTCCCACTTTTGATGACCTCCCATGTTTTCCTGACTTCCCACTTTTTCTTGAGTCCCACGATTTCTTGAACTCCACTTTTTCTTTTCTTCCCACTTTTGGTTAGTTCCCACTATTGATGACTTCTCATTTTCGGTGACTTCCCACTTTTTATGACTTCCCAATTTTGAGACTTCTCACTTTTTCTGACTTCCCACTTTTTTTGACTTCCTGCATTTTCTTGACTTCCCATTTTTGATGATTTCCCACTTTTTCTTGACTTCCCACTTTTTCCTAGCCTCCCTATTTTGATGACTTCAGTCTTTTAACAACTCCCCATATTTTCTTGACTTCCCGCTTCTGGTGACTTCCGCTTTTTTGTGACTTCTCACTTTTGACGACTCCCCACGTTTTCTTGACTTCCCACTCTGGATGACCTCCCACTTTTTCTTGACTTTCCACTTTTGGTGACCTCCCACTTTTTCTTGACTTCCCACTTTTGATAAGTTCCCACTATTGATGACTTTCCATTTTTGGTGACATCCCACTTTTGATGACTTCCCTCTTTTGACGGCTTCCCACTTTTTCTTGAATTCCCATCTTTGATAACTTCCCACTATTTCCTGACATCCCATTTTTCTTGACTTCCCACTTTTTCTTGACTTCCCACTTTTGATGACTTCCCACTTTTTATTCAATTCTCACTTTTGACGACATCCCACTTTTTCTTGACTTCCCACTTTTGATGCTTTCTCACTTTTAATAACTTCCCTTGTTATTTTGACATCTCACTGTTGATGAATTCACACTTTTAACGACTTCCCACTTCTTCTTGACTTCCCACCATTTCTTGACTTCCCGCAATTTCTTGACTTCCCATTTTTGATGACTTCCCACTTTTTCTTGACATCCCTCTTTTGATGACTTCCCACTTTTTCTTGATTTCCCCTTTTAATGAGTTCCCACTATTGATGACTTCCACCTTTGATGACTTCCCACTTTTGATGACTTCCCACTTTTCTTGGTTTTCCGCTTTCGATGACTTCCCACTTTTGATGCCTTCTCACTTTTAATAACTTCCCTTGTTATTTTGACATCTCACTGTTGATGAATTCACACTTTTAACGACTTCCCACTTCTTCTTGACTTCCCACCTTTTCTTGACTTCCCGCAATTTCTTGACTTCCCATTTTGGATGACTTCCTGCTTTTTCTTGACGTCCCACTTTTGATGACTTCCCACTTTTTCTTGATTTCCCACTTTTGATGAGTTCCCACTATTGATGACTTCCACCTTTTCCTGACATCCCACTTTTTCTTGACTTCCCACTTTTTCTTGACTTCCCACTTTTGATGACTTCCCACTTTTTCTTGAATTCTCACTTTTGACGACATCCCACTTTTCTTGACCTCCCACTTTTGATGCCTTCTCTCTTTTAATAACCTCCCTTGTTATTTTGACATCTCACTGTTGATGAATTCACACTTTAACGACTTCCCACTTCTTCTTGACTTCCCGCCTTTGATGACTTCCAACCTTTTCTAGATTTGCCCTTTTTGATGAATTCCCACTTTTGATGACCTCCTACTTTTTCTTTACTTGCCATATTTTCTAGCCTTCACATATTTCATGACTTCCCCACTTTTGATGACTTCCTTTTTTTCTTGACTTCCGACTTTGGATTACTTTTCACCTTTCATGACTTCCAACTCTTTCTTGACCTCCCATATTTCATGACTTCCTACTTTTGATGCCTTCCCACTTTTTCATGATTTCCAATTTCTTTTGATTTCCCACTTTTGATGACTTCCCACTTATGATGACTTTCCACTTTTGATGACTTCCCATTTTCGGTGACCTCCCACTTTGATGATTTCCCAATTTTGAGGACTTCCCACGTTTTCTTGATTTCCCACTTTTTCTTGACTGCCCACTATTTCTTGACTTCCCGCAATTTCTTGACTTCCCATTTTTGATGACTTCCCACTTTTTCTTGACGTCCCACTTTTGATGACTTCCCACTTTTTCTTGATTTCCCACTTTTGAAGAGTTCCCCCTATTGATGACTTCCCATTTTTGGTGACTTCCCACTTTTGATGACTTCCCTCTTTTGACAACTTCCCACTTTTTCTTGACTTCCCACCTTTGATGACTTCCCCCTTTTTCTTGACTTCCCGCTTTCGATGACATCCCACTTTTTTTTGTCCTGCTACTTTTTCTTGACTTGCCACTTTTGATGAGGTCCCACTTTTGATGAGGTCCCACTTTTCTTGACTTCCCACTTTTTCTTTACTTCCCACTTTTGGTGACTTCCCACTATTGAAGACTTCCAATTTTTGGTGACTTCTCACTTTTGATGACCCCCCTCTTCTGATGACTTCCAATTTTTTCCTGACATCCCACTTTTTCTTGACTTCCCACTTTTTCTTGACTTCCCACATTTGGTGACTTCCCACTTTTGATTACTTCCCACTTTATCTTGACTTCTCACTTTGATGACTTCCCATTTTGGATGACTTTCCACTTTTTCTTGACTTCCCAATTTTTCATAACCTCCCTATTTTGATGAATGCACTCTTTTGATGACTCCCGACTTTTTCATGACCTCCGCTTTCGGTGACTTCCCGATTTTGGTAACTTCCCACTTTTGATGATTTTCTTCTTTTGATGACTACCGCCTTCTCTTGACTTCCCACTTTTGATGACCTCCCATGTTTTCTTGACTTCCCACTTTTTCTGGAGTTCCCACGTTTTCTTGACCTCCCACTTTTTCTTTTCTTCCCACTTTTGGTGAGTTCCCACTATTGATGACTTCTCATTTTCGGTGACTTCCCACTTTTTATGACTTCCGAATCTTGAGGACTTCTCACTTTTTTCTGACTTCCCACTTTTTTGTGACTTCCTGCATTTTCTTGACTTCCCATTTTTGATGATTTCCCACTTTTTCTTGACTTCCCACTTTTTCCTAGCATCCCGCTTTTGGTGACTTCCCGCTTTTTTGTGACTTCTCACTTTTGACGACTCCCCACGTTTTCTTGACCTCCCACTCTGGATGACCTCCTACTTTTTCTTGACTTTCCACTTTTGATGACCTCCAACTTTTTCTTGACTTCCCACTTTTGATGAGTTCCCACTATTGATGACTTTCCATTTTTGGTGACATCCCACTTTTGATGACTTCCCTCTTTTGACGGCTTCCCACTTTTTCTTGAATTCCCATCTTTGATAACTCCCACTATTTCCTGACATGCCATATTTTCTTGACTTCCCACTTTTTCTTCACTTGCCACTTTTGATGACTTCCCACTTTTTCTTCAATTCTCACTTTTGACGACATAACACTTTTTCTTGACTTCCCACTTTCGATGCTTTCTCACTTTTAATAACTTCCCTTCTTATTTTGACATCTCACTGTTGATGAATTCACACTTTTAACGACTTCCCACTTCTTCTTGACTTCCCACCTTTTCTTGACTTCCCGCAATTTCTTGACTTCCCATTTTTGATGACTTCCCACTTTTTCTTGACGTCCTCTTTTGATGACTTCCCACTTTTCTTGACCTCCCACTTTTGATGAGTTCCCACTATTGATGACTTTCCATTTTTGGTGACATCCCACTTTTGATAACTTCCCTCTTTTGACGACTTCCCACTTTTTCTTGAATTCTCATCTTTGATGACTTCCCACTTTTTCCTGACATCCCACTTTTTCTTGACTTCCCACTTTTTCTTGACTTCCCACTTTTGATGACTTCCCACTTTTTCTTGAATTCCCACTTTTGACGACGTCCCACTTTTTCTTGACTTCTCACTTTTGATGACTTCCCATTTTGGATGACTTTTTCTTCACTTACCCCTTTTTTTTGACTTCCCACTTTTGATGAATTCCCACTTTTTTCTTGACTTCCCACTTTTGACGAGTTCGCACTATTGATGACTTTCCATTTTTGGTGACTTCTCACTTTTGATGACTTCCCTCTTTTGATGACTTCCCATTTTTTCCTGACATCCCACTTTTTCTTGACTTCCCACTTTTTCTTGACTTCCCACTTTTGATGACTTCCCACTTTTGATTACTTCCCAATTTATCTTGACTTCTTACTTTTGATGACTTCCATTTTGGATGACTCTCCACTTTTTCTTGACTTCCCAATTTTTCATAACCTCCCTATTTTGATGAATTCACTCTTTTGATGACTCCCCACTCTTTCTGACCTCCCGCTTTCGGTGACTTCCCAATTTTGGTAACTTCCCACTTTTGATGATTTCCTTTGTTTGATGACTACCCGCCTTCTCTTGACTTCTCACTTTTGATGAATTCCCACTTTTCTTGACTTCCAATTTTTGATGAGTTCCACTATTGATGACTTTCCATTTTTGGTGACTTCTCACTTTTGATGACTTCCTCTTTTGATGACTTCCAATTTTTTTCCTGACATCCCACTTTTTCTTGACTTCCCACTTTTTCTTCACTTCCCACTTTGATGACTTCCCACTTTTGATTACTTCCCACTTTATCTTGACTTCTTACTTTTGATGACTTCCCATTTTGGATGACTCTCCACTTTTTCTTGACTTCCAATCTTTCATAACCTCCCTATTTGATGAATTCACTCTTTTGATGACTCCCGACTTTTCCTGACCTCCCGCTTTCGGTGACTTCCCGATTTTGGTAACTTCCCATTTTGATGATTTCGTTCTTTTGATGACTACCCGCCTTCTCTTGACTTCCACTTTTGATGACCTCCCATGTTTTCTTGACTTCCCACTTTTTCTTGAGTTCCCACGATTTCTTGACCTCCCACTTTTTCTTTTCTTCCCACTTTTGGTTAGTTCCACTATTGATGATTCTCATTTTCGGTGACTTCCCACTTTTTATGATTTCCCAATTTTGAGGACTTCTCACTTTTTTCTGACTTCCCACTTTTTTTTGACTTCCTGCTTTTTCTTGACTTTCACTTTTGGTGACCTCCCACTTTTCTTGACTTCCCACTTTTGATGAGTTCCCACTGTTGATGACTTTCCATTTTGGTGACATCCCACTTTTGATGACTTCCCTCTTTGACGTCTTCCACTTTTTCTTGAATTCCCATTTTTGATAACTTCCCACTATTTCTGACATCCCATTTTTTCTTGACTTCCACTTTTTCTTGACTTCCCATTTTTGATGACTTCCACTTTTTCTTGATGTCCCTCTTTTGATGACTTCCCACTTTTTCTTGACTTCCCACTTTTGATGAGTTCCCACTATTGATGACTTTCCATTTTTGGTGACATCCCACTTTTGATAACTTCCCTCTTTTGACGACTTCCCACTTTTTCTTGAATTCCCATCTTTGATGACTTCCCACTTTTTCCTGACATCCCACTTTTTCTTGACTTCCCACTTTTTCTTGACTTCCCACTTTTGATGACTTCCCACTTTTTTCTTGAATTCCCACTTTTGACGAACGTCCCACTTTCTCTTGACTTCTCACTTTTGATGACTTCCCATTTGGATGACTTTTTCTTCACTTACCCCTTTTTTTGAACTTCCCACTTTTGATGAATTCCCACTTTTTTCTTGACTTCCCACTTTTGACGAGTTCGCACTATTGATGACTTTCTATTTTTGGTGACTTCTCACTTTTGATGACTTCCTCTTTTGATGACTTCCCATTTTTTCCTGAATCCCACTTTTTCTTGACTTCCCACTTTTTTTGACTTCCCATTTTGATGACTTCCCACTTTTGATTACTTCCACTTTATCTTGACTTCTTACTTTTGATGACTTCCCATTTTGGATGACTCTCCACTTTTTCTTGACTTTCCAATTTTTCATAACCTCCTTATTTTGATGAATTCACTCTTTTTGATGACTCCCCACTCTTTCCTGACCTCCCGCTTTCGGTGACTTCCCAATTTTGGTAACTTCCCACTTTTGATGATTTTCCTTTATTTGATGACTACCCGCCTTCTCTTGACTTCTCACTTTTGATGAATTCCCACCTTTCTTGACTTCCAATTTTTGATGAATTCCCACTATTGATGACTTTCCATTTTTGGTGACTTCTCACTTTTGATGACTTCCCTCTTTTGATGACTTCCAATTTTTTCCTGACATCCACTTTTTCTTGACTTCCCACTTTTCCTTGACTTCCCCACTTTGATGACTTCTCACTTTTGATTACTTCCCACTTTATCTTGATTCTTACTTTGATGACTTCCCATTTTGGATGACTCTCCACTTTTTCTTGACTTCCCACTTTTGATGACCTCCCATGTTTTCCTGACTTCCCACTTTTTCTTGAGTTCCCCACGATTTCTTGACCTCCCACTTTTTCTTTTCTTCCCACTTTTGGTTAGTTCCCACTATTGAGGACTTCTCATTTTCGGTGACTTTCCACTTTTTATGACTTCCCAATTTTGAGGACTTCTCACTTTTTTCTGACTTCCCACTTTTTTTTGACTTCCTGCATTTTCTTGACTTCCCATTTTTGATGATTTCCCACTTTTTCTTGACTTCCACTTTTTCCTAGCCTCCCTATTTTGATGACTTCAGTCTTTTAACAACTCCCCATATTTTCTTGACTTCCCGCTTCTGGTGACTTCCCGCTTTTTGTGACTTCTCACTTTTGACGACTCCCCACGTTTTCTTGACTTCCCACTCTGGATGACCTCCCACTTTTTCTTGACTTTCCACTTTGGTGACCTCCACTTTTTCTTGACTTCCACTTTTGATGAGTTCCCACTATTGATGACTTTCCATTTTTGGTGACATCCCACTTTTGATGACTTCCCTCTTTTGACGGCTTCCCACTTTTCTTGAATTCCCATCTTTGATAACTTCCCACTATTTCCTGACATCCCATTTTTTCTTGACTTCCCACTTTTCTTGACTTCCCACTTTTGATGACTTCCCACTTTTTCTTCAATTCTCACTTTTGACGACATCCCACTTTTTCTTGACTTCCCACTTTGATGCTTTCTCACTTTTAATAACTTCCCTTGTTATTTTGAAATCTCACTGTTGATGAATTCACACTTTTAACGACTTCCACTTCTTCTTGACTTCCCACCATTTTCTTGACTTCCCGCAATTTCTTGACTTCCCTTTTTTGATGACTTCCCACTTTTTCTTGACATCCCTCTTTTGATGACTTCCCACTTTTTCTTGATTTCCAACTTTTAATGAGTTCCCACTATTGATGACTTCCACCTTTGACGACTTCCCACTTTTGATGACTTTCCACTTTTTCTTGGTTTTCCGCTTTCGTGACTTCCCACTTTTGATGCCTTCTCACTTTTAATAACCTCCCTTGTTATTTTGACATCTCACTGTTGATGAATTCACACTTTTAACGACTTCCCACTTCTTCTTGACTTCCCACTTTTGATGAATTCCCACTTTTTCTTGACTTCCCACTTTTGACGAGTTCGCACTATTGATGACTTTCCATTTTTGGTGACTTCTCACTTTTGATGACTTCCCTCTTTTGATGACTTCCCATTTTTTCCTGACATCCCACTTTTTCTTGACTTCCCACTTTTCCTTGACTTCCCACTTTTGATGACTTCTCACTTTTGATTACTTCCCACTTTATCTTGACTTCTTACTTTGATGACTTCCCATTTTGGATGACTCTCCACTTATTCTTGACTTCCCAATATTTTCATAACCTCCCTATTTTGATGAATTCACTCTTTTGATGACTCCCGACTTTTTCCTGACCTCCCGCTTTCGGTGACTTCCCGATTTTGGTAACTTCCCACTTTTGATGATTTCGTTCTTTTGATGACTACCCGCCTTCTCTTGACTTCCCACTTTTGATGACCTCCCATGTTTTCCTGACTTCCCACTTTTTCTTGAGTTCCCACGATTTCTTGACCTCCCACTTTTTCTTTTCTTCCCACTTTTGGTTAGTTCCACTATTGATGACTTCTCATTTTCGGTGACTTCCCACTTTTTATGACTTCCCAATTTTGAGGACTTCTCACTTTTTTCTGACTTCCCACTTTTTTTGACTTCCTGCATTTTCTTGACTTCCCATTTTTGATGATTTCCCACTTTTTCTTGACTTCCCACTTTTTCCTAGCCTCCCTATTTTGATGACTTCAGTCTTTTAACAACTCCCCATATTTCTTGACTTCCCGCTTCTGGTGACTTCCACTTTTGATGACTTCCCTCTTTTGATGACTTCCCCTTTTTCTAGACTTCCCACTCTGGATGACCTCCCACTTTTCTTGACTTTCCACTTTTGATGACCTCCCACTTTTTCTTGACTTCCCACTTTTGATGAGTTCCCACTATTGATGACTTTCCATTTTTGGTGACATCCCACTTTTGATGACTTCCCTCTTTTGACGGCTTCCACTTTTTCTTGAATTCCCATCTTTGATAACTTCCCACTATTTCCTGACATCCCATTTTTTCTTGACTTCCCACTTTTTCTTGACTTCCCACTTTTGATGACTTCCCACTTTTTCTTCATTCTCACTTTTGACGACATCCCACTTTTTCTTGACTTTCCACTTTTGATGCTTTCTCACTTTTAATAACTTCCTTGTTATTTTGACATCACTGTTGATGAATTCACACTTTTAACGACTTCCCACTTCTTCTTGACTTCCAACTTTTTCTTGACTTCCCTCTTTTGATGACTTCCCCCTTTTTCTAGACTTCCCACCTTTTCTTCACTTCCCACTTTTTCTTGACTTCCTACTTTTGATGACTTCCCATTTTTGATGACTTCCCACTTTTGATGACTTCCCACTATTGATGATTTCCACTTTTTCTTGACTTCTCGCTTTCGGTGACTTCCCACTTTTGATGACTTCCCACTTATGATGCCTTCCACTTTTGATGACTTCCCTCTTTTGATGACTTCCCACCTTATCTTGACTTCTCACTTTTGATGACTTCCCACTTTTGATGAATTCCCACTTTTTCTTGACTTCCATGTTTGATGAGTTCCACTATTGATGACTTTCCATTTTTGGTGACTTCTCACTTTTTCTTGACCTCCCACTTTTTCTTTACTTCCCACTTTTGGTGAGTTCCCACTATTGATGACTTCCCATTTTTGGTGACTTCCCACTTTTGATGGCGTCCCTCTTTTGACAACTTCCCACTTTTTCTTGACTTCCCACCTTTGATGACTTCCCACTTTTTTCTTGACTTCCCGCTTTCGATGACATCCCACTTTTTTTTGTCCTGCTAATTTTTCTTGCATTGCCACTTTTGATGACGTCCCACGTTTTCTTGACTTCCCACTCTGGATGACCTCCCACTTTTTCTTGACTTTCCACTTTTTCTTGCCTTCCCACTTTTGATGACTTCCCACCTTTTGATGACTTCCACTTTGTCTTGACTTCCCACTTTTGTTGACTTCTGAATTTGATAACTTCCCATGTTATTCTGACTTCTCACTTTTGACGACGTCCCACTTTTTCTTGACTTCTCATTTTTGATGACTTCCCATTTTGGATGACTTTTTCTTCACTTATCCCCTTTTTTTTGACTTCCCCTTTTGATGAATTCCCACTTTTTCTTGACTTCCCACTTTTGACGAGTTCCCATTATTGATGACTTTCCATTTTGGTGACTTCTCACTTTTGATGACTTCCCTCTTTTGATGACTTGCCATTTTTTCCTGACATTCCACTTTTTTTGACTTCCCACTTTTTCTTGACTTCCCACTTTTGATGACTTCCCACTTTGATTACTTCCCACTTGATTACTTCCCACTTTATCTTGACTTCTTACTTTTGATGACTTCCCATTTTGGATGACTCTCCACTTTTTCTTGACTTCCCAATTTTTCATAACCTCCCTATTTTGATGAATTCACTCTTTTGATGACTCCCCATTTTCCTGACCTCCCGCTTTCGGTGACTTCCCAATTTTGGTAACTTCCCACATTTGATGATTCCTTTATTTGATGACTAGCCGCCTTCTCTTGACTTCTCACTTTTGATGAATTCCCACCTTTTCTTGACTTCCAATTTTTGATGAGTTCCCACGATTTCTTGACCTCCCACTTTTCTTTTCTTCCCACTTTTGGTGAGTTCCCACTATTAATGACCTCTCATTTTCGGTGACTTCCCACTTTTTATGACTTCCCAATTTTGAGGACTTCTCACTTTTTTCTGACTTCCCACTTTTT
Organism: Sanderia malayensis; assembly: GCA_013076295.1. Taxonomy (NCBI): domain Eukaryota; kingdom Metazoa; phylum Cnidaria; class Scyphozoa; order Semaeostomeae; family Pelagiidae; genus Sanderia; species Sanderia malayensis. The sequence continues at coordinate 167,736 of RQOL01000412.1, read as the reverse complement.
TTTGACTTCCTGCATTTTCTTGACTTCCCATTTTGATGATTTCCCACTTTTTCTTGACTTCCCACTTTTTCCTAGCCTCCCTATTTTCATGACTTCCCTCTTTTAACAACTCCCCATATTTTCTTGACTTCCCGCTTCTGGTGACTTGCTGCTTTTTTGTGACTTCTCACTTTTGACGACTCCCCACATTTTCTTGACTTCCCACTCTGGATGACCTCCAACTGTTTCTTGACTTTCCACTTTTTGATGACCTCCCACTTTTTCTTGACTTCCCACTTTTCCTAGCCTCCCTATTTTCATGACTTCCCCTCTTTAACAACTCCCATATTTTCTTGACTTCCCGCTCTGGTGACTTGCTGCTTTTTTGTGACTTCTCACTTTTGACGACTCCCCACATTTTCTTGACTTCCCACTCTGGATGACCTCCAACTGTGTCTTGACTTTCCACTTTGATGACCTCCCACTTTTTCTTGACTTCCCACTTTGATGAGTTCCCACTATTGATGACTTTCCATTTTTGGTGACATCCCACCCTTGATGACTTCCCTCTTTTGACGGCTTCCCACTTTTTCTTGAATTCCCATCTTTGATAACTTCCCACTATTTCCTGACATCCCATTTTTTCTTGACTTCCCACTTTTTCTGACTTCCCACTTTGATGACTTCCCACTTTTCTTCAATTCTCACTTTTGACGACATCCCACTTTTTCTTGACTTTCCACTTTTGATGCTTTCTCACTTTTAATAACTTCCCTTGTTATTTTGACATCTCAGTGTTGATGAATTCACACTTTTAACGACTTCCCACTTCTTCTTGACTTCCAACTTTTTCTTGACTTCCCTCTTTTGATGACTTCCCCCTTTTTCTAGACCTCCCAACTTTTCTTCACCCACTTTCTTGACTTCCTACTTTTGATGACTTCCCATTTTTGATGACTTCCCACTTTTGATGACTTCCCACTATTGATGACTTTCCACTTTTTCTTGACTTCCCGCTTTCGGTGACTTCCCACTTTTGATGACTTCCCACTTATGATGCCTTCTCACTTTTGATGACTTCCCTCTTTTGATGACTTCCCACCTTATCTTGACTTCTCACTTTTGATGACTTCCCACTTTTGATGAATTCCCACCTTTTCTTGACTTCCCATTTTTGATGAGTTCCCACTATTGATGACTTTCCATTTTTGGTGACTTCTCACTTTTTCTTGACCTCCCACTTTTTCTTTACCTTCCCACTTTTGGTGAGTTCCCACTATTGATGACTTCCCATTTTTGGTGACTTCCCACTTTTGATGGCTTCCCTCTTTTGACAACTTCCCACTTTTTCTTTGACTTCCCACCTTTGATGACTTCCACTTTTTCTTGACTTCCGCTTTCGATGACATCCCCACTTCTTTTTGTCCTGCTAATTTTTCTTGCATTGCCACTTTTGATGACGTCCCACGTTTTCTTGACTTCCCACTCTGGATGACCTCCCACTTTTTTTTGACTTTCCACTTTTTCTTGCCTTTCCACTTTTGATGACTTCAAACTTTTGATGACTTCCCACTTTGTCTTGACTTCCCACTTTTGTTGACTTCTCAATTTTGATAACTTCCCATGTTATCTTGACTTCTCACTTTTGACGACGTCCCACTTTTTCTTGACTTCTCATTTTTGATGACTTCCCATTTTGGATGACTTTTTCTTCACTTACCCCTTTTTTGACTTCCCCCTTTTGATGAATTCCCACTTTTTCTTGACTTCCCACTTTTGACGAGTTCCCATTATTGATGACTTTCCATTTTTGGTGACTTCTCACTTTTGATGACTTCCCTCTTTTGATGACTTGCCATTTTTTCCTGACATTCCACTTTTTCTTGATTTCCCACTTTTTCTTGACTTCCCACTTTTGATGACTTCCCACTTTTGATTACTTCCCACTTTATCTTGACTTCTTACTTTTGATGACTTCCCATTTTCGATGACTCTCCACTTTTTCTTGACTTTCCAATTTTTCATAACCTCCCTATTTTGATGAATTCACTCTTTTGATGACTCCCCACTTTTTCCTGACCTCCCGCTTTCGGTGACTTCCCAATTTTGGTAACTTCCCACTTTTGATGATTTCCTTTATTTGATGACTACCCGCCTTCTCTTGACTTCTCACTTTTGATGAATTCCCACCTTTTCTTGACTTCCAATTTTTGATGAGTTCCCACGATTTCTTGACCTCCCACTTTTTCTTTTCTTCCCACTTTTGGTGAGTTCCCACTTTTTCTTGACTTCCCATTTTTGATGAGTTCCCACTATTGATGACTTTCCATTTTTGGTGACTTCTCACTTTTTCTTGACCTCCCACTTTTTCTTTACTTCCCACTTTTGGTGAGTTCCCACTATTGATGACTTCCCATTTTTGGTGACTTCCCACTTTTGATGGCTTCCCTCTTTTGACAACTTCCCACTTTTTCTTGACTTCCCACCTTTGATGACTTCCCATTTTTTCTTGACTTCCCGCTTTCGATGACATCCCACTTTTTTTTGTCCTGCTAATTTTTCTTGCATTGCCACTATTGATGACGTCCCACGTTTTCTTGACTTCCCACTCTGGATGACCTCCCACTTTTTCTTGACTTCCCACTTTTTCTTGCCTTCCCACTTTTGATGACTTCCCACTTTTTCTTGATTTCTTACTTTTGATGAGTTCCCACTATTGATGACTTCCACCTTTTCCTGACATCTCACTTTTTCTTTACTTCCCACTTTTTCTTGACTTCCCACTTTTGATGACTTTCCACTATTTCTTGAATTCTCACTTTTGACGACATCCCACTTTTTCTTGACTTCCCACTTTTGATGACTTTCCACTTTTTCTTGATTTTCCCCTTTTGATGAGTTCCCACTATTGATGACTTCCACCTTTTCCTGACATCCCACCTTTTCTTGACTTTCCATTTTTGAGGACTTCCCACTTTTTGTTTACTTCCCACTTTAGATAGTTTGCAACTTTTGATGACCTCCCACTTTTAATAACTTCCCTTGTTATTTTGACATCTCACTGTTGATGAATTCACACTTTTAACGACTTCCCACTTCTTCTTGACTTCCCGCCTTTGATGACTTCCAACCTTTTCTAGATTTGCCCTTTTTGATGATTTCCCACTTTTGATGACCTCCTACTTTTTCTTTACTTGCCATATTTTCTAGACTTCACATATTTCATGACTTCCCCACTTGTGATGACTTCCTTTTTTTTCTTGACTTCCGACTTTTGATTACTTTTCACCTTTGATGACTTCCCACTCTTTCTTGACCTCCCATATTTCATGACTTCCTACTTTTGGTTCCATCCCACTTTTTCATGATTTCCAACTTCTTTTGATTTCCCTCTTTTGATGAATTCCCATCTTTGATGACTTCCCACCTTTTCCTGACATCCCACCTCTTCTTGACTTCCCACCTTTTCTTGACTTCCCGCAATTTCTTGACTTCCTATTTTTGATGACTTCCCACTTTTTCTTGACCCTCCACTTTTGATGACTTAACACTTTTTCTTGATTTCCCACTTTTAATGAGTTCCCACTATTGATGACTTCCACTTTTGATGACTTCACACTTTTTCTTGGTTTTCCGCTTTCGGTGACTTCCCACTTTTGATGCCTTCTCACTTTTAATAACTTCCCTTGTTATTTTGACATCTCACTGTTGATGAATTCACACTTTAACGACTTCCCACTTCTTCTTGACTTCCCACCTTTTCTTGACTTCCTGCAATTCCTTGACTTCCCATTTTTGTTGACTTCCCACTTTCTTGACGTCCCACTATTGGATGACTTCCCACTTTTTCTTGATTTCCCACTTTTGATGAGTTCCCACTATTGATGACTTCCACCTTTTCCTGACTCCCACTTTTTCTTGACTTCCCACTTTTTCTTGACTTCCCACTTTTGATGACTTCCCACTTTTTCTTGAATTCTCACTTTTGACGACATCCCACTTTTTCTTGACTTCCCACTTTTGATGCCTTCTCACTTTTAATAACCTCCCTTGTTATTTTGACATCTCACTGTTGATGAATTCACACTTTTAACAACTTCCCACTTCTTCTTGACTTCCCACCTTTTGTTGACTTCCCGCAATTTCTTGACTTCCCATTTTTGATGACTTCCCACTCTTTCTTGACGTCCCACTTTTGATGAGTTCCCACTTTTTCTTGATTTCCCACTTTTGATGAGTTCCCACTATTGATGACTTCCACCTTTTCCTGACATCCCACTTTTTCTTGACTTCCCACTTTTTCTTGACTTCCCACTTTTGATGACTTCCCACTTTTTCTTGAATTCTCACTTTTGACGACATCCCACTTTTTCTTGACTTCCCACTTTTCATGCCTTCTCACTTTTAATAACTTCCCTTGTTATTTTGATATCTCACTGTTGATGAATTACACTTTTAACGACTTCCCACTTCTTCTTGACTTCCCGCCTTTGATGACTTCCAACCTTTTCTAGATTTGCCCTTTTTGATGATTTCCCACTTTTGATGACCTTCTACTTTTTCTTTACTTGCCATATTTTCTAGACTTCGCATATTTCATGACTTCCCCACATTTGATGACTTCCTTTTTTTTCTTGACTTCCGACTTTTGATTACTTTTCACCTTTGATGACTTCCCACTCTTTCTTAACCTCCCATATTTCATGACTTCCTACTTTTGGTTCCATCCCACTTTTTCATGATTTCCAACTTCTTTTGATTCCCTCTTTTGATGACTTCCCACTTATGATGACTTCCCACTTTTGATGACTTCCCATTTTCTGTGACTTCCCACTTTTAATGTCTTCCACTTCTTCTTTGACTTCCCACCTTTGATGACTTCCCGCTTTTTCCTGACTTCCTATTTTTAATGATTTCCCATTTTTGATGACCTCCTAATTTTTCTTGACTTCCCATATTTTCTAGACTTCATATATTTCATGACTTCCCCACATTTGATGACTTCCTTTTTTTTCTTGACTTCCCACTTTTTCTTCACTTCCCACTTTTGATGACTTCCCACTTTTTCTTGACTTCCCATTTTTTTTGACTTCCCCCTTTTGATGACTTCCCATTTTTGAGGACTTCCCACTTTTGTTTACTTCCCACTTTAGATAGTTTGCAACTTTTGATGACCTCCCACTTTTAATAACTTCCCTTGTTATTTTGACATCTCACTGTTGATGAATTCACACTTTTAGCGACTTCCCACTTCTTCTTGACTTCCCACCTTCTCTTGACTTCCCGCAATTTCTTGACTTCCCTTTTTGATCACTTCACACTTTTTCTTCACGTCCCACTTTTGATGACTTCCCACTTTTTCTTGATTTCCCACTTTTGATGAGTTCCCACTATTGTTGACTTCCACCTTTTCCTGACATCCCACTTTTTCTTGACTTCCCACTTTTTCTTGACTTCCCACTTTTGATGACTTCCCACTTTTTCTTGAATTCTCACTTTTGACGACATCCCACTTTTTCTTGACTTCCCACTTTTATGCCTTCTCACTTTTAATTAACCTCCCTTGTTATTTTGACATCTCACTGTTGATGAATTCACACTTTTTACGACTTCCCACTTCTTCTTGACTTCCCACCTTTTCTTGACTTTCCGCAATTTCTTGACTTCCCATTTTTTGATGACTTCCCACTTTTTCTTGACGTCCCACTTTTGATGACTTCCCACTTTTTCTTGATTTCCCTCTTTTGATGAGTTCCCACTATTGATGACTTCCACCTTTTCCTGACATCCCACTTTTTCTTGACTTCCCACTTTTGATGACTTCCCACTTCTTCTTGAATTCACACTTTTAACGACTTCCCACTTCTTCTTGACTTCCCGCCTTTGATGACTTCCAACCTTTTCTAGATTTGCCCTTTTTATGATTTCCCACTTTTGATGACCTCCTACTTTTTCTTACTGCCATATTTTCTAGACTTCACATATTTCATGACTTCCCCACTTTTGATGACTTCCTGTTTTTCTTGACTTCCTACTTTGGATTACTTTTCACCTTTGATGACTTCCCACTCTTTCTTGACCTCCCATAGTTCATGACTTCCTACTTTTGATGCCTTCCCACTTTTTCATGATTTCCAATTTCTTTTGATTTCCCACTTTTGATGACTTCCCACTTATGATGACTTCCCACTTTTGATGACTTCCCATTTTCGGTGACCTCCCACTTTTGATGATTTCCCAATTTTGAGGACTTCCCACGTTTTCTTGATTTCCCACTTTTTCTTGACTTCCCACTTTTTCTTGACTTCCCACTATTTCTTGACCCGCAATTTCTTGACGTCCCACTTTTGATGACTTCCCAATTTTTTCTTGATTTTCCCACTTTTGATGAGTTCCCACTTTTTCTTGACTTCCCGCTTTCGATGACATCCCACTTTTTTTTGTCCTGCTACTTTTTCTTGACTTGCCACTTTTGATGAGGTCCCACTTTTTCTTGACTCCCACTTTTGTTGACTTCTCACTTTTTCTTGAATTCTCACTTTTGACGACTTCCCACTTTTTCTTGACTTCCCGCTTTTGGTGACTTCCCAGTTTTGACAACTTCCCAATTTTGATGATTTCCCCCTTTTGATGACTTGCCACGTTTTCTTGACTTCCCACTGTGGACGACCTCCCACTTTTTCTTGACTTTCCACTTTTTCTTGACTTCCCACTTTTGATGCATTCTCACTTTTAATAACCTCCCTTGTTATTTTGACATCTCACGTTGATGAATTCACACTTTTAACGACTTCCCACTTCTTCTTGGCTTCCCGCCTTTGATGACTTTCAACCTTTTCTAGATTTGCCCTTTTTGATGATTTCCCACTTTTGATGACCTCCTACTTTTTCTTTACTTGCCATATTTTCTAGACTTCACATATTTCATGACTTCCCCACTTTTGATGACTTCCTGTTTTTTCTTGACTTCCTACTTTGGATTACATTTCACCTTTGATGACTTCCACTCTTTCTTGACTCTCCATATTTCATGACTTCCTACTTTTGATGCCTTCCCACTTTTTCATGATGATTCCAATTTCTTTTTGTACCCCACTTTTGATGACTTCCCACTTATGATGACTTCCCACTTTTGATGACTTCCCATTTTCGGTGTGACCTCCCACTTTTGATGATTTCCCAATTTTGAGGACTTCCCACGTTCTCTTGATTTCCCACTTTTTCTTGACTTCCCACTATTTCTTGACTTCCCACTATTTCTTGACTTCCCGCAATTTCTTGACGTCCCACTTTTGATGACTTCCCAATTTTTTCTTGTTTTCCCACTTTTGATGAGTTCCCACTATTTCCTGAGATCCCATTTTTTCTTGACTTCCCACTTTTTCTTGACTTCCCACTTTTGATGCGTTCTCACTTTTAATAACTTCCCTTGTTATCTTCACATCTCACTGTTGATGAATTCACACTTTTAACGACTTCCCACTTCTTCTTGACTTCCCACCTTTTCTTGACTTCCCGCAATTTCTTGACTTCCCATTTTTGATGACTTCCCACTTTTTCTTGACGTCCCACTTTTGATGACTTCCCACTTTTCCTTGATTTCCCACTTTTGATGAGTTCCCACTATTGATGATTTCCACCTTTTCCTGACATCCCACTTTTTCTTGACTTCCCACATTTTCTTGACTTCCCACTTTTGATGACTTCCCACTTTTTCTTCAATTCTCACTTTTGACGACATCCCATTTTTTCTTGACTTCCCACTTTTGATGCCTTCTCACTTTTAATAACCTCCCTTGTTATTTTGACATCTCACTGTTGATGAATTCACACTTTTAATGACTTCCCACTTCTTCTTGACTTCCCGCCTTTCATGACTTCCAACCTTTTCTAGATTTGCCCTTTTTGATGATTTCCCACTTTTGATGACCTCCTACTTTTTCTTTACTTGCCATAATTTCTAGACTTCACATATTTCATGACTTCCCCACTTTTGATGACTTCCTTTTTTTCTTGACTTCCGACTTTGGATTACTTTTCACCTTTGATGACCTCTCACTCTTTCTTGACCTTCCATATTTCATGACTTCCTACTTTTGATGCCTTCCCACTTTTTCATGATTTCCAATTTTTTTTGATTTCCCACTTTTGATGACTTCCCACTTATGATGACTTCCCACTTTTGATGACTTCCCATTTTCGGTGACCTCCCACTTCTGATGATTTCCCAATTTTGAGGACTTCCCACGTTTTCTTGATTTCCCACTTTTTCTTGACTTCCCACTATTTCTTGACTTCCCGCAATTTCTTGACTTCCCATTTTTGATGACTTCCCACTTTTTCTTGACGTCCCACTTTTGATGACTTCCCACTTTTTCTTGATTCCCACTTTTGAAGAGTTCCCACTATTGATGACTTCCCATTTTTGGTGACTTCCCACTTTTGATGACTTCCCTCTTTTGACAACTTCCCACTTTTTCTTGACCTCCCACCTTTGATGACTTCCCACTTTTTCTTGACTTCCCGCTTTCGATGACATACCACTTTTTTTTGTCCTGCTAATTTTTCTTGCATTGGCCACTTTTGATGACGTCCCACGTTTTCTTGACTTCCCACTCTGGATGACCTCCCACTTTTTCTTGACTTTCCACTTTTTCTTGCCTTCCCACTTTTGATGACTTCCACTTTTGAAGACTTTCCACTTTGTCTTGACTTCCCACTTTTGTTGACTTCTCACTTTTGATAACTTCCCGTGTTATCTTGACTTCTCACTTTTGATGACCTCCCACTTTTGATGACTTCCCACTTATGATGACTTCCCTCTTTTGATGACTTCCCATTTTCGGTGACCTCCCACTTTTGATGATTTCCCAATTTTGAGGACTTCCCACGTTTTCTTGATTTCCCACTTTTTCTTGACTTCCCACTTTTTCTTGACTTCCCGCTTTCGGTGACTTCCCACTTTTGATGACTTCCCACTCATGATGACTTCTCACTTTTGATGACTTCCTTCTTTTGATGACTTCCCACTTTATCTTGACTTCTCACTTTTGATGACTTCCCACTTTTGATGAATTCCCACTTTTTCTTGACTTCCCATTTTTGATGAGTTCCCACTATTGATGACTTTCCATTTTTGGTGACTTCTCAGTTTTTCTTGACCTCCCACTTTTCTTTACTTCCCACTTTTGGTGAGTTCCCACTATTGATGACTTCCCATTTTTGGTGACTTCCCACTTTTGATGGCTTCCCTCTTTTGAAAACTTCCCACTTTTTCTTGACTTCCCACCTTTGATGACTTCCCACTTTTTCTTGACTTCCCGCTTTCGATGACATCCCACTTTTTTTTGTCCTGCTAATTTTTCTTGCATTGCCACTTTTGATGACGTCCCTTGTTTTCTTGACTTCCCACTCTGGATGACCTCCCACTTTTTCTTGACTTTCCACTTTTTTCTTGCCTTCCCACTTTTGATGACTTCCCACTTTTGAAGACTTTCCACTTTGTCTTGACTTCCCACTTTTGTTGACTTCTCACTTTTGATAACTTCCCGTGTTATCTTGACTTCTCACTTTTGATGACCTCCCACTTTTGATGACCTCCCACATTTTCTTGTCTTCCCGGTTTCAGTGCCATCCCACTTTTTCTTGACTTCCCACTTTTGATGAGTTCCCATTATTGATGATTTTCCATTTTTGGTGACATCCCACTTTTGATAACTTCCCTCTTTTGACGACTTCCCACTTTTTCTCGAATTACCATCTTTGGAGACTTCCCACCATTTCCTGACAACCCACTTTTTCTTGACTTCCCACTTTTTCTTGACTTCCCACTTTTGATGACTTCCCACTTTTTTCTTGAATTCTCACTTTTGACGACCTCCCACTTTTCCTTGACTTCCCACTGTTGATGCCTTCTTACTTTTAATAACTTCCCTTGTTATTTTGACATGTCACTGTTGATGAATTCACACTTTTAACGACTTCCAACTTTTGATTACTTTTCACTTTTGATGACTTCCCACTCTTTCTTGACCTCCCATATCTCATGACTTCCTACTTTTGTTGCCTTCCCACTTTTTCATGATTTCCAATTTCTTTTGATTTCCCATTTTGGATGACTTCCCACTTATGATGACTTCTCACTTTTGATGACTTCCCTCTTTTGATGACTTCCCACTTTATCTTTACTTCTCACTTTTGATGACTTCCCACTTTTGATGAATTCCCACTTTTTCCTGACTTCCCACTTTTGATGAGTTCCCACTATTGATGACTTTCCATTTTTGGTGACTTCTCACTTTTGATGACTTCCCTCTTTTGATGACTTCCCATTTTCTCCTGACATCCCACTTTTTCTTGACTTCCCACTTTTTCCTGACTTCCCATTTTTGATGACTTCCCACTTTTGATTACTTCCAACTTTATCTTGACTTCTCACTTTTGATGACTTCCCATTTTGGATGACTTCCCACTTTTTCTTGACCTCCCACTTTTTCTTTACTTCCCACTTTTGGTGAGTTCCCACTATTGATGACTTCCCATTTTTGGTGACCTCCCACCTTTGATGACTTCCCACTTTTTCTTGACTTCCCGCTTTCGATGACATCCCACTTTTTTTTGTTCTGCTAATTTTTCTTGACTTGCCACTTTTGATGACGTCCCATGTTTTTTTGACTTCCCACTCTGGATGATCTCCCACTTTTTCTTGACTTTCCACTTTTTCTTGCCTTCCCACTTTTGATGATTTCCCACTTTTGATGACTTCCCACTTTCTCTTGACTTCCCACTTTTGTTGACTTCTCAATTTTGATAACTTCCCATGTTATCTTGACTTCTCATTTTTGATGACCTCCCACTTTTGATGACCTCCCACATCTTCTTGACTTCCCACTGTCAGTGACTTCCCACTTTTTCTTGACTTCCCACTTTTGATGAGTTCCCACTATTGATGACTTTCCATTTTTGGTGACATCCCACTTTTGATAACTTCCCTCTTTTGATGACTTCCCACTTTTTCTTGAATTCTCACTGTTGACGACGTCTCACTTTTTCTTGACTTCTCACTTTTGATGACTTCCCATTTTGGATGACTTTTTCTTCACTTACCCGTTTTTTTTGACTTCCCACTTTTGATGAATTCCCACTTTTTCCTGACTTCCCACTTTTTCCTAGCCTCCCTATTTTGATGACTTCCCTCTTTTAACAACTCCCCATATTTTCTTGACTTCCCGCTTCTGCTGACTTGCCGCTTTTTTGTGACTTCTCACTTTTGACGACTCCCCACATTTTCTTGACTTCCCACTCTGGATGACCTCCCACTTTTTCTTGACTTTCCACTTTTGATGACCTCCCACTTTTTCTTGACTTCCCACTATTTCTTGACTTCCCGCAATTTCTTGCCGTCCCACTTTTGATGACTTCCCAATTTTTTCTTGATTTCCCACTTTTGATGATTTCCCACTTTTTCTTGAATTCTCACTTTTGACGACCTCCCACTTTTCCTTGACTTCCCACTGTTGATGCCTTCTTACTTTTAATAACTTCCCTTGTTATTTTGACATGTCACTGTTGATGAATTCACACTTTTAACGACTTCCAACTTTTGATTACTTTTCACTTTTGATGACTTCCCACTCTTTCTTGACCTCCCATATTTCATGACTTCCTACTTTTGTTGCCTTCCCACTTTTTCATGATTTCCAATTTCTTTTGATTTCCCATTTTGGATGACTTCCCACTTATGATGACTTCTCACTTTTGATGACTTCCCTCTTTTGATGACTTCCCACTTTATCTTTACTTCTCACTTTTGATGACTTCCCACTTTTGATGAATTCCCACTTTTTCCTGACTTCCCACTTTTGATGAGTTCCCACTATTGATGACTTTCCATTTTTGGTGACTTCTCACTTTTGATGACTTCCCTCTTTTGATGACTTCCCATTTTCTCCTGACATCCCACTTTTTCTTGACTTCCCACTTTTTCCTGACTTCCCATTTTTGATGACTTCCCACTTTTGATTACTTCCAACTTTATCTTGACTTCTCACTTTTGATGACTTCCCATTTTGGATGACTTCCCACTTTTTCTTGACCTCCCACTTTTTCTTTACTTCCCACTTTTGGTGAGTTCCCACTATTGATGACTTCCCATTTTTGGTGACCTCCCACCTTTGATGACTTCCCACTTTTTCTTGACTTCCCGCTTTCGATGACATCCCACTTTTTTTTGTTCTGCTAATTTTTCTTGACTTGCCACTTTTGATGACGTCCCATGTTTTTTTGACTTCCCACTCTGGATGATCTCCCACTTTTTCTTGACTTTCCACTTTTTCTTGACTTTCCACTTTTGATGACCTCCCACTTTTTCTTGACTTCCCACTATTTCTTGACTTCCCGCAATTTCTTGCCGTCCCACTTTTGATGACTTCCCAATTTTTTCTTGATTTCCCACTTTTGATGAGTTCCCACTATTTCCTGACATCCCATTTTTTCTTGACTTCCCACTTTTTCTTGACTTCCCACTTTTGATGCATTCTCACTTTTAATAACTTCCCTTGTTATTTTCACATCTCACTGTTGATGAATTCACACTTTTAACGACTTCCCACTTCTTTTTGACTTCCCACCTTTTCTTGACTTCCCGCAATTTCTTGACTTCCCATTTTTGATGACTTCCCACTTTTTCTTGACGTCCCTCTTTTGATGACTTCCCACTTTTAATAACCTCCCTTGTTATTTTGACATCTCACTGTTGATGAATTCACACTTTTAACGACTTCCCACTTCTTCTTGACTTCCCACCTTTTCTTGACTTCCCGCAATTTCTTGACTTCCCATTTTTGATGACTTCCCACTTTTTCTTGACGTCCCACTTTTGATGACTTCCCACTTTTTCTTGATTTCCCACTTTTGATGAGTTCCCACTATTGATGACTTCCACCTTTTCCTGACATCCAACTTTTTCTTGACTTCCCACTTTTTCTTGACTTCCCACTTTTGATGACTTCCCACTTTTCCTTCAATTCTCACTTTTGACGACATCCCACTTTTTCTTGACTTCCCACTTTTGATGACTTCCCACTTTTTCTTGACGTCCCACTTTTGATGACTTCCCACTTTTTCTTGATTTCCCACTTTTGAAGAGTTCCCACTATTGATGACTTCCCATTTTTGGTGACTTCCCACTTTTGATGACTTCCCTCTTTTGACAACTTCCCACTTTTTCTTGACTTCCCACCTTTGATGACTTCCCACTTTTTCTTGACTTCCCGCTTTCGATGACATCCCACTTTTTTTTGTCCTGCTACTTTTTCTTGACTTGCCACTTGCCACTTCACTTACCCGTTTTTTTTGACTTCCCACTTTTGATGAATTCCCACTTTTTCTTGACATCCCACTTTTGATGACTTCCCACTTTTGATGAATTCCCACTTTTTCTTGACTTCCCACTTTTGACGAGTTCCCACTATTGATGACTTTCCATTTTTGGTGACTTCTCACTTTTGATGACTTCCCTCTTTTGATGACTTCCAATTTTTTCCTGACATCCCACTTTTTCTTGACTTCCCACTTTTTCTTGACTTCCCACTTTTGATGACTTCCAACTTTTGATTACTTCCCACTTTATCTTGACTTCTCACTTTTGATGACTTCCCATTTTGGATGACTCGTCACTTTTTCTTGACTTCCCAATTTTTCATAACCTCCCTATTTTGATGAATTCACTCTTTTGATGACTCCCGACTTTTTCCTGACCTCCCGCTTTCGGTGACTTCCCAATTTTGGTAACTTCCCACTTTTGATGATTTCCTTCTTTTGATGACTACCCGCCTTCTCTTGACTTCTCACTTTTGATGAATTCCCACCTTTTCTTGACTTCCAACTTTTGATGAGTTCCCACTATTGATGACTTTCCATTTTTGGTGACTTCTCACTTTTGAGTACTTCCCTCTTTTGATGACTTCCAATTTTTTCCTGACATCCCACTTTTTCTTGACTTCCCACTTTTTCTTGACTTCCCACTTTTGATGACTTCCCACTTTTGATTACTTCCCACTTTATCTTGACTTCTCACTTTTGATGACTTCCCATTTTGGATGACTCTCCACTTTTTCTTCACTTCCCAATTTTTCATAACCTCCCTATTTTGATGAATTCACTCTTTTGATGACTCCCGACTTTTTCCTGACCTCCCGCTTTCGGTGACTTCCCGATTTTGGTAACTTCCCACTTTTGATGATTTCGTTCTTTTGATGACTACCCGCCTTCTCTTGACTTCCCACTTTTGATGACCTCCCATGTTTTCTTGACTTCCCACTTTTTCTTGAGTTCCCACGTTTTCTTGACCTCCCACTTTTTCTTTTCTTCCCACTTTTGGTGAGTTCCCACTATTGATGACTTCTCATTTTCGGTGACCTCCCACTTTTTATGACTTCCCAATTTTGAGGACTTCTCACTTTTTTCTGACTTCCCACTTTTTTTTGACTTCCTGCATTTTCTTGACTTCCCATTTTTGATGATTTCCCACTTTTCTTGACTTCCCACTTTTTCCTAGCCTCCCTATTTTGATGACTTCCCTCTTTTAACAACTCCCCATATTTTCTTGACTTTCCGCTTCTGGTGACTTGCCGCTTTTTTGTGTCTTCTCACTTTTGACGACTCCCCACATTTTCTTGACTTCCCACTCTGGATGACCTCCCACTTTTTCTTGACTTTCCACTTTTGATGACCTCCCACTTTTTCTTGACTTCCCACTATTTCTTGACTTCCCGCAATTTCTTGACGTCCCACTTTTGATGACTTCCCAATTTTTTCTTGATTTTCCACTTTTGATGAGTTCCCACTATTTCCTGACATCCCATTTTTTCTTGACTTCCCACTTTTTCTTGACTTCCCACTTTTGATGCGTTCTCACTTTTAATAACTTCCCTTGTTATTTTCACATCTCACTGTTGATGAATTCACACTTTTAACGACTTCCCACTTCTTTTTGACTTCCCACCTTTTCTTGACTTCCCGCAATTTCTTGACTTCCCATTTTTGATGACTTCCCACTTTTTCTTGACGTCCCTCTTTTGATGACTTCCCACTTTTAATAACCTCCCTTGTTATTTTGACATCTCACTGTTGATGAATTCACACTTTTAACAACTTCCCACTTCTTCTTGACTTCCCACCTTTTCTTGACTTCCCGCAATTTCTTGACTTCCCATTTTTGATGACTTCCCACTTTTTCTTGACGTCCAACTTTTGATGACTTCCCACTTTTTCTTGATTTCCCACTTTTGATGAGTTCCCACTATTGATGACTTCCACCTTTTCCTGACATCCAACTTTTTCTTGACTTCCCACTTTTTCTTGACTTCCCACTTTTGATGACTTCCCACTTTTTCTTTAATTCTCACTTTTGACGACATCCCACTTTTTCTTGACTTCCCACTTTTGATGACTTCCCATTTTTTCTTGACGTCCCACTTTTGATGACTTCCCACTATTGATGACTTCCCATTTTTGGTGACTTCCCACTTTTGATGACTTCCCTCTTTTGACAACTTCCCACTTTTTCTTGACTTCCCACCTTTGATGACTTCCCACTTTTTCTTGACTTCCCGCTTTCGATGACATCCCACTTTTTTTTGTCCTGCTACTTTTTCTTGACTTGCCACTTTTGATGAGGTCCCACTTTTTCTTGACTTCCCACTTTTGTTGACTTCTCACTTTTTCTTGAATTCTCACTTTTGACCACTCCCCACTTTTTCTTGACTTCCCGCTTTTGGTGACTTCCCAGTTTTGACAACTTCCCAATTTTGATGATTTCCCCCTTTTGATGACTTGCCACGTTTTCTTGACTTCCCACTGTGGATGACCTCCCACTTTTTCTTGACTTTCCACTTTTTCTTGACTTCCCACTTTTGATCCATTCTCACTTTTAATAACCTCCCTTGTTATTTTGACATCTCACTGTTGATGAATTCACACTTTTAACGACTTCTCACTTCTTCTTGACTTCCCGCCTTTGATGACTTTCAACCTTTTCTAGATTTGCCCTTTTTGATGATTTCCCACTTTTTCTTGACTGCCCACTATTTCTTGACTTCCCGCAATTTCTTGACTTCCCATTTTTGATGACTTCCAACCTTTTCTTGACTTTCCTCTTTTGATGACTTCCCACTTTTTTGATTTCCCACTTTTGATGATTTCCCACTTTTGATGACTTCCCTCTTTTGATGACTTCCCCCTTTTTCTAGACTTCCCACTCTGGATGACCTCCCACTTTTTCTTGACTTTCCACTTTTGATGACCTCCCACTTTTTCTTGACTTCCCACTTTTGATGAGTTCCCACTATTGATGACTTTCCATTTTTGTTGACATCCCACTTTTGATGACTTCCCTCTTTTGACGGCTTCCCACTTTTTCTTGACTTCCCACTTTTGATGACTTCCCACTTTTTCTTCAATTCTCACTTTTGACGACATCCCACTTTTTCTTCACTTCCCACTTTTGATGCTTTCTCACTTTTAATAACTTCCCTTCTTATTTTGACTTCTCACTGTTGTTGAATTCACACTTTTAACGACTTCCCACTTCTTCTTGACTTCCCACCTTTTCTTGACTTCCCGCAATTTCTTGACTTCCTATTTTTGATGACTTCCCACTTTTTCCTGACGTCCCTCTTTTGATGACTTCCCATTTTTTCTTGATTTCCCACTTTTTTTGATTTCCCACTTTTGATGATTTCCCACTTTTGATGACTTCCCTCTTTTGATGACTTCCCCCTTTTTCTAGACTTCCCACTCTGGATGACCTCCCACTTTTTCTTGACTTTCCACTTTTGATGACCTCCCACTTTTTCTTGACTTCCCACTTTTGATGAGTTCCCACTATTGATGACTTTCCATTTTGGTGACATCCCACTTTTGATGACTTCCCTCTTTGACGGCTTCCCACTTTTTCTTGAATTCCCATCTTTGATAACTTCCCACTATTTCCTGACATCCCATTTTTTCTTGACTTCCCACTTTTTCTTGACTTCCCACTTTTGATGACTTCCCACTTTTTCTTCAATTCTCACTTTTGAGGACATCCCACTTTTTCTTGACTTTCCACTTTGATGCTTTCTCACTTTTAATAACTTCCCTTGTTATTTTGACATCACACTGTTGATGAATTCACACTTTTAACGACTTCCCACTTCTTCTGACTTCCAACTTTTCTTGACTTCCCTCTTTTGATGACTTCCCCTTTTTCTAGACTTCCCACCTTTTCTTCACTTCCACTTTTTTGACTTCCTACTTTTGATGACTTCCCATTTTTGATGACTTCCCACTTTTGATGACTTCCCACTATTGATGACTTTCCACTTTTTCTTGACTTCTCGCTTTCGGTGACTTCTCACTTTTGATGACTTCCCACTTATGATGCCTTCTCACTTTTGATGACTTCCCTCTTTTGATGACTTCCCACCTTATCTTGACTTCTCACTTTTGATGACTTCCCACTTTTGATGAATTCCCACTTTTTCTTCACTTCCCATGTTTGATGAGTTCCCACTATGATGACTTTCCATTTTTGGTGACTTCTCACTTTTCTTGACCTCCCACTTTTTCTTTACTTCCCACTTTTGGTGAGTTCCCACTAATGATGACTTCCCATTTTTGGTGACTTCCCACTTTGATGGCTTCCCTCTTTTGACAACTTCCCACTTTTTCTTGACTTCCCACCTTTGATGACTTCCCACTTTTTCTTGACTTCCCGCTTTCGATGACATCCCACTTTTTTTTGTCCTGCTAATTTTTCTTGCATGCCACTTTTGATGACGTCCCACGTTTCTTGACTTCCCACTCTGGATGACCTCCCACTTTTTCTTGACTTTCCACTTTTTCTTGCCTTCCCACTTTTGATGACTTCCCACTTTTGATGACTTCCCACTTTGTCTTGACTTCCCACTTTTGTTGACTTCTCAATTTTGATAACTTCCCATGTTATCTTGACTTCTCACTTTTGACGACGTCCCACTTTTTCTTGACTTCTCATTTTTGATGACTTCCCATTTTGGATGACTTTTTCTTCACTTACCCCTTTTTTTTTGACTTCCCCTTTTGATGAATTCCCACTTTTTCTTGACTTCCCACTTTTGACGAGTTCCCATTATTGATGACTTTCCATTTTTGGTGACTTCTCACTTTTGATGACTTCCCTCTTTTGATGACTTGCCATTTTTTCCTGACATTCCACTTTTTCTTGACTTCCCACTTTTTCTTGACTTCCCACTTTTGATGACTTCCCACTTTTGATTACTTCCCACTTTATCTTGACTTCTTACTTTTGATGACTCCATTTTGGATGACTCTCCACTTTTCTTGACTTCCCAATTTTCATAACCTCCCTATTTTGATGAATTCACTCTTTTGATGACTCCCCACTTTTCCTGACCTCCCGCTTTCGGTGACTTCCCAATTTTGGTAACTTCCCACTTTTGATGATTCCTTTATTTGATGACTACCCGCCTTCTCTTGACTTCTCACTTTTGATGAATTCCCACCTTTTCTTGACTTCCAATTTTTGATGATTCCCACGATTTCTTGACCTCCCACTTTTTCTTTTCTTCCCACTTTTGGTGAGTTCCAACTATTGATGACTTCTCATTTTCGTGACTTCCCACTTTTTATGACTTCCAATTTTGAGGACTTCTCACTTTTTTCTGACTTCCCACTTTTTTTTGACTTCCTGCATTTCTTGACTTCCCATTTTGATGATTTCCCACTTTTTCTTGACTTCCACTTTTTCCTAGCCTCCCTATTTTCATGACTTCCCTCTTTTAACAACTCCCCATATTTTCTTGACTTCCCGCTTCTGGTGACTTGCTGCTTTTTTGTGACTTCTCACTTTTGAAGACTCCCACATTTCTTGACTTCCCACTCTGGATGACCTCCAACTTTTTCTTGACTTTCCACTTTTGATGACCTCCCACTTTTTCTTGACTTCCCATTTTTGATGAGTTCCCACTATTGATGACTTTCCATTTTTGGTGACATCCACCTTGATGACTTCCCTCTTTTGACGGCTTTCCACTTTTTCTTGAATTCCCATCTTTGATAACTTCCCACTATTTCCTGACATCCCATTTTTTCTTGACTTCCCACTTTTTCTTGACTTCCCACTTTTGATGACTTCCCACTTTTCTTCAATTCTCACTTTTGACGACATCCCACTTTTTCTTGACTTTCCACTTTTGATGCTTTCTCACTTTTAATAACTTCCCTGTTACTTTGACATCTCAGTGTTGATGAATTCACACTTTTAACGACTTCCCACTTCTTCTTGACTTCCAACTTTTTCTTGACTTCCCTCTTTTGATGACTTCCCCCTTTTTCTTGACCTCCCACTTTTTCTTTACTTCCCACTTTTGGTGAGTTCCCACTATTGATACTTCCCATTTTGGTGACTTCCCACTTTTGATGGCTTCCCTCTTTTGACAACTTCCCACTTTTCTTGACTTCCACCTTTGATGACTTCCCACTTTTCTTGACTTCCCGCTTTCGATGACATCCCACTTTTTTTGTCCTGCTAATTTTCTTGCATTGCCACTTTTGATGACGTCCCACGTTTCTTGACTTCCCACTCTGGATGACCTCCCACTTTTTTTTGACTTTCCACTTTTTCTTGCCTTCCCACTTTTGATGACTTCAAACTTTTGATGACTTCCCACTTTGTCTTGACTTCCCACTTTTGTTGACTTCTCAATTTTGATAACTTCCCATGTTATCTTGACTTCTCACTTTGACGACGTCCCACTTTTTCTTGACTTCTCATTTTGATGACTTCCCATTTTGGATGACTTTTCTTCACTTACCCCTTTTTTTGACTTCCCCCTTTTGATGAATTCCCACTTTTTCTTGACTTCCCACTTTGACGAGTTCCCATTATTGATGACTTTCCATTTTGGTGACTTCTCACTTTGATGACTTCCCTCTTTTGATGACTTGCCATTTTTCCTGACATTCCACTTTTTCTTGATTTCCCACTTTTCTTGACTTCCCACTTTGATGACTTCCCACTTTGATTACTTCCCACTTTATCTTGACTTCTACTTTTGATGACTTCCCATTTTGGATGACTCTCCACTTTTTCTTGACTTCCCAATTTTTCATAACCTCCCTATTTTGATGAATTCACTCTTTTGATGACTCCCCACTTTTTCCTGACCTCCCGCTTTCGTGACTTCCCAATTTTGGTAACTTCCCACTTTTGATGATTTCCTTTATTTGATGACTACCCGCCTTCTCTTGACTTCTCACTTTGATGATTCCCACCTTTCTTGACTTCCAATTTTGATGATTCCCACGATTTCTTGACCTCCCACTTTTTCTTACTTCCCACTTTTGGTGAGTTCCCACTTTTTCTTGACTTCCCATTTTTGATGAGTTCCCACTATTGATGACTTTCCATTTTTGGTGACTTCTCACTTTTTCTTGACCTCCCACTTTTCTTTACTTCCCACTTTTGGTGAGTTCCCACTATTGATGACTTCCCATTTTTGGTGACTTCCCACTTTTGATGGCTTCCCTCTTTTGACAACTTCCCACTTTTCTTGACTTCCCACCTTTGATGATTCCCATTTTTCTTGACTTCCCGCTTTCGATGACATCCCACTTTTTTTGTCCTGCTAATTTTTCTTGCATTGCCACTATGATGACGTCCCACGTTTTCTTGACTTCCCACTCTGGATGACCTCCCACTTTTTCTTGACTTCCCACTTTTCTTGCCTTCCCACTTTGATGACTTCCCACTTTTTCTTGATTTCTTACTTTTGATGAGTTCCCACTATTGATGACTTCCACCTTTTCCTGACATCCACTTTTTCTTTACTTCCCACTTTTTCTTGACTTCACACTTTTGATGACTTTCCACTATTTCTTGAATCTCACTTTGACGACATCCCACTTTTCTTGACTTCCCACTTTGATGACTTTCCACTTTTTCTTGATTTCCCCCTTTTGATGAGTTCCCACTATTGATGACTTCCACCTTTCCTGACATCCCACCTTTTCTTGACTTTCCATTTTTGAGGACTTCCCACTTTTTGTTTACTTCCCACTTTAATAGTTGCAACTTTTGATGACCTCCCACTTTAATAACTTCCCTTGTTATTTTGACATCTCACTGTTGATGAATTCACACTTTTAACGACTTCCCACTTCTTCTTGACTTCCGCCTTTGATGACTTCCAACCTTTTCTAGATTGCCCGTTTTGATTGATTTCCCACTTTTGATGACCTCCTCTTTTTCTTTACTTGCCATATTTTCTAGACTTCACATATTTCATGACTTCCCCACTTGTGATGACTTCCTTTTTTTCTTGATTTCCGACTTTTGATTACTTTTCACCTTTGATGACTTCCCACTCTTTCTTGACCTCCATATTTCATGACTTCCTACTTTTGGTTCCATCCCACTTTTTCATGATTTCCTTTTTGATTTCCCTCTTTTGATGAATTCCCATCTTTATGACTTCCCACCTTTTCCTGACAATCCCACCTCTTCTGACTTCCCACCTTTTCTTGACTTCCGCAATTTCTTGACTTCCTATTTTTGATGACTTCCCACTTTTTCTTGACCCTCCACTTTTGATGACTTAACACTTTTTCTTGATTTTCCACTTTTAATGAGTTCCCACTCATGATGACTTCCACCTTTGATGACTTCCCACTTTTGATGACTTCACACTTTCTTGGTTTTCCGCTTTCGGTGACTTCCCACTTTTGATGCCTTCTCACTTTTAATAACTTCCCTTGTTATTTTGACATCTCACTGTTGATGAATTCACACTTTTAACGACTTCCCACTTCTTCTTGACTTCCACCCTTTTCTTGACTTCCTGCAATTCCTTGACTTCCCATTTTGTTGACTTCCACTTTTTCTTGACGTCCCACTATGAAATGATTCCTTCCCACTTTTCTTGATTTCCCACTTTTGATGAGTTCCCACTATTGATGACTTCCACCTTTTCCTGACATCCCACTTTTTCTTGACTTCCCACTTTTTCTTGACTTCCCACTTTTGATGACTTCCCACTTTTTCTTGAATTCTCACTTTTGACGACATCCCACTTTTTCTTGACTTCCCACTTTTGATGCCTTCTCACTTTTAATAACCTCCCTTGTTATTTTGACATCTCACTGTTGATGAATTCACACTTTTAACAACTTCCCACTTCTTCTTGACTTCCCACCTTTTGTTGACTTCCCGCAATTTCTTGACTTCCCATTTTTGATGACTTCCCACTCTTTCTTGACGTCCCACTTTTGATGAGTTCCCACTTTTTCTTGATTTCCCACTTTTGATGAGTTCCCACTATTGATGACTTCCACCTTTTCCTGACATCCCACTTTTTCTTGACTTCCCACTTTTTCTTGACTTCCCACTTTTGATGACTTCCCACTTTTTCTTGAATTCTCACTTTTGACGACATCCCACTTTTTCTTGACTTCCCACTTTTGATGCCTTCTCACTTTTAATAACTTCCCTTGTTATTTTGATATCTCACTGTTGATGAATTCACACTTTTAACGACTTCCCACTTCTTCTTGACTTCCCACCTTTTCTTGACTTCCTGCAATTCCTTGACTTCCCATTTTTGTTGACTTCCCACTTTTTCTTGACGTCCCACTATTGATGACTTCCCACTTTTTCTTGATTTCCCACTTTTGATGAGTTCCCACTATTGATGACTTCCACCTTTTCCTGACATCCCACTTTTTCTTGACTTCCCACTTTTTCTTGACTTCCCACTTTTGATGACTTCCAACCTTTTCTAGATTTGCCCTTTTTGATGATTTCCCACTTTTGATGACCTTCTACTTTTTCTTTACTTGCCATATTTTCTAGGCTTCGCATATTTCATGACTTCCCCACTTTTGATGACTTCCTTTTTTTTCTTGACTTCCGACTTTTGATTACTTTTCACCTTTGATGACTTCCCACTCTTTCTTAACCTCCCATATTTCATGACTTTCCTACTTTTGGTTCCATCCCACTTTTTCATGATTTCCAACTTCTTTTGATTTCCCTCTTTTGATGACTTCCCACTTATGATGACTTCCCACTTTTGATGACTTCCCATTTTCTGTGACTTCCCACTTTTAATGTCTTCCACTTCTTCTTGACTTCCCACCTTTGATGACTTCCCGCTTTTTCCTGACTTCCTATTTTTAATGATTTCCCATTTTTGATGACCTCCTAATTTTCTTGACTTCCCATATTTTCTAGACTTCATATATTTCATGACTTCCCCACATTTGATGACTTCCTTTTTTTTCTTGACTTCCCATTTTTCTTCACTTCCCACTTTTGATGACTTCCCACTTTTTCTTGACTTCCCATTTTTTTGACTTCCCCTTTTGATGACTTCCCATTTTTGAGGACTTCCCACTTTTTGTTTACTTCCCACTTTAGATAGTTTGCAACTTTTGATGACCTCCCACTTTTAATAACTTTTCTTGTTATTTTGACATCTCACTGTTGATGAATTCACACTTTTAGCGACTTCCCACTTCTTCTTGACTTCCCACCTTCTCTTGACTTCCCGCAATTTCTTGACTTCCCATTTTTGATGACTTCACACTTTTTCTTCACGTCCCACTTTTGATGACTTCCCACTTTTTCTTGATTTCCCACTTTTGATGAGTTCCCACTATTGTTGACTTCCACCTTTTCCTGACATCCCACTTTTTCTTGACTTCCCACTTTTTCTTGACTTCCCACTTTTTCTTGACTTCCCACTTTTGATGACTTCCCACTTTTTCTTGAATTCTCACTTTTGACGACATCCCACTTTTTCTTGACTTCCCACTTTTGATGCCTTCTCACTTTTAATAACCTCCCTTGTTATTTTGACATCTCACTGTTGATGAATTCACACTTTTTACGACTTCCCACTTCTTCTTGACTTCCCACCTTTTCTTGACTTTCCGCAATTTCTTGACTTCCCATTTTTGATGACTTCCCACTTTTTCTTGACGTCCCACTTTTGATGACTTCCCACTTTTTCTTGATTTCCCTCTTTTGATGAGTTCCCACTATTGATGACTTCCACCTTTTCCTGACATCCCACTTTTTCTTGACTTCCCACTTTTGATGACTTCCCACTTTTTCTTGAATTCACACTTTTAACGACTTCCCACTTCTTCTTGACTTCCCGCCTTTGATGACTTCCAACCTTTTCTAGATTTGCCCTTTTTGATGATTTCCCACTTTTGATGACCTCCTACTTTTTCTTTACTTGCCATATTTTCTAGACTTCACATATTTCATGACTTCCCCACTTTTGATGACTTCCTGTTTTTTCTTGACTTCCTACTTTGGATTACTTTTCACCTTTGATGACTTCCCACTCTTTCTTGACCTCCCATAGTTCATGACTTCCTACTTTTGATGCCTTCCAACTTTTTCATGATTTCCAATTTCTTTTGATTTCCCACTTTTGATGACTTCCCACTTTTTCTTGACTTCCCACTTTTTCTTGACTTCCCACTATTTCTTGACTTCCCGCAATTTCTTGACGTCCCACTTTTGATGACTTCCCAATTTTTCTTGATTTCCCACTTTTTGATGAGTTCCCACTTTTTCTTGACTTCCCGCTTTCGATGACATCCCACTTTTTTTTGTCCTGCTACTTTTTCTTGACTTGCCACTTTTGATGAGGTCCCACTTTTTCTTGACTTCCCACTTTTGTTGACTTCTCACTTTTACTTGAATTCTCACTTTTGACGACTTCCCACTTTTTCTTGACTTCCCGCTTTTGGTGACTTCCCAGTTTTGACAACTTCCCAATTTTGATGATTTCCCCCTTTTGATGACTTGCCACGTTTTCTTGACTTCCCACTGTGGACGACCTCCCACTTTTTCTTGACTTTCCACTTTTTCTTGACTTCCCACTTTTGATGCATTCTCACTTTTAATAACCTCCCTTGTTATTTGACATCTCACTGTTGATGAATTCACACTTTTAACGACTTCCCACTTCTTCTTGGCTTCCCGCCTTTGATGACTTTCAACCTTTTCTAGATTTGCCCTTTTTGATGATTTCCCACTTTTGATGACCTCCTACTTTTTCTTTACTTGCCATATTTTCTAGACTTACATATTTCATGACTTCCCCACTTTTGATGACTTCCTGTTTTTTCTTGACTTCCTACTTTGGATTACTTTTCACCTTTGATGACTTCCCACTCTTTCTTGACCTCCCACTCTGGATGACCTCCCACTTTTTCTTGACTTTCCACTTTTGATGACCTCCCACTTTTTCTTGACTTCCCACTATTTCTTGACTTCCCGCAATTTCTTGACGTCCCACTTTTGATGACTTCCCAATTTTTTCTTGATTTTCCACTTTTGATGAGTTCCCACTATTTCCTGACATCCCATTTTTTCTTGACTTCCCACTTTTTCTTGACTTCCCACTTTTGATGCGTTCTCACTTTTAATAACTTCCCTTGTTATTTTCACATCTCACTGTTGATGAATTCACACTTTTAACGACTTCCCATTTCTTCTTGACTTCCCACCTTTTCTTGACTTCCCGCAATTTCTTGACTTCCCATTTTTGATGACTTCCCACTTTTTCTTGACGTCCAACTTTTGATGACTTCCCACTTTTTCTTGATTTCCCACTTTTGATGAGTTCCCACTATTGATGACTTCCACCTTTTCCTGACATCCAACTTTTTCTTGACTTCCCACTTTTTCTTGACTTCCCACTTTTGATGACTTCCCACTTTTTCTTCAATTCTCACTTTTGACGACATCCCACTTTTCTTGACTTCCCACTTTTGATGACTTCCCACTTTTTCTTGACGTCCCACTTTTGATGACTTCCCACTAGTGATGACTTCCCATTTTTGGTGACTTCCCACTTTTGACGACTTCCCTCTTTTGACAACTTCCCACTTTTTCTTGACTTCCCACCTTTGATGACTTCCCACTTTTTCTTGACTTCCCGCTTTCGATGACATCCCACTTTTTTTTGTCCTGCTACTTTTTCTTGACTTGCCACTTTTGATGAGGTCCCACTTTTTCTTGACTTCCCACTTTTGTTGACTTCTCACTTTTTCTTGAATTCTCACTTTTGACCACTCCCCACTTTTTCTTGACTTCCCGCTTTTGGTGACTTCCCAGTTTTGACAACTTCCCAATTTTGATGATTTCCCCCTTTTGATGACTTGCCACGTTTTCTTGACTTCCCACTGTGGATGACCTCCCACTTTTTCTTGACTTTCCACTTTTTCTTGACTTCCCACTTTTGATCCATTCTCACTTTTAATAACCTCCCTTGTTATTTTGACATCTCACTGTTGATGAATTCACACTTTTAACGACTTCCCACTTCTTCTTGACTTCCCGCCTTTGATGACTTTCAACCTTTTCTAGATTTGCCCTTTTTGATGATTTCCCACTTTCTCTTGACTGCCCACTATTTCTTGACTTCCCGCAATTTCTTGACTTCCCATTTTGATGACTTCCAACCTTTTCTTGACTTTCCTCTTTTGATGACTTCCCACTTTTTTTGATTTCCCACTTTTGATGATTTCCCACTTTTGATGACTTCCCTCTTTTGATGACTTCCCCCTTTTTTAGACTTCCACTCTGGATGACCTCCCACTTTTTCTTGACTTTCCACTTTTGATGACCTCCCACTTTTTCTTGACTTCCACTTTTGATGAGTTCCCATATGATTTCCCATTTTTGGTGACATCCCACTTTTGATGACTTCCCTCTTTTGACGGCTTCCCACTTTTTCTTGAATTCCCATCTTTGATAACTTCCCACTATTTCCTGACATCCCATTTTTTCTTGACTTCCCACTTTTTCTTGACTTCCCACTTTTGATGACTTCCCACTTTTTCTTCAATTCTCACTTTTGACGACATCCCACTTTTTCTTGACTTTCCACTTTTGATGCTTTCTCACTTTTAATAACTTCCCTTGTTATTTTGACATCACACTGTTGATGAATTCACACTTTTAACGACTTCCCACTTCTTCTTGACTTCCAACTTTTTCTTGACTTCCCTCTTTTGATGACTTCCCCCTTTTTCTAGACTTCCCACCTTTTCTTCACTTCCCACTTTTTCTTGACTTCCTACTTTTGATGACTTCCCATTTTTGATGACTTCCCACTTTTGATGACTTCCCACTATTGATGACTTTCCACTTTTTCTTGACTTCTCGCTTTCGGTGACTTCTCACTTTTGATGACTTCCCACTTATGATGCCTTCTCACTTTTGATGACTTCCCTCTTTTGATGACTTCCCACCTTATCTTGACTTCTCACTTTTGATGACTTCCCACTTTTGATGAATTCCGACTTTTTCTTGACTTCCCATGTTTGATGAGTTCCCACTATTGATGACTTTCCATTTTTGGTGACTTCTCACTTTTTCTTGACCTCCCACTTTTTCTTTACTTCCCACTTTTGGTGAGTTCCCACTATTGATGACTTCCCATTTTTGGTGACTTCCCACTTTTGATGGCTTCCCTCTTTTGACAACTTCCCACTTTTTCTTGACTTCCCACCTTTGATGACTTCCCACTTTTTCTTGACTTCCCGCTTTCGATGACATCCCACTTTTTTTTGTCCTGCTAATTTTTCTTGCATTGCCACTTTTGATGACGTCCCACGTTTTCTTGACTTCCCACTCTGGATGACCTCCCACTTTTTCTTGACTTTCCACTTTTTCTTGCCTTCCCACTTTTGATGACTTCCCACTTTTGATGACTTCCCATTTGTCTTGACTTCCCACTTTTGTTGACTTCTCAATTTTGATAACTTCCCATGTTATCTTGACTTCTCACTTTTGACGACGTCCCACTTTTCTTGACTTCTCATTTTTGATGACTTCCCATTTTGGATGACTTTTTCTTCACTTACCCCTTTTTTTTGACTTCCCCTTTTGATGAATTCCCACTTTTTTCTTGACTTCCCACTTTTGACGAGTTCCCATTATTGATGACTTTCCATTTTTGGTGACTTCTCACTTTTGATGACTTCCCTCTTTTGATGACTTGCCATTTTTTCCTGACATTCCACTTTTTCTTGACTTCCCACTTTTTCTTGACTTCCACTTTTGATGACTTCCCACTTTTGATTACTTCCCACTTTATCTTGACTTCTTACTTTGATGACTTCCCATTTTGGATGACTCTCCACTTTTTCTTGACTTCCCAATTTTTCATAACCTCCTATTTTGATGAATTCACTCTTTTGATGACTCCCCACTTTTTCCTGACCTCCCGCTTTCGGTGACTTCCAATTTTGGTAACTTCCCACTTTTGATGATTTCCTTTATTTGATGACTACCGCCTTCTCTTGACTTCTCACTTTTGATGAATTCCCACTTTTCTTGACTTCCAATTTTTGATGAGTTCCCACGATTTCTTGACCTCCCACTTTTTCTTTTCTTCCACTTTTATTGACTTCCTGCATTTTCTTGACTTCCCATTTTTGATGATTTCCCATTTTTCTTGACTTCCCACTTTTTCCTAGCCTCCCTATTTTCATGACTTCCCTTTTTAACAACTCCCCATATTTTCTTGACTTCCCGCTTCTGGTGACTTGCTGCTTTTTTGTGACTTCTCACTTTTGAAGACTCCCCACATTTTTGACTTCCCACTGTGGATGACCTGCCACTTTTTCTTGACTTCCACTTTTTCTTGACTTCCCACTTTGGATGACTTCCCTCTTTTGACGACTTCCCACTTTTTCTTGACTTCCCATTTTTTCTTGACTTCCCACTTTTCATGACTTCCCAGTGTTTCTTGAATTCTCACTTTTGACGACTCCCACGTTTTCTTGACTACCCACTCTGGATGACCTCCCACTTTTTCTTGACTTTCCACTTTTGATGACCTCTCACTTTTTCTTGACTTCCCACTTTTGATGAGTTCGCACTATTGATGACTTTCCATTTTTGCTGACATCCCACTTTTTGATGACTTCCCTCTTTTGACGGCTTCCCACTTTTTCTTGAATTCCCATCTTTGATAACTTCCCACTATTTCCTGACATCCCATTTTTTCTTGACTTCCCACTTTTTCTTGACTTCCCACTTTTGATGACTTCCCACTTTTTCTTGAATTCTCACTTTTGACGACATCCCACTTTTTCTTGACTTCCCACTTTTGTTGCTTTCTCACTTTTAATAACTTCCCTTGTTATTTTGACATCTCACTGTTGATGAATTCACACTTTTAACGACTTCCCACTTCTTCTTGACTTCCCACCTTTTCTTGACTTCCCGCAATTCTTGACTTCCCATTTTTGATGACTTCGATCTTTTTCTTGACGTCCCTCTTTTGATGACTTCCCACTTTTTCTTGATTTCCCACTTTACTTGACTTCCCATTTTTGATGACCTCTCACTTTTTCTTGACTTCCCACTTTTGATGAGTTCGCACTATTGATGACTTTCCATTTTTTGGTGACATCCCACTTTTGATGACTTCTCACTTTTGACGACTCCCCACGTTTTCTTGACTTCCCACTCTGGATGACCTCCAACT
This sequence comes from Sanderia malayensis, assembly GCA_013076295.1. NCBI lineage: Eukaryota > Metazoa > Cnidaria > Scyphozoa > Semaeostomeae > Pelagiidae > Sanderia > Sanderia malayensis. The sequence goes on along the minus strand of RQOL01000412.1, from coordinate 138,193 downwards.
TTTTCTTGACTTTCCACTTTTGATGACCTCCCACTTTTTCTTGACTTCCCACTTTTGATGAGTTCCTAGTATTGATGACTTCCCATTTTGGATGACTTTCCACTTTTTCGTGACTTCCCAATTTTTCATAACCACCCTATTTTTGATGAGTTCACTCTTTTGATGACTCCCGACTTTTTCCTGACCTCCCGCTTTCGGTGACTTCCCGATTTTGGTAACTTCCCACTTTGATGATTTCCTTCTTTTTGATGACTACCCGCCTTCTCTTGACTTCCCACTTTTGATGACCTCCCATGTTTCTTGACTTCCCACTTTTCTGAGTTCCCAAGTTTTCTTGACCTCCCACTTTTTCTTTTCTTCCCACTTTTGGTGAGTTCCCCCTATGATGACTTCTCATTTCGGTGACTTTCCACTTTTATGACTTCCCAATTTTGAGGACTTCTCACTTTTTTTTGACTTCCCACTTTCGTTTGACTTCCTGCATTTTCTTGACTTCCCATTTTTGATGATTTCCCACTTTTTCTTGACTTCCACTTTTTCCTAGCCCCTATTTTGATGACTTCCCTCTTTTAACAACTCCCCATATTTTCTTGACTTCCCGCTTTTTGGTGACTTCCCGCTTTTTTGTGACTTCTCACTTTTGACGACTCCCCACGTTTTCTTGACTTCCCACTCTGGATGACCTCCCACTTTTTCTTGACTTTCCACTTTGATGACCTCCCACTTTTCTTGACTTCCCACTTTTGATGAGTTCCCAGTATTGATGACTTCCCATTTTGGATGACTTTCCACTTTTCCTGACTTCCCAATTTTTCATAACCACCCTATTTTGATGAATTCACTCTTTGATGACTCCCGACTTTTTCCTGACCTCCCACTTTTTCTTGATTTCCCACTTTTTGATGAGTTCCCAGTATTGATGACTTCCCATTTTGGATGACTTTCCACTTTTTCGTGACTTCCCAATTTTTCATAACCACCCTATTTTGATGAATTCACTCTTTTGATGACTCCCGACTTTTCCTGACCTCCCGCTTTCCGGTGACTTCCCGATTGGTAACTTCCCACTTTGATGATTTCCTTCTTTTGATGACTACCCGCCTTCTCTTGACTTCCCACTTTTGATGACCTCCCATGTTTTCTTGACTTCCCACTTTTTCTTGAGTTCCCAAGTTTCTTGACCTCCACTTTTTCTTTTCTTCCCACTTTTGGTGAGTTCCCCCTATGATGACTTCTCATTTTTGGTGACTTCCACTTTTTATGACTTCCCAATTTTGAGGACTTCTCACTTTTTTCTGACTTCCCACTTCTTTTGACTTCCTGCATTTTCTTGACTTCCCATTTTTGATGAATTTCCCACTTGTTCTTAACTTCCCAATTTTTCCTAGCCTTCCTATTTTGATGACTTCCCTCTTTTAACAACTCCCAATATTTTCTTGACTTCCCACTTTTGGTGACTTCCCGCTTTTTGTGACTTCTCACTTTTGACGACTCCCCACGTTTTCTTGACTTCCCACTCTGGATGACCTCCCACTTTTCTTGACTTCCACTTTTTGATGACCTCCCACTTTTCTTGACTTCCCACTTTTGATGAGTTCCCAGTATTGATGACTTCCCATTTTGGATGACTTTCCACTTTTTCGCGACTTCCCACTTTTTCTTGACTTCCCACTTTTGATGACTTCCCACCTATTCTTGACTTCCCGCTTTCGGTGACATCCAACTTTTTCTTGACTTGCCACTTTTCTTGACTTGCCACTTTTGATGACGTCCCACTTTTTCTTGACTTCCCACTTTTGTTGACTTCTCACTGTTGACAATTTCCACGTTATCTTGACTTCCCACATTTGATGACCTCCAACTTTTTTTAACTTGCCGTATTTTCTAGACTTCACATATTTCACGACTTCCCCACTTTTGATGACTTCCTTTTTTTGGTGACTTCCCGCGTTTTCTTGACCTCCCATATTTGATGACATCCCACTTTTTCTTCACTTACCCCTTTTTTTGACTTCCCACTTTTGATGAATTCCCACTTTTTCTTGACTTCCCACTTTGATGACTTCCCACTTTGATGAATTCCCACTTTTCTTGACTTCCAAACTTTTGATGAGTTCTCACTATTGATGACTTTCCATTTTTGGTGACGTCCGACTTCTGATGACTTCCCACTTTTGATTACTTCCCACTTTATCTTGACTTCTCACTTTTGATGACTTCCCATTTTGGATGACTTTCCACTTTTTCTTGACTTCCCAATTTTTCATAACCTCTCTATTTGATGAATTCACTCATTTGATGACTCCCGACTTTTTCCTGACCTCCCGCTTTCGGTGACTTCCCGATTTTGGTAACTTCCCACTTTTGATGATTTCCTTCTTTTGATGACTACCCGCCTTCTTTGACTTCCCACTTTTGATGACCTTCCATGTTTTTCTTACTTCCCACTTTTTCTTGAGTTCCCAAGTTTTCTTGACCTCCCACTTTTTCTTTTCTTCCCACTTTGGGTGAGTTCCCCCTATTGATGACTTCTCATTTTCGGTGACTTCCCACTTTTTATGACTTCCCAATTTTGAGGACTTCTCACTTTTTCTGACTTCCCACTTTCTTTTGACTTCCTGCATTTCTTGACTTCCCATTTTTGATGATTCCCACTTTTTCTTGACTTCCCACTTTTTTCCTAGCCTCCCTATTTGATGACTTCCCTCTTTTAACAACTCCCCATATTTTCTTGACTTCCCGCTTTTGGTGACTTCCAGCTTTTTTGTGACTTCTCACTTTTGACGACTCCCACGTTTTCTTGACTTCCCACTCTGGATGACCTCCCACTTTTTCTTGACTTTCCACTTTTGATGACCTCCCACTTTTTCTTGACTTCCCACTTTTGGATGAGTTCCCAGTATTGATGACTTTCCCATTTTGGATGACTTTCCACTTTTTCGTGACTTCCCAATTTTTCATAACCTCCCTATTTGATGAATTCACTCTTTTGATGACTCCCGACTTTTTCCTGACCTCCCCGCTTTCGGTGACTTCCCGATTTTGGTAACTTCCCACTTTTGATGATTTCCTTCTTTTGATGACTACCCGCCTTCTCTGACTTCCCACTTTTGATGCCTCCCATGTTTTCTTGACTTCCCACTTTTTCTTGAGTTCCCAAGTTTTCTTGACCTCCCACTTTTTCTTTTCTTCCCACTTTTGGTGAGTTTCCCCTATTGATGACTTCTCTTTTTCGGTGACTTCCCACTTTTTATGACTTCCCAATTTGAAGACTTCTCACTTTTTTCTGACTTCCCACTTTCTTTTGACTTCCTGCATTTTCTTCACTTCCCATTTTTGATGATTTCCCACTTTTTCTGACTTCCCACTTTTTCCTAGCCTCCCTATTTTGATGACTTCCCTCTTTTAACAACTCCCCATATTTCTTGACTTCTGCTTTTGGTGACTTCCCGCTTTTTTGTGACTTCTCACTTTTGACGACTCCCCACGTTTTCTTGACTTCCCACTCTGGATGACCTCCCACTTTTTCTTGACTTTCCACTTTTGATGACCTCCCACTTTTTCTTCACTTCCCACTTTTGATGAGTTCCCAGTATTGATGACTTCCCATTTTGGATGACTTTCCACTTTTTCGTGACTTCCCATTTTTCATAACCTCCCTATTTTGATGAATTCAATTATTTGATGACTCCCCGACTTTTTCCTGACCTCCCGCTTTCGGTGACTTCCCGATTTTGGTAACTTCCCACTTTTGATGATTTCCTTCTTTTTGATGACTACCCGCCTTCTCTTGACTTCCCACTTTTGATGACCTCCCATGTTTTCTTGACTTCCCACTTTTTCTTGAGTTCCCACGTTTCTTGACCTCCCACTTTTTCTTGACTTTCCACTTTTGATGACCTCTCACTTTTTCTTGACTTCCCACTTTTGATGAGTTCGCACTATTGATGACTTTCCATTTTGGTGACATCCCACTTTTGATGACTTCCCTCTTTTGACGGCTTCCCACTTTTCTTGAATTCCCATCTTGATAACTTCCCACTATTTCCTGACATCCCATTTTTTCTTGACTTCCCACTTTTTCTTGACTTCCCACTTTGATGACTTCCCACTTTTTCTTGAATTCTCACTTTTGACGACATCCCATTTTTTCTTGACTTCCCACTTTTGATGCTTTCTCACTTTAATAACTTCCCTTGTTATTTTGACATCTCACTGTTGATGAATTCACACTTTTAACGACTTCCCACTTCTTCTTGACTTCTCACCTTTTCTTGACTTCCCGCAATTTCTTGACTTCCCATTTTTGATGACTTCGATCTTTTTCTTGACGTCCCTCTTTTGATGACTTCCCACTTTTTCTTGATTTCCCACTTTTACTTGACTTCCCACTTTTGGTGTCTCCCCGCTTTTTGTGACTTCTCACTTTTGACGACTCCCCACGTTTCTTGACTTCCCACTCTGGATGACCTCCAACTTTTTCTTGACTTTCCACTTTTGATGACCTCTCACTTTTTCTTGACTTCCCACTTTTGATGAGTTCGCACTATTGATGACTTTCCATTTTGGTGACTTCTCACTTTTCTTGACCTCCCACTTTTTCTTTACTTCCCACTTTTGGTGAGTACCCACTATTGATGACTTCCCATTTTTGGTGACTTCCCACTTTTGATGGCTTCCCTCTTTTGACAACTTCCCACTTTTTCTTGACTTCCCACCTTTGATGACTTCCCACTTTTTCTTGACTTCCCGCTTTCGATGCCATCCCACTTTTTTTTGTCCTGCTAATTTTTCTTGCATTGCCACTTTTGATGACGTCCCACGTTTTCTTGACTTCCCACTCTGGATGACTCCCCACTTTTTCCTGACCTCCCGCTTTCGGTGACTTCCCAATTTTGGTAACTTCCCACTTTGATGATTTCCTTTATTTGATGACTACCCGCCTTCTCTTGACTTCTCACTTTTGATGAATTCCCACCTTTTCTTGACTTCCAATTTTGATGAGTTCCCACGAATTTTGAGGACTTCTCACTTTTTTCTGACTTCCCACTTTTTTTTGACTTCCTGCATTTTCTTGACTTCCCATTTTTGATGATTTCCCACTTTTTCTTGACTTCCCACTTTTTCCTAGCCTCCCTATTTTCATGACTTCCCTCTTTTAACAACTCCCCATATTTTCTTGACTTCCCGCTTCTGGTGACTTGCTGCTTTTTTGTGACTTCTCACTTTTTGAAGACTCCCCACATTTTCTTGACTTCCCACTGTGGATGACCTGCCACTTTTCTTGACATTCCACTTTTCTTGACTTCCCACTTTGGATGACTTCCTCTTTTGACGACTTCCCACTTTTTCTTGACTTCCCATTTTTTCTTGACTTCCCACTTTTCATGACTTCCCAGTGTTTCTTGAATTCTCACTTTTGACGACTCCCACGTTTCTTGACTACCCACTCTGGATGACCTCCCACTTTTTCTTGACTTTCCACTTTGATGACCTCTCACTTTTTCTTGACTTCCCACTTTTGATGAGTCGCACTATTGATGACTTTCCATTTTTGCTGACATCCCACTTTTGATGACTTCCCTCTTTTGACGGCTTCCCACTTTTTCTTGAATTCCCATCTTTGATAACTTCCCACTATTTCCTGACATCCCATTTTTCTTGACTTCCCACTTTTGATTACTTCCCACTTTATTTTGACTTCTCACTTTTGATGACTTCCCATTTTGGATGACTTTCCACTTTTTCTTGACTTCCCACTTTTTCTTGAGTTCCCACGTTTTCTTGACCTCCCACTTTTGGTCAGTTCCCACTATTGATGACTTCTCATTCTCGGTGACTTCCCACTTTTTATGACTTCCCAATTTGAGGACTTCTCACTTTTTTCTGACTTCCCACTTTTTTTTGACCTCCTGCATTTTCTTGATTCCCATTTTGATGATTTTCCCACTTTTTCTTGACTTCCCACTTTTTCCTAGCCTTCCTATTTTGATGACTTCCTCTTTTAACAACTCCCCATAGTTTCTTGACTTCCTGCTTTTGGTGACTTCCCGCTTTTTTGTGACTTCCCACTTTTGACAACTTCCCACGTTTTCCTGACTTCCCACTGTGGATGACCTGCCACTTTTTCTTCACATTCCACTTTTTCTTGACTTCCCACTTTGGATGACTTCCCTCTTTTGACGACTTCCCACTTTTTCTTGACTTCCCATTTTTTCTTGACTTCCCACTTTTCATGACTTCCCAGTGTTTCTTGAATTCTCACTTTTGACGACTCCCCACGTTTTCTTGACTACCCACTCTGGATGACCTCCCACTTTTTCTTGACTTTCCACTTTTGATGACCTCTCACTTTTTCTTGACTTCCCACTTTTGATGAGTTCGCACTATTGATGACTTTCCATTTTTGGTGACATCCCACTTTTGATGACTTCCCTCTTTTGACGGCTTCCCACTTTTTCTTGAATTCCCATCTTTGATAACTTCCCACTATTTCCTGACATCCCATTTTTTCTTGACTTCCCACTTTTTCTTGACTTCCCACTTTTGATGACTTCCCACTTTTTCTTGAATTCTCACTTTTGACGACATCCCACTTTTTCTTGACTTCCCACTTTTGATGCTTTCTCACTTTTAATAACTTCCATTGTTATTTTGACATCTCACTGTTGATGAATTCACACTTTTAACGACTTCCCACTTCTTCTTGACTTCCCACCTTTTCTTGACTTCCCGCAATTTCTTGACTTCCCATTTTTGATGACTTCGATCTTTTTCTTGACGTCCCTCTTTGATGACTTCCCACTTTTTCTTGATTTCCCACTTTTACTTGACTTCCCACTTTTTGGTGACTCCCCGCTTTTTTGTGACTTCTCACTTTGACGACTCCCCACGTTTTCTTGACTTCCCACTCTGGATGACCTCCAACTTTTTCTTGACTTTCCACTTTTGATGACCTCCCACTTTTTCTTGACTTCCCACTTTTGATGAGTTCCTAGTATTGATGACTTCCCATTTTGGATGACTTTCCACTTTTCGTGACTTCCCAATTTTCAAAACCACCCTATTTTGATGAATTCACTCTTTTGATGACTCCGACTTTTTCCTGACCTCCCGCTTTCGGTGACTTCCCGATTTTGGTAACTTCCCATTTTGATGATTTCCTTCTTTTGATGACTACCCGCCTTCTCTTGATTTCCCACTTTTGATGACCTCCCATGTTTTCTTGACTTCCCACTTTCTCTTGAGTTCCCAAGTTTTCTTGACCTCCCACTTTTTCTTTTCTTCCCACTTTTGGTGAGTTCCCCCTATTGATGACTTCTGATTTTCGGGTGACTTTCCACTTTTTATGAACTTCCCAATTTTGAGGACTTCTCACTTTTTCTGACTTCCACTTTCTTTTGACTTCCTGCATTTTCTTGATTTCCCCATTTTTGATGATTTCCCACTTTTTCTTGACTTCCCACTTTTTGCTAGCCTCCCTATTTTGATGACTTCCCTCTTTTAACAACTCCCCATACTTTCATGACTTCCCGCTTTTTGGTGACTTCCCGCTTTTTTGTGACTTCTCACTTTTGACGACTCCCCACGTTTTCTTGACTTCCCACTCTGGATGACCTCCCACTTTTTCTTGAGTTTCCACTTTGATGACCTCCCACTTTTCTTGACGTCCCACTTTTGATGACTTCCCACTATTGATGACTTCCCATTTTTGGTGACTTCCCACTTTTGATGACTTCCCTCTTTTGACAACTTCTCACTTTTTTCTTGACTTCCCACCTTTGATGACTTCCCACTTTTTCTGACTTCCCGCTTTCGATGACATCCCACTTTTTTTTGTCCTGCTACTTTTTCTTGACTTGCCACTTTTGATGAGGTCCCACTTTTTCTTGACTTTCACTTTGTTGACTTCTCACTTTTTCTTGAATTCTCACTTTTGACCACACTCCCCACTTTTTCTTGACTTCCCCGCTTTTTGGTGACTTCCCAGTTTTGACAACTTCCCAATTTTGATGATTTCCCCCTTTTGATGACTTGCCACGTTTTCTTGACTTCCCACTGTGGATGACCTCCCACTTTTTCTTGACTTTCCACTTTTTCTTGACCTCCCACTTTTTCTTTACTTCCCACTTTTGGTGAGTTCCCACTATTGATGACTTCCCATTTTTGGTGACTTCCCACTTTTGATGGCTTCCCTCTTTTGACAACTTCCCACTTTTTCTTGACTTCCCACCTTTGATGACTTCCCACTTTTTCTTGACTTCCCGCTTTCGATGCCATCCCACTTTTTTTGTCCTGCTAATTTTTCTTGCATTGCCACTTTTGATGACGTCCCACGTTTTCTTGACTTCCCACTCTGGATGACCTCCCACTTTTTCTTGACTTTCCACTTTTTCTTGCCTTCCCACTTTTGATGACTTCCCACTTTTGATGACTTCCCACTTTGTCTTGACTTCCGACTTTTGTTGACTTCTCAATTTTGATAACTTCCCATGTTATCTTGACTTCTCACTTTTGACGACGTCCCACTTTTTCTTGACTTCTCATTTTTGATGACTTCCCATTTTGGATGACTTTTTCTTCACTTACCCCTTTTTTTGACTTCCCCCTTTTGATGAATTCCCACTTTTTCTTGACTTCCCACTTTTGACGAGTTCCCATTATTGATGACTTTCCATTTTTGGTGACTTCTCACTTTTGATGACTTCCCTCTTTTGATGACTTGCCATTTTTTCCTGACATTCCACTTTTTCTTGACTTCCCACTTTTTCTTGACTTCCCAATTTTGATGACTTCCCACTTTTGATTACTTCCCACTTTATCTTGACTTCTTACTTTTGATGACTTCCCATTTTGGATGACTCTCCACTTTTTCTTGACTTCCCAATTTTTCATAACCTCCCTATTTTGATGAATTCACTCTTTTGATGACTCCCCACTTTTTCCTGACCTCCCGCTTTCGGTGACTTCCCAATTTTGGTAACTTCCCACTTTTGATGATTTCCTTTATTTGATGACTACCCGCCTTCTCTTGACTTCTCACTTTTGATGAATTCCCACCTTTTCTTGACTTCCAATTTTTGATGAGTTCCCACGAATTTTGAGGACTTCTCACTTTTTTCTGACTTCCCACTTTTTTTTGACTTCCTGCATTTTCTTGACTTCCCATTTTTGATGATTTCCCACTTTTTCTTGACTTCCCACTTTTTCCTAGCCTCCCTATTTTCATGACTTCCCTCTTTTAACAACTCCCCATATTTTCTTGACTTCCCGCTTCTGGTGACTTGCTGCTTTTTTGTGACTTCTCACTTTTGAAGACTCCCCACATTTTCTTGACTTCCCACTGTGGATGACCTGCCACTTTTTCTTGACATTCCACTTTTTCTTGACTTCCCACTTTGGATGACTTCCCTCTTTTGACGACTTCCCACTTTTTCTTGACTTCCCATTTTTTCTTGACTTCCCACTTTTCATGACTTCCCAGTGTTTCTTGAATTCTCACTTTTGACGACTCCCCACGTTTTCTTGACTACCCACTCTGGATGACCTCCCACTTTTTCTTGACTTTCCACTTTTGATGACCTCTCACTTTTTCTTGACTTCCCACTTTTGATGAGTTCGCACTATTGATGACTTTCCATTTTTGCTGACATCCCACTTTTGATGACTTCCCTCTTTTGACGGCTTCCCACTTTTCTTGAATTCCCATCTTTGATAACTTCCCACTATTTCCTGACATCCCATTTTTCTTGACTTCCCACTTTTTCTTGACTTCCCACTTTTGATGACTTCCCACTTTTTCTTGAATTCTCACTTTTGACGACATCCCACTTTTTCTTGACTTCCCACTTTTGTTGCTTTCTCACTTTTAATAACTTCCCTTGTTATTTTGACATCTCACTGTTGATGAATTCACACTTTTAACGACTTCCCACTTCTTCTTGACTTCCCACCTTTTCTTGACTTCCCGCAATTTCTTGACTTCCCATTTTTGATGACTTCGATCTTTTTCTTGACGTCCCTCTTTTGATGACTTCCCACTTTTTCTTGATTTCCCACTTTTACTTGACTTCCCATTTTTGATGACCTCTCACTTTTTCTTGACTTCCCACTTTTGATGAGTTCGCACTATTGATGACTTTCCATTTTTGGTGACATCCCACTTTTGATGACTTCTCACTTTTGACGACTCCCCACGTTTTCTTGACTTCCCACTCTGGATGACCTCCAACTTTTTCTTGACTTTCCACTTTTGATGACCTCCCACTTTTTCTTGACTTCCCACTTTTGATGAGTTCCTAGTATTGATGACTTCCCATTTTGGATGACTTTCCACTTTTTCGTGACTTCCCAATTTTTCATAACCACCCTATTTTGATGAATTCACTCTTTTGATGACTCCCGACTTTTTCCTGACCTCCCGCTTTCGGTGACTTCCCGATTTTGGTAACTTCCCACTTTTGATGATTTCCTTCTTTTGATGACTACCCGCCTTCTCTTGACTTCCCACTTTTGATGACCTCCCATGTTTTCTTGACTTCCCACTTTTTCTTGAGTTCCCAAGTTTTCTTGACCTCCCACTTTTTCTTTTCTTCCCACTTTTGGTGAGTTCCCCCTATTGATGACTTCTCATTTTCGGTGACTTTCCACTTTTTATGACTTCCCAATTTTGAGGACTTCTCACTTTTTTTTGACTTCCCACTTTCGTTTGACTTCCTGCATTTTCTTGACTTCCCATTTTTGATGATTTCCCACTTTTTCTTGACTTCCCACTTTTTCCTAGCATCCCTATTTTGATGACTTCCCTCTTTTAACAACTCCCCATATTTTCTTGACTTCCCGCTTTTGGTGACTTCCCGCTTTTTTGTGACTTCTCACTTTTGACGACTCCCCACGTTTTCTTGACTTCCCACTCTGGATGACCTCCCACTTTTTCTTGACTTTCCACTTTTGATGACCTCCCACTTTTTCTTGACTTCCCACTTTTGATGAGTTCCCAGTATTGATGACTTCCCATTTTGGATGACTTTCCACTTTTTCCTGACTTCCCAATTTTTCATAACCACCCTATTTTGATGAATTCACTCTTTTGATGACTCCCGACTTTTTCCTGACCTCCCACTTTTTCTTGATTTCCCACTTTTGATGAGTTCCCAGTATTGATGACTTCCCATTTTGGATGACTTTCCACTTTTTCGTGACTTCCCAATTTTTCATAACCACCCTATTTTGATGAATTCACTCTTTTGATGACTCCCGACTTTTTCCTGACCTCCCGCTTTCGGTGACTTCCCGATTTTGGTAACTTCCCACTTTTGATGATTTCCTTCTTTTGATGACTACCCGCCTTCTCTTGACTTCCCACTTTTGATGACCTCCCATGTTTTCTTGACTTCCCACTTTTTCTTGAGTTCCCAAGTTTTCTTGACCTCCACTTTTTCTTTCTTCCCACTTTTGGTGAGTTCCCCTATTGATGACTTCTCATTTTTGGTGACTTTCCACTTTTTATGACTTCCCAATTTTGAGGACTTCTCACTTTTTTCTGACTTCCCACTTTCTTTTGACTTCCTGCATTTTCTTGACTTCCCATTTTTGATGATTTCCCACTTGTTCTTAACTTCCCAATTTTTCCTAGCCTTCCTATTTTGATGACTTCCCTCTTTTAACAACTCCCAATATTTTCTTGACTTCCCACTTTTGGTGACTTCCCGCTTTTTTGTGACTTCTCACTTTTGACGACTCCCCACGTTTTCTTGACTTCCCACTCTGGATGACCTCCCACTTTTTCTTGACTTTCCACTTTTGATGACCTCCCACTTTTTCTTGACTTCCCACTTTTGATGAGTTCCCAGTATTGATGACTTCCCATTTTGGATGACTTTCCACTTTTTCGCGACTTCCCACTTTTTCTTGACTTCCCACTTTTGATGACTTCCCACCTATTCTTGACTTCCCGCTTTCGGTGACATCCAACTTTTTCTTGACTTGCCACTTTTTCTTGACTTGCCACTTTTGATGACGTCCCACTTTTTCTTGACTTCCCACTTTTGTTGACTTCTCACTGTTGACAATTTTCCACGTTATCTTGACTTCCCACATTTGATGACCTCCAACTTTTTTTAACTTGCCGTATTTTCTAGACTTCACATATTTCACGACTTCCCCACTTTTGATGACTTCCTTTTTTTGGTGACTTCCCGCGTTTTCTTGACCTCCCATATTTGATGACATCCCACTTTTTCTTCACTTACCCCTTTTTTTTGACTTCCCACTTTTGATGAATTCCCACTTTTTCTTGACTTCCCACTTTTGATGACTTCCCACTTTTGATGAATTCCCACTTTTTCTTGACTTCCAACTTTTGATGAGTTCTCACTATTGATGACTTTCCATTTTTGGTGACGTCCGACTTCTGATGACTTCCCACTTTTGATTACTTCCCACTTTATCTTGACTTCTCACTTTTGATGACTTCCCATTTTGGATGACTTTCCACTTTTTCTTGACTTCCCAATTTTTCATAACCTCTCTATTTTGATGAATTCACTCATTTGATGACTCCCGACTTTTTCCTGACCTCCCGCTTTCGGTGACTTCCCGATTTTGGTAACTTCCCACTTTTGATGATTTCCTTCTTTTGATGACTACCCGCCTTCTCTTGACTTCCCACTTTTGATGACCTTCCATGTTTTCTTTACTTCCCACTTTTTCTTGAGTTCCCAAGTTTTCTTGACCTCCCACTTTTTCTTTTCTTCCCACTTTGGGTGAGTTCCCCCTATTGATGACTTCTCATTTTCGGTGACTTCCCACTTTTTATGACTTCCCAATTTTGAGGACTTCTCACTTTTTTCTGACTTCCCACTTTCTTTTGACTTCCTGCATTTTCTTGACTTCCCATTTTTGATGATTTCCCACTTTTTCTTGACTTCCCACTTTTTCCTAGCCTCCCTATTTTGATGACTTCCCTCTTTTAACAACTCCCCATATTTTCTTGACTTCCCGCTTTTGGTGACTTCCAGCTTTTTTGTGACTTCTCACTTTTGACGACTCCCCACGTTTTCTTGACTTCCCACTCTGGATGACCTCCCACTTTTTCTTGACTTTCCACTTTTGATGACCTCCCACTTTTTCTTGACTTCCCACTTTTGATGAGTTCCCAGTATTGATGACTTCCCATTTTGGATGACTTTCCACTTTTTCGTGACTTCCCAATTTTTCATAACCTCCCTATTTTGATGAATTCACTCTTTTGATGACTCCCGACTTTTTCCTGACCTCCCGCTTTCGGTGACTTCCCGATTTTGGTAACTTCCCACTTTTGATGATTTCCTTCTTTTGATGACTACCCGCCTTCTCTTGACTTCCCACTTTTGATGGCCTCCCATGTTTTCTTGACTTCCCACTTTTTCTTGAGTTCCCAAGTTTTCTTGACCTCCCACTTTTTCTTTTCTTCCCACTTTTGGTGAGTTTCCCCTATTGATGACTTCTCTTTTTCGGTGACTTCCCACTTTTTATGACTTCCCAATTTTGAAGACTTCTCACTTTTTTCTGACTTCCCACTTTCTTTTGACTTCCTGCATTTTCTTCACTTCCCATTTTTGATGATTTCCCACTTTTTCTTGACTTCCCACTTTTTCCTAGCCTCCCTATTTTGATGACTTCCCTCTTTTAACAACTCCCCATATTTTCTTGACTTCCTGCTTTTGGTGACTTCCCGCTTTTTTGTGACTTCTCACTTTTGACGACTCCCCACGTTTTCTTGACTTCCCACTCTGGATGACCTCCCACTTTTTCTTGACTTTCCACTTTTGATGACCTCCCACTTTTTCTTCACTTCCCACTTTTGATGAGTTCCCAGTATTGATGACTTCCCATTTTGGATGACTTTCCACTTTTTCGTGACTTCCCAATTTTTCATAACCTCCCTATTTTGATGAATTCACTTATTTGATGACTCCCGACTTTTTCCTGACCTCCCGCTTTCGGTGACTTCCCGATTTTGGTAACTTCCCACTTTTGATGATTTCCTTCTTTTGATGACTACCCGCCTTCTCTTGACTTCCCACTTTTGATGACCTCCCATGTTTTCTTGACTTCCCACTTTTTCTTGAGTTCCCACGTTTTCTTGACCTCCCACTTTTTCTTGACTTTCCACTTTTGATGACCTCTCACTTTTTCTTGACTTCCCACTTTTGATGAGTTCGCACTATTGATGACTTTCCATTTTTGGTGACATCCCACTTTTGATGACTTCCCTCTTTTGACGGCTTCCCACTTTTTCTTGAATTCCCATCTTTGATAACTTCCCACTATTTCCTGACATCCCATTTTTTCTTGACTTCCCACTTTTTCTTGACTTCCCACTTTTGATGACTTCCCACTTTTTCTTGAATTCTCACTTTTGACGACATCCCATTTTTTCTTGACTTCCCACTTTTGATGCTTTCTCACTTTTAATAACTTCCCTTGTTATTTTGACATCTCACTGTTGATGAATTCACACTTTTAACGACTTCCCACTTCTTCTTGACTTCTCACCTTTTCTTGACTTCCCGCAATTTCTTGACTTCCCATTTTTGATGACTTCGATCTTTTTCTTGACGTCCCTCTTTTGATGACTTCCCACTTTTTCTTGATTTCCCACTTTTACTTGACTTCCCACTTTTGGTGACTCCCCGCTTTTTTGTGACTTCTCACTTTTGACGACTCCCCACGTTTTCTTGACTTCCCACTCTGGATGACCTCCAACTTTTTCTTGACTTTCCACTTTTGATGACCTCTCACTTTTTCTTGACTTCCCACTTTTGATGAGTTCGCACTATTGATGACTTTCCATTTTTGGTGACTTCTCACTTTTTCTTGACCTCCCACTTTTTCTTTACTTCCCACTTTTGGTGAGTACCCACTATTGATGACTTCCCATTTTTGGTGACTTCCCACTTTTGATGGCTTCCCTCTTTTGACAACTTCCCACTTTTTCTTGACTTCCCACCTTTGATGACTTCCCACTTTTTCTTGACTTCCCGCTTTCGATGCCATCCCACTTTTTTTTGTCCTGCTAATTTTTCTTGCATTGCCACTTTTGATGACGTCCCACGTTTTCTTGACTTCCCACTCTGGATGACTCCCCACTTTTTCCTGACCTCCCGCTTTCGGTGACTTCCCAATTTTGGTAACTTCCCACTTTTGATGATTTCCTTTATTTGATGACTACCCGCCTTCTCTTGACTTCTCACTTTTGATGAATTCCCACCTTTTCTTGACTTCCAATTTTTGATGAGTTCCCACGAATTTTGAGGACTTCTCACTTTTTTCTGACTTCCCACTTTTTTTTGACTTCCTGCATTTTCTTGACTTCCCATTTTTGATGATTTCCCACTTTTTCTTGACTTCCCACTTTTTCCTAGCCTCCCTATTTTCATGACTTCCCTCTTTTAACAACTCCCCATATTTTCTTGACTTCCCGCTTCTGGTGACTTGCTGCTTTTTTGTGACTTCTCACTTTTGAAGACTCCCCACATTTTCTTGACTTCCCACTGTGGATGACCTGCCACTTTTTCTTGACATTCCACTTTTTCTTGACTTCCCACTTTGGATGACTTCCCTCTTTTGACGACTTCCCACTTTTTCTTGACTTCCCATTTTTTCTTGACTTCCCACTTTTCATGACTTCCCAGTGTTTCTTGAATTCTCACTTTTGACGACTTCCACGTTTTCTTGACTACCCACTCTGGATGACCTCCCACTTTTTCTTGACTTTCCACTTTTGATGACCTCTCACTTTTTCTTGACTTCCCACTTTTGATGAGTTCGCACTATTGATGACTTTCCATTTTTGCTGACATCCCACTTTTGATGACTTCCCTCTTTTGACGGCTTCCCACTTTTTCTTGAATTCCCATCTTTGATAACTTCCCACTATTTCCTGACATCCCATTTTTTCTTGACTTCCCACTTTTTCTTGACTTCCCACTTTTGATGACTTCCCACTTTTTCTTGAATTCTCACTTTTGACGACATCCCACTTTTTCTTGACTTCCCACTTTTGTTGCTTTCTCACTTTTAATAACTTCCCTTGTTATTTTGACATCTCACTGTTGATGAATTCACACTTTTAACGACTTCCCACTTCTTCTTGACTTCCCACCTTTTCTTGACCTCCCGCAATTTCTTGACTTCCCATTTTTGATGACTTCGATCTTTTTCTTGGCGTCCCTCTTTTGATGACTTCCCACTTTTTCTTGATTTCCCACTTTTACTTGACTTCCCATTTTTGATGACCTCTCACTTTTTCTTGACTTCCCACTTTTGATGAGTTCGCACTATTGATGACTTTCCATTTTTGGTGACATCCCACTTTTGATGACTTCTCACTTTTGACGACTCCCCACGTTTTCTTGACTTCCCACTCTGGATGACCTCCAACTTTTTCTTGACTTTCCACTTTTGATGACCTCCCACTTTTTCTTGACTTCCCACTTTTGATGAGTTCCTAGTATTGATGACTTCCCATTTTGGATGACTTTCCACTTTTTCGTGACTTCCCAATTTTTCAAAACCACCCTATTTTGATGAATTCACTCTTTTGATGACTCCCGACTTTTTCCTGACCTCCCGCTTTCGGTGACTTCCCGATTTTGGTAACTTCCCACTTTTGATGATTTCCTTCTTCTGATGACTACCCGCATTTTCTTGATTTCCCATTTTTGATGATTTCCCACTTTTTCTTGACTTCCCACTTTTCCTAGCCTCCCTATTTTGATGACTTCCCTCTTTTAACAACTCCCCATACTTTCTTGACTTCCCGCTTTTGGTGACTTCCCGCTTTTTTGTGACTTCTCACTTTTGACGACTCCCCACGTTTTCTTGACTTCCCACTCTGGATGACCTCCCACTTTTTCTTGAGTTTCCACTTTTGATGACCTCCCACTTTTTCTTGACTTCCCACTTTTGATGAGTTCCCAGTATTGATGACTTCCCATTTTGGATGACTTTCCACTTTTTCGCGACTTCCCACTTTTTCTTGACTTCCCACTTTTGATGACTTCCCACTTATTCTTGACTTCCCGCTTTCGGTGACATCCCACTTTTTCTTGACTTGCCACTTTTTTTTGACTTCCCACTTTTGATGACGTCCCACTTTTTCTTGACTTCCCACTTTTGTTGACTTCTCACTGTTGACAACTTTCCACGTTATCTTGACTTCTCACATTTGATGATCTCCAACTTTTTTTAACTTGCCGTATTTTCTAGACTTCACATATTTCACGACTTCCCCACTTTTGATGACTTCCCTTTTTTGGTGACTTCCCGCGTTTTCTTGACCTCCCATATTTGATGACATCCCACTTTTTCTTCACTTACCCCCTTTTTTTGACTTCCCACTTTTGATGAAATCCCACTTTTTCTTGACTTCCCACTTTTGATGACTTCCCACTTTTGATGAATTCCCACTTTTTCTTGACTTCCAACTTTTGATGAGTTCTCACTATTGATGACTTTCCATTTTTGGTGACTTCCCACTCTTGATGACTTCCCACTTTTGATTACTTCCCACTTTATCTTGACTTCTCACTTTTGATGACTTCCCATTTTGGATGACTTTCCAATTTTCTTGACTTCCCAATTTTTCATAACCTCTCTATTTTGATGAATTCACTCATTTGATGACTCCCGACTTTTTCCTGACCTCCCGCTTTCGGTGACTTCCCGATTTTGGTAACTTCCCACTTTTGATGTTTTCCTTCTTTTGATGACTACCCGCCTTCTCTTGACATCCCACTTTTGATGACCTCCCATGTTTTCTTGACTTCCCACTTTTTCTTGGTTTTCCGCTTTCGGTGACTTCCCACTTTTAATGCTTTCTCACTTTTAATAACTTCCCTTGTTATTTTGACATCTCACTGTTGATGAATTCACACTTTTAACGACTTCCCACTTCTTCTTGACTTCCCACCTTTTCTTGACCTCCCGCAATTTCTTGACTTCCCATTTTTGATGACTTCGATCTTTTTCTTGGCGTCCCTCTTTTGATGACTTCCCACTTTTTCTTGATTTCCCACTTTTACTTGACTTCCCATTTTTGATGACCTCTCACTTTTTCTTGACTTCCCACTTTTGATGAGTTCGCACTATTGATGACTTTCCATTTTTGGTGACATCCCACTTTTGATGACTTCTCACTTTTGACGACTCCCCACGTTTTCTTGACTTCCCACTCTGGATGACCTCCAACTTTTTCTTGACTTTCCACTTTTGATGACCTCCCACTTTTTCTTGACTTCCCACTTTTGATGAGTTCCTAGTATTGATGACTTCCCATTTTGGATGACTTTCCACTTTTTCGTGACTTCCCAATTTTTCAAAACCACCCTATTTTGATGAATTCACTCTTTTGATGACTCCCGACTTTTTCCTGACCTCCCGCTTTCGGTGACTTCCCGATTTTGGTAACTTCCCACTTTTGATGATTTCCTTCTTCTGATGACTACCCGCATTTTCTTGATTTCCCATTTTTGATGATTTCCCACTTTTTCTTGACTTCCCACTTTTTCCTAGCCTCCCTATTTTGATGACTTCCCTCTTTTAACAACTCCCCATACTTTCTTGACTTCCCGCTTTTGGTGACTTCCCGCTTTTTTGTGACTTCTCACTTTTGACGACTCCCCACGTTTTCTTGACTTCCCACTCTGGATGACCTCCCACTTTTTCTTGAGTTTCCACTTTTGATGACCTCCCACTTTTTCTTGACTTCCCACTTTTGATGAGTTCCCAGTATTGATGACTTCCCATTTTGGATGACTTTCCACTTTTTCGCGACTTCCCACTTTTTCTTGACTTCCCACTTTTGATGACTTCCCACTTATTCTTGACTTCCCGCTTTCGGTGACATCCCACTTTTTCTTGACTTGCCACTTTTTTTTGACTTCCCACTTTTGATGACGTCCCACTTTTTCTTGACTTCCCACTTTTGTTGACTTCTCACTGTTGACAACTTTCCACGTTATCTTGACTTCTCACATTTGATGATCTCCAACTTTTTTTAACTTGCCGTATTTTCTAGACTTCACATATTTCACGACTTCCCCACTTTTGATGACTTCCCTTTTTTGGTGACTTCCCGCGTTTTCTTGACCTCCCATATTTGATGACATCCCACTTTTTCTTCACTTACCCCCTTTTTTTGACTTCCCACTTTTGATGAAATCCCACTTTTTCTTGACTTCCCACTTTTGATGACTTCCCACTTTTGATGAATTCCCACTTTTTCTTGACTTCCAACTTTTGATGAGTTCTCACTATTGATGACTTTCCATTTTTGGTGACTTCCCACTCTTGATGACTTCCCACTTTTGATTACTTCCCACTTTATCTTGACTTCTCACTTTTGATGACTTCCCATTTTGGATGACTTTCCAATTTTCTTGACTTCCCAATTTTTCATAACCTCTCTATTTTGATGAATTCACTCATTTGATGACTCCCGACTTTTTCCTGACCTCCCGCTTTCGGTGACTTCCCGATTTTGGTAACTTCCCACTTTTGATGTTTTCCTTCTTTTGATGACTACCCGCCTTCTCTTGACATCCCACTTTTGATGACCTCCCATGTTTTCTTGACTTCCCACTTTTTCTTGAGTTCCCAAGTTTTCTTGACCTCCCACTTTTTCTTTTCTTCCCACTTTGGGTGAGTTCCCCCTATCGATGACTTCTCATTTTCGGTGCCCTCCAACTTTTTATCACTTCCCATTTTTGAGGACTTCTCACTTTTTTCTGACTTCCCACTTTCTTTTGACTTCCTGCATTTTCTTGACTTCCCATTTTTGATGATTTCCCACTTTTTCTTGACTTCCCACTTTTTGCTAGCCTCCCTATTTTGATGACTTCCCTCTTTTAACAACTCCCCATATTTTCTTGACTTCCCGCTTTTGGTGACTTCCCGCTTTTTTGTGACTTCTCACTTTTGACGACTCCCCACGTTTTCTTGACTTCCCACTCTGGATGACCTCCCACTTTTTCTTGACTTTCCACTTTTGATGACCTCCCACTTTTTCTTGACTTCCCATTGTTGATGAGTTCCCAGTATTGATGACTTCCCATTTTGGATGACTTTCCACTTTTTCGTGACTTCCCAATTTTTCATAACCTCCCTATTTTGATGAATTCACTCTTTTGATGACTCCCGACTTTTTCCTGACCTCCCGCTTTCGGTGACTTCCCGATTTTGGTAACTTCCCACTTTTGATGTTTTCCTTCTTTTGATGACTACCCGCCTTCTCTTGACATCCCACTTTTGATGACCTCCCATGTTTTCTTGACTTCCCACTTTTTCTTGAGTTCCCAAGTTTTCTTGACCTCCCACTTTTTCTTTTCTTCCCACTTTGGGTGAGTTCCCCCTATCGATGACTTCTCATTTTCGGTGCCCTCCAACTTTTTATGACTTCCCATTTTTGAGGACTTCTCACTTTTTTCTGACTTCCCACTTTCTTTTGACTTCCTGCATTTTCTTGACTTCCCATTTTTGATGATTTCCCACTTTTTCTTGACTTCCCACTTTTTGCTAGCCTCCCTATTTTGATGACTTCCCTCTTTTAACAACTCCCCATATTTTCTTGACTTCCCGCTTTTGGTGACTTCCCGCTTTTTTGTGACTTCTCACTTTTGACGACTCCCCACGTTTTCTTGACTTCCCACTCTGGATGACCTCCCACTTTTTCTTGACTTTCCACTTTTGATGACCTCCCACTTTTTCTTGACTTCCCATTGTTGATGAGTTCCCAGTATTGATGACTTCCCATTTTGGATGACTTTCCACTTTTTCGTGACTTCCCAATTTTTCATAACCTCCCTATTTTGATGAATTCACTCTTTTGATGACTCCCGACTTTTTCCTGACCTCCCGCTTTCGGTGACTTCCCGATTTTGGTAACTTCCCACTTTTGATGATTTCCTTCTTTTGATGACTACCCGCCTTCTCTTGACATCCCACTTTTGATGACCTCCCATGTTTTCTTGACTTCCCACTTTTTCTTGAGTTCCCAAGTTTTCTTGACCTCCCACTTTTTCTTTTCTTCCCACTTTGGGTGAGTTCCCCCTATTGATGACTTCTCATTTTCGGTGACTTCCCACTTTTTATGACTTCCCAATTTTGAGGACTTCTCACTTTTTTCTGACTTCCCACTTTCTTTTGACTTCCTGCATTTTCTTGACTTCCCATTTTTGATGATTTCCCACTTTTTCTTGACTTCCCACTTTTTCCTAGCCTCCCTATTTTGATGACTTCCCTCTTTTAACAACTCCCCATATTTTCTTGACTTCCCGCTTTTGGTGACTTCCCGCTTTTTTGTGACTTCTCACTTTTGACGACTCCCCACGTTTTCTTGACTTCCCACTCTGGATGACCTCCCACTTTTTGTTGACTTTCCACTTTTGATGACCTCCCACTTTTTCTTGACTTCCCATTTTTGATGAGTTCCCAGTATTGATGACTTCCCATTTTGGATGACTTTCCACTTTTTCGTGACTTCCCAATTTTTCATAACCTCCCTATTTTGATGAATTCACTCTTTTGATGACTCCCGACCTTTTCCTGACCTCCCGCTTTCGGTGACTTCCCGATTTTGGTAACTTCCCACTTTTGATGATTTCCTTCTTTTGATGACTACCCCCCTTCTCTTGACTTCCCACTTTTGATGGCCTCCCATGTTTTCTTGACTTCCCACTTTTTCTTGAGTTCCCAAGTTTTCTTGACCTCCCACTTTTTCTTTTCTTCCCACTTTCGGTGAGTTCCCCCTATTGATGACTTCTCTTTTTCTGTGACTTCCCACTTTTTATGACTTCCCAATTTTGAGGACTTCTCACTTTTTTCTGACTTCCCACTTTCTTTTGACTTCCTGCATTTTCTTGACTTCCCATTTTTGATGATTTCCCACTTTTTCTTGACTTCCCACTTTTTCCTAGGCTCCCTATTTTGATGACTTCCCTCTTTTAACAACTCCCCATATTTTCTTGACTTCCCGCTTTTGGTGACTTCCCGCTTTTTTGTGACTTCTCACTTTTGACGACTCCCCACGTTTTCTTGACTTCCCACTCTGGATGACCTCCCACTTTTTCTTGACTTTCCACTTTTGATGACCTCCCACTTTTTCTTGACTTCCCACTTTTGATGAGTTCCCAGTATTGATGACTTCCCATTTTGGATGACTTTCCATTTTTTCGTGTCTTCCCAATTTTTCATAACCCCCCTTTTTTGATGAATTCACTTATTTGATGACTCCCGACTTTTTCCTGACCTCCCGCTTTCGGTGACTTCCCGATTTTGGTAACTTCCCACTTTTGATGATTTCCTTCTTTTGATGACTACCCGCCTTCTCTTGACTTCCCACTTTTGATGACCTCCCATGTTTTCTTGACTTCCCACTTTTTCTTGAGTTCCCACGTTTTCTTGACCTCCCACTTTTTCTTTTCTTCCCACTTTTGTTGGAGTTCTACTATTGATGACTTCTCATTTTCGGTGACTTCCCACTTTTTATGACTTCCCAATTTTGAGGACTTCTCACTTTTTTCTGACTTCCCACTTTTTTTTGACTTCCTGCATTTTCTTGACCCCCCATTTTTGATGATTTCCCATTTTTTCTTGACTTCCCACTTTTTCCTAGCGTCCCTATTTTGATGACTTCCCTCTTTTAACAACTCCCCATATTTTCTTGACTTCCCGCTTTTGGCGACTTCCCGCTTTTTTGTGACTTCTCACCTTTGACGACTCCCCACGTTTTCTTGACTTCCCACCCTGGATGACCTCCCATTTTTTCTTGATTTTCCACTTTTGATGACCTCCCACTTTTTCTTGACTCCCAACTTTTGATGAGTTCCCACTATTGATGACTTTCCATTTTTGGTGACATACCACTTTTGATGACTTCCCTTTTTGACGGCTTCCAACTTTTTCTTAAATTCCCATCTTTGATAACTTCCCACTATTTCCTGACATCCAATTTTTTCTTGGCTTCCCACTTTTTCTTGACTTCCCACTTTTGATGACTTCCCACTTTTTCTTCAATTCTCAGTTTTGACGACATCCCACTTTTTCTTGACTTCCCACTTTTGATGCTTTCTCACTTTTAATAACTTCCCTTGTTATTCTGACATCTCACTGTTGATGAATTCACACTTTTAACGACTTCCCACTTCTTCTTGACTTCCCACCTTTTCTTGACTTCCCGCAATTTCTTGACTTCCCATTTTTGATGACTTCCCACTTTTTCTTGACGTCCCTCTTTTGATGACTTCCCACTTTTTCTTGATTTCCCACTTTTAATGAGTTCCCACTATTGATGACTTCCACCTTTGATGACTTCCCACTTTTGATGACTTCCCACTTTTTCTTGGTTTTCCGCTTTCGGTGACTTCCCACTTTTAATGCCTTCTCACTTTTAATAACTTCCCTTGTTATTTTGACATCTCACTGTTGATGAATTCACACTTTTAACGACTTCCCACTTCTTCTTGACTTCCAACCTTTTCTTGACTTCCCGCAATTTCTTGACTTCCCATTTTTGATTACTTCCCACTTTTTCTTCACGTCCCACTTTTGATGACTTCCCACTTTTTCTTGATTTCCCACTTTTGATGAGTTCCCACTATTGATGACTTCCACCTTTTCCTGACATCCCACTTTTTCTTGACTTCCCACTTTTTCTTGACTTCCCACTTTTGATGACTTCCCACTTTTTCTTCAATTCTCACTTTTGACGACATCCCACTTTTTCTTGACTTCCCACTTTTGATGCCTTCTCACTTTTAATAACCTCCCTTGTTATTTTGACATCTCACTGTTGATGAATTCACACTTTTAACGACTTCCCACTTCTTCTTGACTTCCCGCCTTTGATGACTTCCAACCTTTTCTAGATTTGCCCTTTTTGATGAATTCCCACTTTTGATGACCTCCTACTTTGGGTGAGTTCCCCCTATTGATGACTTCTCATTTTCGGTGACTTTCCACTTTTGATGACCTCCCACTTTTTCTTGACTTCCCACTTTTGATGAGTTCCCAGTATTGATGACTTCCCATTTTGGATGACTTTCCACTTTTTCGTGACTTCCCAATTTTTCATAACCTCCCTATTTTGATGAATTCACTCTTTTGATGACTCCCGACTTTTTCCTGACCTCCCGCTTTCGGTGACTTCCCGATTTTGGTAACTTCCCACTTTTGATGATTTCCTTCTTTTGATGACTACCCGCCTTCTCTTGACTTCCCACTTTTGATGACCTCCCATGTTTTCTTGACTTCCCACTTTTTCTTGAGTTCCCAAGTTTTCTTGACCTCCACTTTTTCTTTTCTTCCCACTTTTGGTGAGTTCCCCCTATTGATGACTTCTCATTTTCGGTGACTTTCCACTTTTTATGACTTCCCAATTTTGAGGACTTCTCACTTTTTTCTGACTTCCCACTTTCTTTTGACTTCCTGCATTTTCTTGACTTCCCATTTTTGATGATTTCCCACTTGTTCTTGACTTCCCACTTTTTCCTAGCCTCCCTATTTTGATGACTTCCCTCTTTTAACAACTCTCCATATTTTCTTGACTTCCCGCTTTTGGTGACTTCCCGCTTTTTTGTGACTTCTCACTTTTGACGACTCCCCACGTTTTTTTGACTTCCCACTCTGGATGACCTCCCACTTTTTCTTGACTTTCCACTTTTGATGACCTCCCAATTTTTCTTGACTTCCCACTTTTGATGAGTTCCCAGTATTGATGACTCCCCATTTTGGATGACTTTCCACTTTTTCGCGACTTCCCACTTTTTCTTGACTTCCCACTTTTGATGACTTCCCACTTATTCTTGACTTCCCGCTTTCGGTGACATCCCACTTTTTCTTGACTTGCCACTTTTTCTTGACTTCCCACTTTTGATGACGTCCCACTTTTTCTTGACTTCCCACTTTTGTTGACTTCTCACTGTTGACAACTTTCCACGTTATCTTGACTTCTCACATTTGATGACCTCCAACTTTTTTTAACTTGCCGTATTTTCTAGACTTCACATATTTCACGACTTCCCCACTTTTGATGACTTCCCTTTTTTGGTGACTTCCCGCGTTTTCTTGACCTCCCATATTTGATGACATCCCACTTTTTCTTCACTTACCCCTTTTTTTTGACTTCCCACTTTTGATGAATTCCCACTTTTTCTTGACTTCCCACTTTTGATGACTTCCCACTTTTGATGAATTCCCACTTTTTCTTGACTTCCAACTTTTGATGAGTTCTCACTATTGATGACTTCCCGATTTTGGTAACTTCCCACTTTTGATGATTTCCTTCTTTTGATGACTACCCGCCTTCTCTTGACATCCCACTTTTGATGACCTCCCATGTTTTCTTGACTTCCCACTTTTTCTTGAGTTCCCAAGTTTTCTTGACCTCCCACTTTTTCTTTTCTTCCCACTTTGGGTGAGTTCCCCCTATTGATGACTTCTCATTTTCGGTGACTTCCCACTTTTTATGACTTCCCAATTTTGAGGACTTCTCACTTTTTTCTGACTTCCCACTTTCTTTTGACTTCCTGCATTTTCTTGACTTCCCATTTTTGATGATTTCCCACTTTTTCTTGACTTCCCACTTTTTCCTAGCCTCCCTATTTTGATGACTTCCCTCTTTTAACAACTCCCCATATTTTCTTGACTTCCCGCTTTTGGTGACTTCCCGCTTTTTTGTGACTTCTCACTTTTGACGACTCCCTACGTTTTCTTGACTTCCCACTCTGGCTGACCTCCCACTTTTTCTTGACTTTCCACTTTTGATGACCTCCCACTTTTTCTTGACTTCCCACTTTTGATGAGTTCCCAGTATTGATGACTTCCCATTTTGGATGACTTTCCATTTTTTCGTGACTTCCCAATTTTTCATAACCTCTCTATTTTGATGAATTCACTTATTTGATGACTCCCGACTTTTTCCTGACCTCCCGCTTTCGGTGACTTCCCGATTTTGGTAACTTCCCACTTTTGATGATTTCCTTCTTTCGATGACTACCCGCCTTCTCTTGACTTCCCACTTTTGATGACCTCCCATGTTTTCTTGACTTCCAACTTTTTCTTGAGTTCCCACGTTTTCTTGACCTCCCACTTTTTCTTTTCTTCCCACTTTTGTTGAGTTCCACTATTGATGACTTCTCATTTTCGGTGACTTCCCACTTTTTATGACTTCCCAATTTTGAGGACTTCTCACTTTTTTCTGACTTCCCACTTTTTTTTGACTTCCTGCATTTTCTTGACTTCCCATTTTTGATGATTTCCCATTTTTTCTTGACTTCCCACTTTTTCCTAGCGTCCCTATTTTGATGACTTCCCTCTTTTAACAACTCCCCATATTTTCTTGACTTCCCGCTTTTGGCGACTTCCCGTTTTTTTGTGACTTCTCACTTTTGACGACTCCCCACGTTTTCTTGACTTCCCACCCTGGATGACCTCCCATTTTTTCTTGACTTGCCACTTTTGATGACCTCCCACTTTTTCTTGACTCCCCACTTTTAATGAGTTCCCACTATTGATGACTTTCCATTTTTGGTGACATACCACTTTTGATGACTTCCCTTTTTGACGGCTTCCAACTTTTTCCTAAATTCCCATCTTTGATAACTTCCCAATATTTCCTGACATCCAATTTTTTCTTGGCTTCCCACTTTTTCTTGACTTCCCACTTTTGATGACTTCCCACTTTTTCTTCAATTCTCAGTTTTGACGACATCCCACTTTTTCTTGACTTCCCACTTTTGATGCTTTCTCACTTTTAATAACTTCCCTTGTTATTCTGACATCTCACTGTTGATGAATTCACACTTTTAACGACTTCCCACTTCTTCTTGACTTCCCACCTTTTCTTGACTTCCCGCAATTTCTTGATTTCCCATTTTTGATGACTTCCCACTTTTTCTTGACGTCCCTCTTTTGATGACCTCCCACTTTTTCTTGATTTCCCACTTTTAATGAGTTCCCACTATTGATGACTTCCACCTTTGATGACTTCCCACTTTTGATGACTTCCCACTTTTTTTGGTTTTCCGCTTTCGGTGACTTCCCACTTTTAATGCCTTCTCACTTTTAATAACTTCCCTTGTTATTTTGACATCTCACTGTTGATGAATTCACACTTTTAACGACTTCCCACTTCTTCTTGACTTCCCACCTTTTCTTGACTTCCCGCAATTTCTTGACTTCCCATTTTTGATTACTTCCCACTTTTTCTTCACGTCCCACTTTTGATGACTTCCCACTTTTTCTTGATTTCCCACTTTTCATGAGTTCCCACTATTGATGACTTCCACCTTTTTCTGACATCCCACTTTTTCTTGACTTCCCACTTTTTCTTGACTTCCCACTTTTGATGCCTTCTCACTTTTAATAACCTCCCTTGTTATTTTGACATCTCACTGTTGATGAATTCACACTTTTAACGACTTCCCACTTCTTCTTGACTTCCCGCCTTTGATGCCTTCCAACCTTTTCTAGATTTGCCCTTTTTGATGAATTCCCACTTTTGATGACCTCCTACTTTGGGTGAGTTCCCCCTATTGATGACTTCTCATTTTCGGTGACTTCCCACTTTTTATGACTTCCCGATTTTGAGGACTTCTCACTTTTTTCTGACTTCCCACTTTCTTTTGACTTCCTGCATTTTCTTGACTTCCCATTTTTGATGATTTCCCACTTTTTCTTGACTTCCCACTTTTTCCTAGCCTCCCTATTTTGATGACTTCCCTCTTTTAACAACTCCCCATATTTTCTTGACTTCCCGCTTTTGGTGACTTCCCGCTTTTTTGTGACTTCTCACTTTTGACGACTCCCCACGTTTTCTTGACTTCCCACTCTGGATGACCTCCCACTTTTTCTTGACTTTCCACTTTTGATGAGTTCCCAGTATTGATGACTTCCCATTTTGGATGACTTTCCACTTTTTCGTGACTTCCCAATTTTTCATAACCTCCCTATTTTGATGAATTCACTCTTTTGATGACTCCCGA
Source organism: Sanderia malayensis (assembly GCA_013076295.1). Taxonomy (NCBI): domain Eukaryota; kingdom Metazoa; phylum Cnidaria; class Scyphozoa; order Semaeostomeae; family Pelagiidae; genus Sanderia; species Sanderia malayensis. The sequence goes on along the minus strand of RQOL01000412.1, from coordinate 110,168 downwards.
CTTTTTCCTGACCTCCCGCTTTCGGTGACTTCCCGATTTTGGTAACTTCCCACTTTTGATGATTTCCTTCTTTTGATGACTACCCGCCTTCTCTTGACTTCCCACTTTTGATGGCCTCCCATGTTTTCTTGACTTCCCACTTTTTCTTGAGTTCCCAAGTTTTCTTGACCTCCCACTTTTTCTTTTCTTCCCACTTTTGGTGAGTTTCCCCTATTGATGACTTCTCTTTTTCGGTGACTTCCCACTTTTTATGACTTCCCAATTTTGAGGACTTCTCACTTTTTTCTGACTTCCCACTTTCTTTTGACTTCCTGCATTTTCTTGACTTCCCATTTTTGATGATTTCCCACTTTTTCTTGACTTCCCACTTTTTCCTAGCCTCCCTATTTTGATGACTTCCCTCTTTTAACAACTCCCCATATTTTCTTGACTTCCCGCTTTTGGTGACTTCCCGCTTTTTTGTGACTTCTCACTTTTGACGACTCCCCACGTTTTCTTGACTTCCCACTCTGGATGACCTCCCACTTTTTCTTGACTTTCCACTTTTGATGACCTCCCACTTTTTCTTGACTTCCCACTTTTGATGAGTTCCCAGTATTGATGACTTCCCATTTTGGATGACTTTCCACTTTTTCGTGACTTCCCAATTTTTCATAACCTCCCTATTTTGATGAATTCACTTATTTGATGACTCCCGACTTTTTCCTGACCTCCCGCTTTCGGTGACTTCCCGATTTTGGTAACTTCCCACTTTTGATGATTTCCTTCTTTTGATGACTACCCGCCTTCTCTTGACTTCCCACTTTTGATGACCTCCCATGTTTTCTTGACTTCCCACTTTTTCTTGAGTTCCCACGTTTTCTTGACCTCCCACTTTTGATGAGTTCCCAGTATTGATGACTTCCCATTTTGGATGACTTTCCACTTTTTCGTGACTTCCCATTTTTTCATAACCTCCCTATTTTGATGAATTCGCTCTTTTGATGACTCCCGACTTTTTCCTGACCTCCCGCTTTCGGTGACTTCCCGATTTTGGTAACTTCCCACTTTTGCTGATTTCCTTCTTTTGATGACTACCCGCCTTCTCTTGACTTCCCACTTTTGATGGCCTCCCATGTTTTCTTGACTTCCCACTTTTTCTTGAGTTCCCAAGTTTTCTTGACCTCCCACTTTTTCTTTTCTTCCCACTTTTGGTGAGTTCCCCCTATTGATGACTTCTCTTTTTCGGTGACTTCCCACTTTTTATGACTTCCCAATTTTGAGGACTTCTCACTTTTTTCTGACTTCCCACTTTCTTTTGACTTCCTGCATTTTCTTGACTCCCATTTTTGATGATTTCCCACTTTTTCTTGACTTCCCACTTTTTCCTAGCCTCCCTATTTTGATGACTTCCCTCTTTTAACAACTCCCCATATTTTCTTGACTTCCCGCTTTTGGTGACTTCCCGCTTTTTTGTGACTTCTCACTTTTGACGACTCCCCACGTTTTCTTGACTTCCCACTCTGGATGACCTCCCACTTTTTCTTGACTTTCCACTTTTGATGAGTTCCCAGTATTGATGACTTCCCATTTTGGATGACTTTCCACTTTTTCGTGACTTCCCAATTTTTCATAACCTCCCTATTTTGATGAATTCACTCTTTTGATGACTCCCGACTTTTTCCTGACCTCCCGCTTTCGGTGACTTCCCGATTTTGGTAACTTCCCACTTTTGATGATTTCCTTCTTTTGATGACTACCCGCCTTCTCTTGACTTCCCACTTTTGATGGCCTCCCATGTTTTCTTGACTTCCCACTTTTTCTTGAGTTCCCAAGTTTTCTTGACCTCCCACTTTTTCTTTTCTTCCCACTTTTGGTGAGTTTCCCCTATTGATGACTTCTCTTTTTCGGTGACTTCCCACTTTTTATGACTTCCCAATTTTGAGGACTTCTCACTTTTTTCTGACTTCCCACTTTCTTTTGACTTCCTGCATTTTCTTGACTTCCCATTTTTGATGATTTCCCACTTTTTCTTGACTTCCCACTTTTTCCTAGCCTCCCTATTTTGATGACTTCCCTCTTTTAACAACTCCCCATATTTTCTTGACTTCCCGCTTTTGGTGACTTCCCGCTTTTTTGTGACTTCTCACTTTTGACGACTCCCCACGTTTTCTTGACTTCCCACTCTGGATGACCTCCCACTTTTTCTTGACTTTCCACTTTTGATGACCTCCCACTTTTTCTTGACTTCCCACTTTTGATGAGTTCCCAGTATTGATGACTTCCCATTTTGGATGACTTTCCACTTTTTCGTGACTTCCCAATTTTTCATAACCTCCCTATTTTGATGAATTCACTTATTTGATGACTCCCGACTTTTTCCTGACCTCCCGCTTTCGGTGACTTCCCGATTTTGGTAACTTCCCACTTTTGATGATTTCCTTCTTTTGATGACTACCCGCCTTCTCTTGACTTCCCACTTTTGATGACCTCCCATGTTTTCTTGACTTCCCACTTTTTCTTGAGTTCCCACGTTTTCTTGACCTCCCACTTTTGATGAGTTCCCAGTATTGATGACTTCCCATTTTGGATGACTTTCCACTTTTTCGTGACTTCCCATTTTTTCATAACCTCCCTATTTTGATGAATTCGCTCTTTTGATGACTCCCGACTTTTTCCTGACCTCCCGCTTTCGGTGACTTCCCGATTTTGGTAACTTCCCACTTTTGATGATTTCCTTCTTTTGATGACTACCCGCCTTCTCTTGACTTCCCACTTTTGATGGCCTCCCATGTTTTCTTGACTTCCCACTTTTTCTTGAGTTCCCAAGTTTTCTTGACCTCCCACTTTTTCTTTTCTTCCCACTTTTGGTGAGTTCCCCCTATTGATGACTTCTCTTTTTCGGTGACTTCCCACTTTTTATGACTTCCCAATTTTGAGGACTTCTCACTTTTTTGTGACTTCCCACTTTCTTTTGACTTCCTGCATTTTCTTGACTCCCATTTTTGATGATTTCCCACTTTTTCTTGACTTCCCACTTTTTCCTAGACTCCCTATTTTGATGACTTCCCTCTTTTAACAACTCCCCATATTTTCTTGACTTCCCGCTTTTGGTGACTTCCCGCTTTTTTGTGACTTCTCACTTTTGACGACTCCCCACGTTTTCTTGACTTCCCACTCTGGATGACCTCCCACTTTTCCTTGACTTTCCACTTTTGATGACCTCCCACTTTTTCTTGACTTCCCACTTTTGATGAGTTCCCAGTATTGATGACTTCCCATTTTGGATGACTTTCCACTTTTTCGTGACTTCCCAATTTTTCATAACCTCCCTATTTTGATGAATTCACTTATTTGATGACTCCCGACTTTTTCCTGACCTCCCGCTTTCAGTGACTTCCCGATTTTGGTAACTTCCCACTTTTGATGATTTCCTTCTTTTGATGACTACCCGCCTTCTCTTGACTTCCCACTTTTGATGACCTCCCATGTTTTCTTGACTTCCCACTTTTTCTTGAGTTCCCACGTTTTCTTGACCTCCCATTTTTTCTTTTCCTCGCACTTTTGTTGAGTTCCACTATTGATGACTTCTCATTTTCGGTGACTTCCCACTTTTTATGACTTCCCAATTTTGAGGACTTCTCATTTTTTTCTGACTTCCCACTTTTTTTTGACTTCCTGCATTTTCTTGACTTCCCATTTTTGATGATTTCCCATTTTTTCTTGACTTCCCAATTTTTCCTAGCGTCCCTATTTTGATGACTTCCCTCTTTTAACAACTCCCCATATTTTCTTGACTTCCCGCTTTTGGTGACTTCCCGCTTTTTTGTGACTTCTCACTTTTGTTGACTCCCCACGTTTTCTTGACTTCCCACCCTGGATGGCCTCCCATTTTTTCTTGACTTTCCACTTTTGATGACCTCCCACTTTTTCTTGACTCCCCACTTTTGATGAGTTCCCACTATTGATGACTTTCCATTTTTGGTGACATACCACTTTTGATGACTTCCCTTTTTGACGGCTTCCAATTTTTTCTTAAATTCCCATCTTTGATAACTTCCCACTATTTCCTGACATCCAATTTTTTCTTGACTTCCCACTTTTTCTTGACTTCCCACTTTTGATGACTTCCCACTTTTTCTTCAATTCTCAGTTTTGACGACATCCCACTTTTTCTTGACTTCCCACTTTTGATGCTTTCTCGCTTTTAATAACTTCCCTTGTTATTCTGACATCTCACTGTTGATGAATTCACACTTTTAACGACTTCCCACTTCTTCTTGACTTCCCACCTTTTCTTGACTTCCCGCAATTTCTTGACTTCCCATTTTTGATTACTTCCCACTTTTTCTTCACGTCCCACTTTTGATGACTTCCCACTTTTTCTTGATTTCCCACTTTTGATGAGTTCCCACTATTGATGACTTCCACCTTTTCCTGACATCCCACTTTTTCTTGACTTCCCACTTTTTCTTGACTTCCCACTTTTGATGACTTCCCACTTTTTCTTCAATTCTCACTTTTGACGACATCCCACTTCTTCTTGACTTCCCACTTTTGATGCCTTCTCACTTTTAATAACCTCCCTTGTTATTTTGACATCTCACTGTTGATGAATTCACACTTTTAACGACTTCCCACTTCTTCTTGACTTCCCGCCTTTGATGACTTCCAACCTTTTCTAGATTTGCCCTTTTTGATGAATTCCCACTTTTGATGACCTCCTACTTTTTCTTTACTTGCCATATTTTCTAGACTTCACATATTTCATGACATCCCCACTTTTGATGACTTCCTTTTTTTTCTTGACTTCCGACTTTGGATTACTTTTCACCTTTGATGACTTCCCACTCTTTCTTGACCTCCCATATTTCATGACTTCCTACTTTTGATGCCTTCCCACTTTTTCATGATTTCCAATTTCTTTTGATTTCCCACTTTTGATGACTTCCCACTTATGATGACTTCCCACTTTTGATGACTTCCCATTTTCGGTGACCTCCCACTTTTGATGATTTCCCAATTTCGAGGACTTCCCACGTTTTCTTGATTTCCCACTTTTTCTTGACTTCCAACTATTTCTTGACTTCCCGCAATTTCTTGACTTCCCATTTTTGATGACTTCCCACTTTTCTTGACGTCCCACTTTTGATGACCTCCCACTTTTTCTCGATTTCCCACTTTCGATGAGTTCCCACTTTTGATGACTTCCCATTTTTGGTGACTTCACACTTTTGATGACTTCCCTCTTTTGACAACTTCCCACTTTTTCTTGACTTCCCACCTTTGATGGCCTCCCACTTTTTCTTGACTTCCCGCTTTCGATGACATCCCACTTTTTTTTGTCCTGCTACTTTTTCTTGACTTGCCACTTTTGATGAGGTCCCACTTTCTCTTGACTTCCCACTTTTGTTGACTTCTCACTTTTTCTTGAATTCTCACTTTTGACGACTTCCCACTTTTTCTTGACTTCCCGCTTTTGGTGACTTCCCAATTTTGACAACTTCCCAATTTTGATGATTTCCCACTTTTGATGACTTGCCACGTTTTCTTGACTTCCCACTGTGGATGACCTCCCACTTTTTCTTGACTTTCCACTTTTTCTTGACTTCCCACTTTGGATGACTTCCCTCTTTTGACGACTTCCCATTTTTTCTTGAATTCCCATCTTTCATGACTTCCCACCTTTTCCTGACATCCCACCTCTTCTTGACTTCCCACCTTTTCTTGACTACCCGCAATTTCTTGACTTCCCAATTTTGATGACTTCCCACTTTTTTTTGACGTTCCACTTTTGATGACTTCCCACTTTTTCTTGATTTCCCACTTTTAATGAGTTCCCACCATTGATGACTTCCACCTTTGATGACTTCCCACTTTTGATGACTTCACACTTTTTCTTGGCTTTCCGCTTTCGGTGACTTCCCACTTTTGATGCCTTCTCATTTTTAATAACTTCCCTAGTTATTTTGACATCTCGCTGTTGATGAATTCACATTTTTAACGACTTCCCACTTCTTCTTGACTTCCCACCTTTTCTTGACTTCCCGCAATTTCTTGACTTCCCATTTTTGATGACTTCCCACTTTTTCTTGACATCCCACTTTTGATGACTTTCCACTTTTTCTTGACTTCCCACTTTGGATGACTTCCCTGTTTTGACGACTTCCCACTTTTTCTTGAATTCCCATCTTTGATGACTTCGCACCTTTTCCTGACATCCCACCTTTTCTTGACTTCCCACCTTTTCTTGACTACCCGCAACTTCTTGACTTCCCATTTTTGGTGACTTCCCACTTTTTCTTGACGTTCCACTTTTGATGACTTCCAACTTTTTCTTGATTTCCCACTTTTAATGAGTTCCCACTATTGATGACTTCCACCTTTGATGACTTCCCACTTTTGATGACTTCACACTTTTTCTTGGTTTTCCGCTTTCGGTGACTTCCCACTTTTGATGCCTTCTCACTTTTAATAACTTCCCTTGTTATTTTGACATCTCACTTTTGATGAATTCACACTTTTAACGACTTCCCACTTCTTCTTGACGTCCCACCTTTTCTTGACTTCCCGCAATTTCTTGACTTCCCATTTTTGATGACTTCCCACTTTTTCTTGACGTCCCACTTTTGATGACTTCTCACTTTTTCTTCATTTCCCACTTTTGATGAGTTCCCACTATTGCTGACTTCCCATTTTTGGTGACTTCCCACTTTTGATGACTTCCCTCTTTTGACAACTTCCCACTTTTTCTTGACTTCCCACCTTTGATGACTTCCCACTTTTTCTTGACTTCCCGCTTTCGATGACATCCCACTTTTTTTTGTCCTGCTACTTTTTCTTGACTTGCCACTTTTGATGAGGTCCCACTTTTTCTTGACTTCCCACTTTTGTTGACTTCTCACTTTTTCTTGAATTCTCACTTTTGACGACTCCCCACTTTTTCTTCACTTCCCGCTTTTGGCGACTTCCCAATTTTGACAACTTCCCAATTTTGATGATTTCCCCCTTTTGATGACTTGCCACGTTTTCTTGACTTCCCACTGTGGATGACCTCCCACTTTTTCCTGACTTTCCACTTTTTCTTGACTTCCCACTTTGGATGACTTCCCTCTTTTGACGACTTCCCACTTTTTCTTGAATTCCCATCTTTGATGACTTCCCACCTTCTCCTGACATCCCACCTCTTCTTGACTTCCCACCTTTTATTGACTTCCCGCAATTTCTTGACTTCCCATTTTTGATGACTTTCCACTTTTTCTTGACGTTCCACTTTTTCTTGACTTCCCACTTTTGATGCTTTCTCACTTTTAATAACTTCCCTTGTTACTCTGACATCTCACTGTTGATGAATTCACACTTTTAACGACTTCCCACTTCTTCTTGACTTCCCACCTTTTCTTGACTTCCCGCAATTTCTTGACTTCCCATTTTTGATGACTTCCCACTTTTTCTTGACGTCCCTCTTTTGATGACTTCCCACTTTTTCTTGATTTCCCACTTTTAATGAGTTCCCACTATTGATGACTTCCCATTTTTGGTCACTTCCCACTTTTGATGACTTCCCTCTTTTGACAACTTCCCACTTTTTCTTGACTTCCCACCTTTGATGACTTCCAACTTTTTCTTGACTTCCCGCATTCGATGATATCCCACTTTTTTTTGTCCTGCTACTTTTTCTTGACTTGCCACTTTTGATGAGGTCCCACTTTTTCTTGACTTCCCACTTTTGTTGACTTCTCACTTTTTCTTGAATTCTCACTTTTGACGACTCCCCACTTTTTCTTGACTTGCCGCTTTTGGTGACTTCCCAATTTTGACAACTTCCCAATTTTGATGATTTCCCCCTTTTGATGACTTGCCACGTTTTCTTGACTTCCCACTGTGGATGACCTCCCACTTTTTCTTGACTTTCCACTTTTCTTGACTTCCCTCTTTGGATGACTTCCCTCTTTTGACGACTTCCCACTTTTTCTTGAATTCCCATCTTTGATGACTTCCCACCTTCTCCTGACATCCCACCTCTTCTTGACTTCCCACCTTTTATTGACTTCCCGCAATTTCTTGACTTCCCATTTTTGATGACTTTCCACTTTTTCTTGACGTTCCACTTTTTCTTGACTTCCCACTTTTGATGCTTTCTCACTTCTAATAACTTCCCTTGTTATTTTGACATCTCACTGTTGATGAATTCACACTTTTAACGACTTCCCACTTCTTCTTGACTTCCCACCTTTTCTTGACTTCCCGCAATTTCTTGACTTCCCATTTTTGATGACTTCCCACTTTTTCTTGACGTCCCTCTTTTGATGACTTCCCACTTTTTTTTGATTTCCCACTTTTAATGAGTTCCCACTATTGATGACTTCCACTTTTGATGACATCCCACTTTTGATGACTTCCCACTTTTTCTTGGTTTTCCGCTTTCGGTGACTTCCCGCTTTTGATGCCTTCTCACTTTTAATAACTTCCCTTGTTATTTTGACATCTCACTGTTGATGAATTCACACTTTTAACGACTTCCCACTTCTTCTTGACTTCCCACCTTTTCTTGACTTCCCGCAATTTCTTGACTTCCCATTTTTGATGACTTCCCACTTTTCTTGACGTCCCACTTTTGATGACTTCCACTTTTTCTTGATTTCCCACTTTTGATGAGTTCCCACTATTGATGACTTCCACCCTTTCCTGACATCCCACTTTTTCTTGACTTCCCACTTTTTCTTGACTTCCCACTTTTGATGACTTCCCACTTTTTCTTGAATTCCCATCTTTGATGACTTCCCACCTTCTCCTGACATCCCACCTCTTCTTGACTTCCCACCTTTTATTGACTTCCCGCAATTTCTTGACTTCCCATTTTTGATGACTTTCCACTTTTCTTGACGTTCCACTTTTTCTTGACTTCCCACTTTTGATGCTTTCTCACTTTTAATAACTTCCCTTGTTACTCTGACATCTCACTGTTGATGAATTCACACTTTTAACGACTTCCCACTTCTTCTTGACTTCCCACCTTTTCTTGACTTCCCGCAATTTCTTGACTTCCCATTTTTGATGACTTCCCACTTTTTCTTGACGTCCCTCTTTTGATGACTTCCCACTTTTTCTTGATTTCCCACTTTTAATGAGTTCCCACTATTGATGACTTCCCATTTTTGGTCACTTCCCACTTTTGATGACTTCCCTCTTTTGACAACTTCCCACTTTTTCTTGACTTCCCACCTTTGATGACTTCCAACTTTTTCTTGACTTCCCGCATTCGATGATATCCCACTTTTTTTTGTCCTGCTACTTTTTCTTGACTTGCCACTTTTGATGAGGTCCCACTTTTTCTTGACTTCCCACTTTTGTTGACTTCTCACTTTTTCTTGAATTCTCACTTTTGACGACTCCCCACTTTTTCTTGACTTGCCGCTTTTGGTGACTTCCCAATTTTGACAACTTCCCAATTTTGATGATTTCCCCCTTTTGATGACTTGCCACGTTTTCTTGACTTCCCACTGTGGATGACCTCCCACTTTTTCTTGACTTTCCACTTTTTCTTGACTTCCCACTTTGGATGACTTCCCTCTTTTGACGACTTCCCACTTTTTCTTGAATTCCCATCTTTGATGACTTCCCACCTTCTCCTGACATCCCACCTCTTCTTGACTTCCCACCTTTTATTGACTTCCCGCAATTTCTTGACTTCCCATTTTTGATGATTTTCCACTTTTTCTTGACGTTCCACTTTTTCTTGACTTCCCACTTTTGATGCTTTCTCACTTCTAATAACTTCCCTTGTTATTTTGACATCTCACTGTTGATGAATTCACACTTTTAACGACTTCCCACTTCTTCTTGACTTCCCACCTTTTCTTGACTTCCCGCAATTTCTTGACTTCCCATTTTTGATGACTTCCCACTTTTTCTTGACGTCCCTCTTTTGATGACTTCCCACTTTTTTTTGATTTCCCACTTTTAATGAGTTCCCACTATTGATGACTTCCACTTTTGATGACATCCCACTTTTGATGACTTCCCACTTTTTCTTGGTTTTCCGCTTTCGGTGACTTCCCCCTTTTGATGCCTTCTCACTTTTAATAACTTCCCTTGTTATTTTGACATCTCACTGTTGATGAATTCACACTTTTAACGACTTCCCACTTCTTCTTGACTTCCCACCTTTTCTTGACTTCCCGCAATTTCTTGACTTCCCATTTTTGATGACTTCCCACTTTTTCTTGACGTCCCACTTTTGATGACTTCCACTTTTTCTTGATTTCCCACTTTTGATGAGTTCCCACTATTGATGACTTCCACCCTTTCCTGACATCCCACTTTTTCTTGACTTCCCACTTTTTCTTGACTTCCCACTTTTGATGACTTCCCACTTTTTCTTGAATTCCCATCTTTGATGACTTCCCACCTTCTCCTGACATCCCACCTCTTCTTGACTTCCCACCTTTTATTGACTTCCCGCGATTTCTTGACTTCCCATTTTTGATGACTTTCCACTTTTTCTTGACGTTCCACTTTTTCTTGACTTCCCACTTTTGATGCTTTCTCATTTTTAATAACTTCCCTTGTTACTCTGACATCTCACTGTTGATGAATTCACACTTTTAACGACTTCCCACTTCTTCTTGACTTCCCACCTTTTCTTGACTTCCCGCAATTTCTTGACTTCCCATTTTTGATGACTTCCCACTTTTTCTTGACGTCCCTCTTTTGATGACTTCCCACTTTTTCTTGATTTCCCACTTTTAATGAGTTCCCACTATTGATGACTTCCACCTTTGATGACATCCCACTTTTGATGACTTCCCACTTTTTCTTGGTTTTCCGCTTTCGGTGACTTCCCCCTTTTGATGCCTTCTCACTTTTAATAACTTCCCTTGTTATTTTGACATCTCACTGTTGATGAATTCACACTTTTAACGACTTCCCACTTCTTCTTGACTTCCCACCTTTTCTTGACTTCCCGCAATTTCTTGACTTCCCATTTTTGATGACTTCCCACTTTTTCTTGACGTCCCACTTTTGATGACTTCCACTTTTTCTTGATTTCCCACTTTTGATGAGTTCCCACTATTGATGACTTCCACCCTTTCCTGACATCCCACTTTTTCTTGACTTCCCACTTTTTCTTGACTTCCCACTTTTTGATGACTTCCCACTTTTTCTTGAATTCTCGCTTTTGACGACATTTCACTTTTTCTTGACTTCCCACTTTTGATGCCTTCTCACTTTTAATAACCTCCCTTGTTATTTTGACATCTCACTCTTGATGAATTCACACTTTTAACGACTTCCCACTTCTTCTTGACTTCCCGCCTTTGATGACTTTCAACCTTTTCTAGATTTGCCCTTTTTGATGATTTCCCACTTTTGATGACTTCCTTTTTTTTCCTGACTTCCGACTTTGGATTACTTTTCACCTTTGATGACTTCCCACTCTTTCTTGACCTCCCATATTTCATGACTTCCTACTTTTGATGCCTTCCCACTTTTTCATGATTTCCAATTTCTTTTGATTTCCCACTTTTGATGACTTCCCACTTATGATGACTTCCCACTTTTGATGACTTTCCATTTTCGGTGACCTCCCACTTTTGATGATTTCCCTATTTTGATGACTTCCCTCTTTTAACAACTCCCCATATTTTCTTGACTTCCTGCTTTTGGTGACTTCCCGCTTTTTTGGGACTTCCCACTTTTGATAACTTCCCACTTTTTCTTGACTTCCCACTTTTTCTTGACTTCCCACTTTTGATGACTTCCCAGTTTTTCTTGAATTTTCACTTTTGACGAGTCCCCACGTTTTCTTGACTTCCCACTCTGGATGAACTCCCACTTTTTCTTGACTTCCCAATTTTTTATAACCTCCCTATTTTGATGAATTCACTCTTTTGATGACTCCCCACTTTTTCCTGACCTCCCGCTATCGGTGACTTCCCAACTTTGGTAACTTCCCACTTTTGATGATTCCTTCTTTTGACAACTACCCGCCTTCTCTTGACTTCTCACTTTTGATGAATTCCCACCTTTTCTTGACTTCCAACTTTTGATGAGTTCCCACTATTGATGACTTTCCATTTTTGGTGACTTCTCACTTTTGATGACTTCCCTCTTTTGATGACTTCCAATTTTTTCCTGACATCCCACTTTTTCTTCACTTACCACTTTTTCTTGACTTCCCATTTTTGATGACTTCCCACTTTTGATTACTTCCACTTTATCTTGACTTCTCACTTTTGATGACTTCCCATTTCGGATGACTTTCCACTTTTTCTTGACTTCCCAATTTTTCATAACCTCCCTATTTTGATGAATTCACTCTTTTGATGACTCGCGACTTTTTCCTGACCTCCCGCTTTCGGTGACTTCCCGATTTTGGTAACTTCCCACTTTTGATGATTTCCTTCTTTTGATGACTACCCGCCTTCTCTTGACTTCCCACTTTTGATGTCCTCCCATGTTCTCTGGACTTCCCACTTCTTCTTGACTTCCCACCTTTTCTTGACTTCCCGCAATTTCTTGACTTCCCATTTTTGATGACTTCCCACTTTTTCTTGACGTCCCTCTTTTGATGACTTCCCACTTTTTCTTGATTTCCCACTTTTAATGATTTCCCACTATTGATGACTTCCACCTTTGATGACATCCCACTTTTGATGACTTCCCACTTTTTCTTGGTTTTCCGCTTTCGGTGACTTCCCCCTTTTGATGCCTTCTCACTTTTAATAACTTCCCTTGTTATTTTGACATCTCACTGTTGATGAATTCACACTTTTAACGACTTCCCACTTCTTCTTGACTTCCCACCTTTTCTTGACTTCCCGCAATTTCTTGACTTCCCATTTTTGATGACTTCCCACTTTTTCTTGACGTCCCACTTTTGATGACTTCCACTTTTTCTTGATTTCCCACTTTTGATGAGTTCCCACTATTGATGACTTCCACCCTTTCCTGACATCCCACTTTTTCTTGACTTCCCACTTTTTCTTGACTTCCCACTTTTGATGACTTCCCACTTTTTCTTGAATTCTCGCTTTTGACGACATCCCACTTTTTCTTGACTTCCCACTTTTGATGCCTTCTCACTTTTAATAACCTCCCTTGTTATTTTGACATCCCACTCTTGATGAATTCACACTTTTAACGACTTCCCACTTCTTCTTGACTTCCCGCCTTTGATGACTTTCAACCTTTTCTAGATTTGCCCTTTTTGATGATTTCCCACTTTTGATGACTTCCTTTTTTTTCCTGACTTCCGACTTTGATTACTTTTCACCTTTGATGACTTCCCACTCTTTCTTGACCTCCCATATTTCATGACTTCCTACTTTTGATGCCTTCCCACTTTTTCATGATTTCCAATTTCTTTTGATTTCCCACTTTTGATGACTTCCCACTTATGATGACTTCCCACTTTTGATGACTTTCCATTTTCGGTGACCTCCCACTTTTGATGATTTCCCTATTTTGATGACTTCCCTCTTTTAACAGCTCCCCATATTTTCTTGACTTCCTGCTTTTGGTGACTTCCCGCTTTTTTGGGACTTCCCACTTTTGATAACTTCCCACTTTTTCTTGACTTCCCACTTTTTCTTGACTTCCCACTTTTGATGACTTCCCAGTTTTTTCTTGAATTTTCACTTTTGACGAGTCCCCACGTTTTCTTGACTTCCCACTCTGGATGAACTCCCACTTTTCTTGACTTCCCCATTTTTTATAACCTCCCTATTTTGATGAATTCACTCTTTTGATGACTCCCCACTTTTTCCTGACCTCCCGCTATCGGTGACTTCCCAACTTTGGTAACTTCCCACTTTTGATGATTTCCTTCTTTTGACAACTACCCGCCTTCTCTTGACTTCTCACTTTTGATGAATTCCCACCTTTTCTTGACTTCCAACTTTTTGATGAGTTCCCACTATTGATGACTTTCCATTTTTGGTGACTTCTCACTTTGATGACTTCCCTCTTTTGATGACTTCCAATTTTTTCCTGACATCCCACTTTTTCTTCACTTACCACTTTTTCTTGACTTCCCATTTTTGATGCATTCCCACTTTTGATTACTTCCACTTTATCTTGACTTCTCACTTTTGATGACTTCCCATTTCGGATGACTTTCCACTTTTTCTTGACTTCCCAATTTTTCATAACCTCCCTATTTTGATGAATTCACTCTTTTGATGACTCGCGACTTTTCCTGACCTCCCGCTTTCGGTGACTTCCCGATTTTGGTAACTTCCCACTTTTGATGATTTCCTTCTTTTGATGACTACCCGCCTTCTCTTGACTTCCCACTTTTGATGTCCTCCCATGTTCTCTGGACTTCCCACTTTTTCTTGAGTTCCCACGTTTTCTTGACCTCCCACTTTTTATTTTCTTCCCACTTTTGTTGAGTTCCACTATTGATGATTTCTCATTTTCGGTGACTTCCCACTTTTTATGACTTCCCAATTTTGAGGACTTCTCACTTTTTTCTGACTTCCCACTTTTTTTGACTTCCTGCATTTTCTTGACTTCCCATTTTTGATGATTTCCCACTTTTTCTTGACTTTCCACTTTTGATGACCTCCCACTTTTTCTTGACTTCCCACTTTTGATGAGTTCCCACTATTGATGACTTTCCATTTTTGGTGACATCCCACTTTTGATGACTTCCTCTTTTGACGGTTTCCCACTTTTGATGACTTCCCACTTTTTCTTCAATTCTCACTTTTGACGACATCCCACTTTTTCTTGACTTCCCACTTTTGATGCCTTCTCACTTTTAATAACCTCCCTTGTTATTTTGACATCTCACTGTTGATGAATTCACACTTTTAACGACTTCCCACTTCTTCTTCACTTCCCGCCTTTGATGACTTCCAACCTTTTCTAGATTTGCCCTTTTTGATGATTTCCCCTTTTGATGACCTCCTACTTTTTCTTTACTTGCCATTTTTCTAGACTTCACATATTTCATGACTTCCCACTTTTGATGACTTCCTTTTTTTCTTGACTTCCGACTTTGGATTACTTTTCGCCTTTGATGACTTCCCACTCTTTCTTTACCTCCCATATTTCATGACTTCCTACTTTTGATGCCTTCCCACTTTTTCATGATTTCCAATTTCTTTTGATTTCCCACTTTTGATGACTTCCCACTTATGATGACTTCCCACTTTTGATGACTTCCCATTTTCGTGACCTCCCACTTTTGATGATTTCCCAATTTTGAGGACTTCCCACGTTTTCTTGATTTCCCACTTTTTCTTGACTTCCCACCTTTGATGACTTCCCACTTTTTCTTGACTTCCCGCTTTCGATGACATCCCACTTTTTTTTGTCCTGCTACTTTTTCTTGACTTACCACTTTTGATGAGGTCCCACTTTTTCTTGACTTCCCACTTTTGTTGACTTCTCACTTTTTCTTGAATTCTCACTTTTGACGACTCCCCACTTTTTCTTGACTTCCCGCTTTTGGTGACTTCCCAATTTTGACAACTTCCCAATTTTGATGATTTCCCCCTTTTGATGACTTCCCACGTTTTCTTGACTTCGACTGTGGATGACCTGCCACTTTTTCTTGACTTTCCACTTTTTCTTGACTTCCCACTTTGGATGACTTCCCTCTTTTGACGACTTCCACTTTTTCTTGACTTTCCACTTTTGATGACCTCCCACTTTTTCTTGTCTTCCCACTTTTGATGAGTTCCCACTATTGATGACTTTCCATTTTTGGTGACATCCCACTTTTGATGACTTCCCTCTTTTGACGACTTCCCACTTTTTCTTGAATTCCCATCTTTGATGACTTCCCACCTTTTCCTGACATCCCACCTCTTCTTGACTTCCCACCTTTTCTTGACTACCCGCATTTCTTGACTTCCCATTTTTGATGACTTCCCACTTTTTCTTGACGTTCCACTTTTGATGACTTCCCACTTTTTCTTGATTTCCCACTTTTAATGAGTTCCCACTATTGATGACTTCCACCTTTGATGACTTCCCACTTTTGATGACTTCACACTTTTTCTTGCTTTCCGCTTTCGGCGACTTCCCACTTTTGATGCCTTCTCATTTTTAATAACTTCCCTAGTTATTTTGACATCTCACTGTTGATGAATTCACACTTCTAACGACTTCCCACTTCTTCTTGACTTCCCACCATTTCTTGACTACCCGCAACTTCTTGACTTCCCATTTTTGATGACTTCCCACTTTTTCTTGACGTTCCACTTTTGATGACTTCCCACTTTTTCTTGATTTCCCACTTTTAATGAGTTCCCACTATTGATGACTTCCACCTTTGATGACTTCCCACTTTTGATGACTTCACACTTTTTCTTGGTTTTCCGCTTTCGGTGACTTCCCACTTTTGATGCCTTCTCACTTTTAATAACTTCCCTTGTTATTTTGACATATCACTTTTGATGAATTCACACTTGTAACGACTTCCCACTTCTTCTTGACTTCCACCTTTTCTTGACTTCCCGCAATTTCTTGACTTCCCATTTTTGATGACTTCCCACTTTTTCTTGACGTCCCACTTTTGATGACTTGCCACTTTTTCTTGATTTCCCACTTTTGATGAGTTCCCACTATTGATGACTTCCACCTTTTCCTGACATGCCAGTTTTTCTTGACTTCCCACTTTTTCTTGACTTCCCACTTTTGATGACTTCCCACTTTTTCTTGAATTCTCACTTTTGACAACATCCCACTTTTTCTTGACTTCCCACTTTTGATGCCTTCTCACTTTTAATAACTTCCCTTGTTATTTAGACATCTCACTGTTGATGAATTCACACTTTTAACGACTTCCCACTTCTTCTTGACTTCCCGCCTTTGATGACTTCCAACCTTTTCTAGATTTGCCTTTTTGATGATCTCCCACTTTTGATGACCTCCTACTTTTTCTTTACTTGCCATATTTTCTAGACTTCACATATTTCTTGACTTCCCCAATTTTGATGACTTCCTTTTTTTTCTTGACTTCCGACTTTGGATTACTTTTCGCCTTTGATGACTTCCCACTCTTTCTTTACCTCCCATATTTCATGATTTCCTACTTTTGATGCCATCCCACTTTTTCATGATTTCCAATTTCTTTTGATTTCCCACTTTTGATGACTTCCTACTTATGATGACTTCCCACTTTTGATGACTTCCCATTTTCGGTTACCTCCCACCTTTGATGATTTCCCAATTTTGAGGACTTCCAACGTTTTCTTGATTTCCCACTTTTTCTTGACTTCCCACTATTTTTTGACTTCCCGCAATTTCTTGACTTCCCATTTTGATGACTTCCCACTTTTTCTTGACGTCCCACTTTTGATGACTTCCCACTTTTTCTTCATTTCCCATTTTTGATGAGTTCCCACTATTGATGACTTCCCATTTTTGTTGACTTCTCACTTTTTCTTGAATTCTCACTTTTGACGACTCCCCACTTTTTCTTGACCTCCCGCTTTTGGCGACTCCCCAATTTTGACAACTTCATAATTTTGATGATTTCCCCCTTTTGATGACTTGCCACGTTTTCTTGACTTCCCACTGTGGATGACCTCCCACTTTTTCTTGACTTTCCACTTTTTCTTGACTTCCCACTTTGATGAATTCCCTCTTTTGACGACTTCCCACTTTTTCTTGAATTCCCATCTTTGATGACTTCCCACCTTCTCCTGACATCCCACCTCTTCTTGACTTCCCACCTTTTATTGACTTCCCGCAATTTCTTGACTTCCCATTTTTGATGACTTTCCACTTTTTCTTGACGTTCCACTTTTTCTTGACTTCCCACTTTTGATGCTTTCTCACTTTTAATAACTTCCCTTGTTACTTTGACATCTCACTGTTGATGAATTCACACTTTTAACGACTTCCCACTTCTTCTTGACTTCCCACCTTTTCTTGACTTCCCGCAATTTCTTGACTTCCCATTTTTGATGACTTCCCACTTTTTCTTGACGTCCCTCTTTTGATGACTTCCCACTTTTTCTTGATTTCCCACTTTTAATGAGTTCCCACTATTGATGACTTCCCATTTTTGTCACTTCCCACTTTTGATGACTTCCCTATTTTGACAACTTCCCACTTTTTCTTAACTTCCCACCTTTGATGACTTCCCACTTTTCTTGACTTCCCGCATTCGAATATCCCACTTTTTTTGTCCTGCTACTTTTTCTTGACTTGCCACTTTTGATGAGGTCCCACTTTTTCTTGACTTCCCACTTTTGTTGACTTCTCACTTTTTCTTGAATCTCACTTTTGACGACTCCCCACTTTTCTTGACTTGCCGCTTTTGGTGACTTCCCTTTTGACGACTTCCCACTTTTTCTTGAATTCCCATCTTTGATGACTTCGCACCTTTTCCTGACATCCCACCTCTTCTTGACTTCCCACCATTTCTTGACTACCCGCAACTTCTTGACTTCCCATTTTTGATGACTTCCCACTTTTTCTTGACGTTCCACTTTTGATGACTTCCCACTTTTTCTTGATTTCCCACTTTTAATGAGTTCCCACTATTGATGACTTCCACCTTTGATGACTTCCCACTTTTGATGACTTCACACTTTTTCTTGGTTTTCCGCTTTCGGTGACTTCCCACTTTTGATGCCTTCTCACTTTTAATAACTTCCCTTGTTATTTTGACATCTCACTTTTGATGAATTCACACTTGTAACGACTTCCCACTTCTTCTTGACTTCCCACCTTTTCTTGACTTCCCGCAATTTCTTGACTTCCCATTTTTGATGACTTCCCACTTTTTCTTGACGTCCCACTTTTGATGACTTGCCACTTTTTCTTGATTTCCCACTTTTGATGAGTTCCCACTATTGATGACTTCCACCTTTTCCTGACATGCCACTTTTTCTTGACTTCCCACTTTTCTTGACTTCCCACTTTTGATGACTTCCCACTTTTTCTTGAATTCTCACTTTTTGACAACATCCCACTTTTTCTTGACTTCCCACTTTTGATGCCTTCTCACTTTTAATAACTTCCCTTGTTATTTAGACATCTCACTGTTGATGAATTCACACTTTTAACGACTTCCCACTTCTTCTTGACTTCCCGCCTTTGATGACTTCCAACCTTTTCTAGATTTGCCTTTTTGATGATCTCCCACTTTGATGACCTCCTACTTTTTCTTTACTTGCCATATTTTCTAGACTTCACATATTTCTTGACTTCCCCAATTTTGATGACTTCCTTTTTTTTCTTGACTTCCGACTTTGGATTACTTTTCGCCTTTGATGACTTCCCACTCTTTCTTGACCTCCCATATTTCATGACTTCCTACTTTTGATGCCATCCCACTTTTTCATGATTTCCAATTTTCTTTTGATTTCCCACTTTTGATGACTTCCTACTTATGATGACTTCCCACTTTGATGACTTCCCATTTTCGGTGACCTCCCACCTTTGATGATTTCCCAATTTTGAGGACTTCCCACGTTTTCTTGATTTCCCACTTTTTCTTGACTTCCCACTATTTTTTGACTTCCCGCAATTTCTTGACTTCCCATTTTTGATGACTTCCCACTTTTTCTTGACGTCCCACTTTTGATGACTTCCCACTTTTTCTTCATTTCCCATTTTTGATGAGTTCCCACTATTGATGACTTCCCATTTTTGTTGACTTCTCACTTTTTCTTGAATTCTTACTTTTGACGACTCCCCACTTTTTCTTGACCTCCCGCTTTTGGCGACTCCCCAATTTTGACAACTTCATAATTTTGATGATTTCCCCCTTTGATGACTTGCCACGTTTTCTTGACTTCCCACTGTGGATGACCTCCCACTTTTTCTTGACTTTCCACTTTTTCTTGACTTCCCACTTTGGATGAATTCCCTCTTTTGACGACTTCCCACTTTTTCTTGAATTCCCATCTTTGATGACTTCCCACCTTCTCCTGACATCCCACCTCTTCTTGACTTCCCACCTTTATTGACTTCCCGCAATTTCTTGACTTCCCATTTTTGATGACTTTCCACTTTTTCTTGACGTTCCACTTTTTCTTGACTTCCCACTTTTGATGCTTTCTCACTTTTAATAACTTCCCTTGTTACTTTGACATCTCACTGTTGATGAATTCACACTTTTAACGACTTCCCACTTCTTCTTGACTTCCCACCTTTTCTTGACTTCCCGCAATTTCTTGACTTCCCATTTTTGATGACTTCCCACTTTTTCTTGACGTCCCTCTTTTGATGACTTCCCACTTTTTCTTGATTTCCCACTTTTAATGATTCCCACTATTGATGACTTCCCATTTTTGGTCACTTCCCACTTTTGATGACTTCCCTATTTGACAACTTCCCACTTTTTCTTAACTTCCCACCTTGATGACTTCCCACTTTTTCTTGACTTCCCGCATTCGATGATATCCCACTTTTTTTTGTCCTGCTACTTTTTCTTGACTTGCCACTTTTGATGAGGTCCCACTTTTTTTGACTTCCCACTTTTGTTTGACTTTCTCACTTTTTTCTTGATTCTCACTTTTGACGACTCCCCACTTTTTCTTGACTTGCCGCTTTTGGTGACTTCCCAATTTTGACAACTTCCCAATTTTGATGATTTCCCCCTTTTGATGACTTGCCACGTTTTCTTGACTTCCCACTGTGGATGACCTCCCACTTTTTCTTGACTTTCCACTTTTTCTTGACTTCCCACTTTGGATGACTTCCCTCTTTTGACGACTTCCCACTTTTTCTTGAATTCCCATCTTTGATGACTTCCCACCTTCTCCTGACATCCCACCTCTTCTTGACTTCCCACCTTTTATTGACTTCCCGCAATTTCTTGACTTCCCATTTTTGATGACTTTCCACTTTTTCTTGACGTTCCACTTTTTCTTGACTTCCCACTTTTGATGCTTTCTCACTTTTAATAACTTCCCTTGTTACTTTGACATCTCACTGTTGATGAATTCACACTTTTAACGACTTCTCACTTCTTCTTGACTTCCCACCTTTTCTTGACTTCCCGCAATTTCTTGACTTCCCATTTTTGATGACTTCCCACTTTTTCTTGACGTCCCTCTTTTTGATGACTTCCCACTTTTTCTTGACTTCCCACTTTTAATGAGTTCCCACTATTGATGACTTCCCATTTTTGGTCACTTCCCACTTTTGATGACTTCCCTCTTTTGACAACTTCCCACTTTTTCTTAACTTCCCACCTTTGATGACTTCCCACTTTTTCTTGACTTCCCGCATTCGATGATATCCCACTTTTTTTTGTCCTGCTACTTTTTCTTGACTTGCCACTTTTGATGAGGTCCCACTTTTTCTTGACTTCCCACTTTTGTTGACTTCTCACTTTTTCTTGAATTCTCACTTTTGACGACTTCCCACTTTTTCTTGACTTGCCGCTTTTGGTGACTTCCCAATTTTGACAACTTCCCAATTTTGATGATTTCCCCCTTTTGATGACTTGTCACGTTTTCTTGACTTCCCACTGTGGATGACCTCCCACTTTTTCTTGACTTTCCACTTTTTCTTGACTTCCCACTTTGGATGACTTCCCTCTTTTGACGACTTCCCACTTTTTCTTGAATTCCCATCTTTGATGACTTCCCACCTTCTCCTGACATCCCACCTCTTCTTGACTTCCCACCTTTTATTGAATTCCCGCAAATTCTTGACTTCCCATTTTTGATGACTTTCCACTTTTTCTTGACGTTCCACTTTTTCTTGACTTCCCACTTTTGATGCTTTCTCACTTTTAATAACTTCCCTTGTTATTTTGACATCTCACTGTTGATGAATTCACACTTTTAACGACTTCCCACTTCTTCTTGAC
Source organism: Sanderia malayensis (assembly GCA_013076295.1). Classification (NCBI taxonomy): domain Eukaryota; kingdom Metazoa; phylum Cnidaria; class Scyphozoa; order Semaeostomeae; family Pelagiidae; genus Sanderia; species Sanderia malayensis. Next base: position 88,393 of record RQOL01000412.1, on the reverse strand, counting down.
TTCCCATCTTTTCTTGACTTCCCGCAATTTCTTGACTTCCCATTTTTGATGACTTCCCACTTTTTCTTGACGTCCCTCTTTTGATGACTTCCCACTTTTTCTTGATTTCCCACTTTTAATGAGTTCCCACTATTGATGACTTCCACCTTTGATGACATCCCACTTTTGATGACTTCCCACTTTTTCTTGGTTTTCCGCTTTCGGTGACTTCCCCCTTTTGATGCCTTCTCACTTTTAATAACTTCCCTTTTATTTTGACATCTCACTGTTGATGAATTCACACTTTTAACGACTTCCCACTTCTTCTTGACTTCCCACCTTTTCTTGACTTCCCGCAATTTCTTGACTTCCCATTTTTGATGACTTCCCACTTTTTCTTGACGTTCCACTTTTGATGACTTCCCACTTTTTCTTGATTTCCCACTTCTAATGAGTTCCCACTATTGATGACTTCCACCTTTGATGACTTCCCACTTTTGATGACTTCACACTTTTTCTTGGTATTCCGCTTTCGGTGACTTCCCACTTTTGATGCCTTCTCATTTTTAATAACTTCCCTAGTTATTTTGACATCTCACTGTTGATGAATTCACACTTCTAACGACTTCCCACTTCTTCTTGACTTCCCACCTTTTCTTGACTTCCCGCAATTTCTTGACTTCCCATTTTTGATGACTTCCCACTTTTTCTTGACGTCCCTTATTTGATGACTTCCCTTTTTCTTGATTTCCCACTTTTAATGAGTTCCCACTATTGATGACTTCCACCTTTGATGACATCCCATTTTTGATGACTTTCCACTTTTTCTTGACGTTCCACTTTTTCTTGACTTCCCACTTTTGATGCTTTCTCACTTTTAATAACTTCCCTTGTTATTTTGACATCTCACTGTTGATAAATTCACACTTTTAACGACTTCCCACTTCTTCTTGACTTCCCACCTTTTCTTGACTTCCCGCAATTTCTTGACTTCCCATTTTTGATGACTTCCCACTTTTTCTTGACGTTCCACTTTTGATGACTTCCCACTTTTTCTTGATTTCCCACTTTTAATGGGTTCCCACTATTGATGACTTCCACCTTTGATGACTTCCCACTTTTGATGACTTCACACTTTTTCTTGGCTTTCCGCTTTCGGTGACTTCCCACTTTTGATGCCTTCTCATTCTTAATAACTTCCCTAGTTATTTTGACATCTCACTGTTGATGAATTCACACTTCTAACGACTTCCCACTTCTTCTTGACTTCCCACCTTTTCTTGACTTCCCGCAATTTCTTGACTTCCCATTTTTGATGACTTCCCACTTTTTCTTGACATCCCACTTTTGATGACTTTCCACTTTTTCTTGACTTCCCACTTTGGATGACTTCCCTGTTTTGACGACTTCCCACTTTTTCTTGAATTCCCATCTTTGATGACTTCGCACCTTTTCCTGACATCCCACCTCTTCTTGACTTCCCACCATTTCTTGACTACCCGCAACTTCTTGACTTCCCATTTTTGATGACTTCCCACTTTTTCTTGACGTTCCATTTTTGATGACTTCCCACTTTATCTTGATTTCCCACTTTTAATGAGTTCCCACTATTGATGACTTCCACCTTTGATGACTTCCCACTTTTGATGCCTTCTCACTTTTAATAACTTCCCTTGTTATTTTGACATCTCACTTTTGATGAATTCACACTTGTAACGACTTCACACTTCTTCTTGACTTCCCACCTTTTCTTGACTTCCCGCAATTTCTTGACTTCCCATTTTTGATGACTTCCCACTTTTTCTTGACGTCCCACTTTTGATGACTTGCCACTTTTTCTTGATTTCCCACTTTTGATGAGTTCCCACTATTGATGACTTCCACCTTTTCCTGACATGCCACTTTTTCTTGACTTCCCACTTTTTCTTGACTTCCCACTTTTGATGACTTCCCACTTTTTCTTGAATTCTCACTTTTGACAACATCCCACTTTTTCTTGACTTCCCACTTTTGATGCCTTCTCACTTTTAATAACTTCCCTTGTTATTTAGACATCTCACTGTTGATGAATTCACACTTTTAACGACTTCCCACTTCTTCTTGACTTCCCACCTTTTCTACTTCCCGCAATTTCTTGACTTCCCATTTTTGATGACTTCCCACTTTTTCTTGACATCCCACTTTTGATGACTTTCCACTTTTTCTTGACTTCCCACTTTGGATGACTTCCCTGTTTTGACGACTTCCCACTTTTTCTTGAATTCCCATCTTTGATGACTTCGCACCTTTTCCTGACATCCCACCTCTTCTTGACTTCCCACCATTTCTTGACTACCCGCAACTTCTTGACTTCCCATTTTTGATGACTTCCCACTATTTCTTGACGTTCCACTTTTGATGACTTCCCACTTTTTCTTGATTTCCAACTTTTAATGAGTTCCCACTATTGATGACTTCCACCTTTGATGACTTCCCACTTTTGATGACTTCACACTTTTTCTTGGTTTTCCGCTTTCGGTGACTTCCCACTTTTGATGCCTTCTCACTTTTAATAACTTCCCTTGTTATTTTGACATCTCACTTTTGATGAATTCACACTTGTAACGACTTCACACTTCTTCTTGACTTCCCACCTTTTCTTGACTTCCCGCAATTTCTTGACTTCCCATTTTTGATGACTTCCCGCTTTTTCTTGACGTCCCACTTTTGATGACTTGCCACTTTTTCTTGATTTCCAACTTTTGATGAGTTCCCACTATTGATGACTTCCACTTTTTCCTGACATGCCACTTTTTCTTGACTTCCCACCTTTTCTTGACTTCCCACTTTTGATGACTTCCCACTTTTTCTTGAATTCTCACTTTTGACAACATCCCACTTTTTCTTGACTTCCCACTTTTCATGCCTTCTCACTTTTAATAACTTCCCTTGTTATTTAGACATCTCACTGTTGATGAATTCACACTTTTAACGACTTCCCACTTCTTCTTGACTTCCCGCCTTTGATGACTTCCAACCTTTTCTAGATTTGCCTTTTTGATGATCTCCCACTTTTGATGACCTCCTACTTTTTCTTTACTTGCCATATTTTCTAGACTTCACATATTTCTTGACTTCCCCAATCTTGATGACTTCCTTTTTTTTCTTGACTTCCGACTTTGGATTACTTTTCGCCTTTGATGACTTCCCACTCTTTCTTGACCTCCCATATTTCATGACTTCCTACTTTTGATGCCATCCCACTTTTTCATGATTTCCAATTTCTTTTGATTTCCCACTTTTGAAGACTTCCTACTTATGATGACTTCCCACTTTTGATGACTTCCCATTTTCGGTGACCTCCCACCTTTGATGATTTCCCAATTTTGAGGACTTCCCACGTTTTCTTGATTTCCCACTTTTTCTTGACTTTCCACTATTTTTTGACTTCCCGCAATTTCTTGACTTCCCATTTTTGATGACCTCCCACTTTTTCTTGACGTCCCACTTTTGATGACTTCCCACTTTTTCTTCATTTCCCACTTTTGATGAGTTCCCACTATTGATGACTTCCCATTTTTTGACTTCTCACTTTTTCTTGAATTCTCACTTTTGACGACTCCCCACTTTTTCTTGACCTCCCGCTTTTGGCGACTCCCCAATTTTGACAACTTCATAATTTTGATGATTTCCCCCTTTTGATGACTTGCCACGTTTTCTTGACTTCCCACTGTGGATGACCTCCCACTTTTTCTTGACTTTCCACTTTTTCTTGACTTCCCACTTTGGATGAATTCCCTCTTTTGACGACTTCCCACTTTTTCTTGAATTCCCATCTTTGATGACTTCCCACCCTCTCCTGACATCCCACCTCTTCTTGACTTCCTACCTTTTATTGACTTCCCGCAATTTCTTGACTTCCCATTTTTGATGACTCCCCACTTTTTCTTGACGTCCCTCTTTTGATGACTTCCCACTTTTTCTTGATTTCCCACTTTTAATGAGTTCCCACTATTGATGACTTCCCATTTTTGGTCACTTCCCACTTTTGATGACTTCCTCTTTTGACAACTTCCCACTTTTTCTTAACTTCCCACCTTTGATGACTTCCCACTTTTTCTTGACTTCCGCATTCGATGATATCCCACTTTTTTTTGTCCTGCTACTTTTTCTTGACTTGCCACTTTTGATGAGGTCCCACTTTTTCTTGACTTCCCACTTTTGTTGACTTCTCACTTTTTCTTGAATTCTCACTTTTGACGACTCCTCACTTTTTCTTGACTTGCCGCTTTTGGTGACTTCCCAATTTTGACAACTTCCCAATTTTGATGATTTCCCCTTTTGATGACTTGCCACGTTTTCTTGACTTCCCACTGTGGATGACCTCCCACTTTTTCTTGACTTTCCACTTTTTCTTGACTTCCACTTTGGATGACTTCCCTCTTTTGACGACTTCCCACTTTTTCTTGAATTCCCATCTTTGATGACTTCCCACCTTCTCCTGACATCCCACCTCTTCTTGACTTCCCACCTTTTATTGACTTCCCGCAATTTCTTGACTTCCCATTTTTGATGACTTTCCACTTTTTCTTGACGTTCCACTTTTTCTTGACTTCCCACTCTTGATGCTTTCTCACTTTTAATAACTTCCCTTGTTATTTAACATCTCACTGTTGATG
>RQOL01000412.1:0-83656 GCA_013076295.1 Sanderia malayensis | reverse complement strand
AAAGTGGGAAGTCATCAAAAGAGGGACGTCAAAAAAGTGGGAAGTCATCAAAAATGGGAAGTCAAGAAATTGCGGGAAGTCAAGAAAAGGTGGGAAGTCAAGAAGAAGTGGGAAGTCGTTAAAAGTGTGAATTCATCAACAGTGAGATGTCAAAGTAACAAAGGAAGTTATTAAAAGTGAGAAAGCATCAAAAGTGGGAAGTCAAGAAAAAGTGGAACGTCAAGAAAAAAAGTGGAAAGTCATCAAAAATGGGAATCAAGAAATTGCGGGAAGTCAATAAAAGGTGGGAAGTCAAGAAGAGGTGGGATGTCAGGAGAAGGTGGGAAGTCATCAAAGATGATTCAAGAGAAAAGTGGGAGGTCGTCAAAAAGAGGGAAGTCATCCAAAATGGGAAGTCAAGAAAAAGTGGAAAGTCAAGAAAAAGTGAGAGGTCATCCACAGTGAATCAAGAAAACGTGGCAAGTCATCAAAAGGGGGAAATCATCAAAATTGGGAAGTTGTCAAAATTGGGAAGTCACCAAAAAGCGGCAAGTCAAGAAAAAGTGGGGAGTCGTCAAAAGTGAGAATTCAAGAAAAAGTGAGAAGTCATCAAAAGTGGGAAGTCATAAAGTGGAAGTCATCAATGGTGGAACTCATTAAAAGTGGGAAATCAAGAAAAAGTGGGAAGTCATCAAAAAGAGGGACGTCAAGAAAAAGTGGGAATCATCAAAAGTGGGAAGTCATCAAAGGTGGAAGTCATCAATAGTGGGAACTCATTAAAAGTGGGAAATCAAGAACAAGTGGGAAGTCATCAAAAGAGGGACGTCAAGAAAAAGTGGGAAGTCATCAAAAATGGGAAGTCAAAGAAATTGCGGGAAGTCAAGAAAAGGTGGGAAGTCAAGAAGAAGTGGGAAGTCGTTAAAAGTGTGAATTCATCAACAGTGAGATGTCAAAGTAAAAGGGAAGTTATTAAAAGTGAGAAAGCATCAAAAGTGGGAAGTCAAGAAAAAGTGAAACGTCAAGAAAAAGTGGGAAGTCATCAAAAATGGGAAGTCAAGAAATTGCGGGAAGTCAAGAAAAGGTGGGAAGTCAAGAAGAAGTGGGATGTCAGGAAAAGGTGGGAAGTCAACAAAGATGGGAATTCAAGAAAAAGTGGAAGTCGTCAAAATAGGGAAATCAACCAAAGTGGGAAGTCAAGAAAAAGTGGAAAGTCAAGAAAAAGTGGGAGGTCATCCACAGTGGAAATCAAGAAAACGTGGGAAGTCATCAAAAGGGGGAAGTCATCAAAATTGGGAAGTTGTCAAAATTGGGAAGTCACCAAAAGCGGGAAGTCAAGAAATTGCGGAAGTCAAGAAATAGTAGGAAGTCAAGAAAAAGTGGGAAATAAAGAAAACGTGGGAAGTCCTCAAAATGGGAAATCATCAAAAGTGGGAGGTCACCGAAAATGGGAAGTCATCAAAAGTGGGAAGTCATCATAAGTGGGAAGTCATCAAAAGTGGGAAACCAAAGAAATTGGAAATCATGAAAAAGTGGGAAGGCATCAAAAGTAGGAAGTCATGAAATATGGGAGGTCAAGAAGAGTGGAAGTCATCAAAGGTGAAAAGTAATCCAAAGTCGGAAGTCAAGAAAAAAAGGAAGTCATCAAAAGTGGGAAGTCATGAAATATATGAAGTCTAGAAAAATATGGCAAGTAAAGAAAAAGTAGGAGGTCATCAAAAGTGGGAATTCATCAAAAAGGGCAAATCTAGAAAAGGTTGGAAGTCATCAAAGGCGGGAAGTCAAGAAAAAGTGGATGTCGTCAAAAGTGAGAATTCAAGAAAAAGTGGAAAGTCATCAAAAAGTGGGAAGTCAAGAAAAAGCGGGAAGTCAAGAAAAAGGTGGGAAGTCAAGAAGAAGTGGGAAGTCGTTAAAAGTGTGAATTCATCAACAGTGAGATGTCAAATAACAAGGGAAGTTATTATTAAAAGTGAGAAGGCATCAAAAGTGGGAAGTCACCGAAAGCGGAAAACCAAGAAAAGTGGGAAGTCATCAAAAGTGGGAAGTCATCAAAGGTGGAAGTCATCAAAAGTGGGAACTCATTAAAGTGGAAATCAAGAAAAGTGGGAAGTCATCAAAAGAGGGACTCAAGAAAAAGTGGGAAGTCATCAAAATGGGAAGGCAAGAAATTGCGGGAAGTCAAGAAAAGGTGGGAAGTCAAGAAGAAGTGGGAAGTCAAGAAAAGTGGAACGTCAAGAAAAAGTGGGAAGTCATCAAAATGGGAAGTCAAGAAATTGCGGGAAGTCAAGAAAAGGTGGGAAGTCAAGAAGAAGTGGGATGTCAGGAAAAAGTGGGAAGTCATCAAAGATGGGAATTCAAGAAAAGTGGGAAGTCATCAAAAGTGGGAAGTCAAGAAAAAGTGGGAAGTCATCAAAAATGGGAAGTCAAGAAAATGCGGGAAGTCAAGAAAAGGTGGGAAGTCAAGAAGAAGTGGGAAGTCGTTAAAAGTGTGAATTCATCAACAGTGAGATGTCAAAATAACAAGGGAAGTTATTATTAAAAGTGAGAAGGCATCAAAAGTGGGAAGTCACCGAAAGCGGAAAACCAAGAAAAAGTGGGAAGTCATCAAAAGTGGGAAGTCATCAAAGGTGGAAGTCATCAATAGTGGGAACTCATTAAAAGTGGGAAATCAAGAAAAAGTGGGAAGTCATCAAAAGAGGGACGTCAAGAAAAGTGGGAAGTCATCAAAAATGGGAAGGCAAGAAATTGCGGGAAGTCAAGAAAAGGTGGGAAGTCAAGAAGAAGTGGGAAGTCAAGAAAAAGTGGAACGTCAAGAAAAGTGGGAAGTCATCAAAATGGGAAGTCAAGAAATTGCGGGAAGTCAAGAAAAGGTGGGAAGTCAAGAAGAAGTGGGATGTCAGGAAAAAGTGGGAAGTCATCAAAGATGGGAATTCAAGAAAAAGTGGGAAGTCATCAAAAGTGGGAAGTCAAGAAAAAGTGGGAAGTCATCAAAAATGGGAAGTCAAGAAAATGCGGGAAGTCAAGAAAAGGTGGGAAGTCAAGAAGAAGTGGGAAGTCGTTAAAAGTGGGAATTCATCAACAGTGAGATGTCAAAACAACAAGGGAAGTTATTAAAAGTGAGAAGGCATCAAAAGTGGGAAGTCACCGAAAGCGGAAAACCAAGAAAAAGTGGGAAGTTATCAAAAGTGGGAAGTCATCAAAGGTGGAAGTCATCAATAGTGGGAACTCATTAAAAGTGGGAAATCAAGAAAAAGTGGGAAGTCATCAAAAGAGGGACGTCAAGAAAAAGTGGGAAGTCATCAAAAATGGGAAGTCAAGAAATTGCGGCAAGTCAAGAAAAGGTGGGAAGTCAAGAAGAAGTGGGAAGTCGTTAAAAGTGGGAATTCATCAACAGTGAGATGTCAAAATAACAAGGGAAGTTATTAAAAGTGAGAAGGCATCAAAAGTGGGAAGTCACCGAAAGCGGAAAACCAAGAAAAAGTGGGAAGTTATCAAAAGTGGGAAGTCATCAAAGGTGGAAGTCATCAATAGTGGGAACTCATTAAAAGTGGGAAATCAAGAAAAAGTGGGATGTCGTCAAAAGTGAGAATTCAAGAAAAAGTGGGAAGTCATCAAAAGTGGGAAGTCAAGAAAAAGTGGGAAGTCAAGAAAAAATGGGATGTCAGGAAATAGTGGGAAGTTATCAAAGATGGGAATTCAAGAAAAAGTGGGAAGCCGTCGAAAGAGGGAAGTCATCAAAGTGGGATGTCAAAAAATGGAAAGTCATCAATAGTGGGAACTCATCAAAAGTGGGAAGTCAAGAAAAAATGGGAGGTCATCAAAAGTGGAAAGTCAAGAAAAAGTGGGAGGTCATCCAGAGTGGGATGTCAAGAAAACGTGGGGAGTCGTCAAAAGTGAGAATTCAAGAAAAACTGGGAAGTCATGAAAAGTGGGAAGTCAAGAAAAAGTGGGAAGTCAAGAAAAAGTGGGAAGTTGTCAAAAGAGGGAAGTCATCCAAAGTGAGAAGTCAAGAAAAAGTGGAAAGTCAAGAAAAAGTGGCAGGTCATCCACAGTGGGAAGTCAAGAAAACGTGGGAAGTCATCAAAAGGGGGAAATCATCAAAATTGGGAAGTTGTCAAAATTGGGAAGTCACCAAAAGCGGGAAGTCAAGAAAAAGTGGGGAGTCGTGAAAAGTGAGAATTCAAGAAAAATTGAGAAGTCAACAAAAGTGGGAAGTCAAGAAAAAGTGGGACCTCATCAAAAGTGGCAAGTCAAGAAAAAGTAGCAGGACAAAAAAAAGTGGGATGTCATCGAAAGCGGGAAGTCAAGAAAAAGTGGGAAGTCATCAAAGGTGGGAAGTCAAGAAAAAGTGGGATGTTGTCAAAAGAGGACATCAAGAAAAAGTGGGAAGTCATAAAAAATGGGAAGTCGAGAAATTGCGGGAAGTCAAGAAAAGGTGGGAAGTCAAGAAGAAGTGGGACGTCACCAAAAATGGGAAGTCTTCAATAGTGGAACTCATCAAAAGTGGGAAATCAAGAAAAAGTGGGAAGTCATCAAAAGTGGGACGTCAAGAAAAAGTGGGAAGTCATCAAAAATGGGAAGTCAAGAAATTGCGGGAAGTCAAGAAAAGGTGGGAAGTCAAGAAGAAGTGGGAAGTCGTTAAAAGTGTGAATTCATCAACAGTGAGATGTCAAAAATAACAAGGGAAGTTATTAAAAGTGAGAAGGCATCAAAAGTGGGAAGTCACCGAAAGCGGAAAACCAAGAAAAAGTGGAAGTCATCAAAAGTGGGAAGTCATCAAAGGTGGAAGTCATCAATAGTGGGAACTCATGAAAAGTGGGAAATCAAGAAAAAGTGGGAAGTCATCAAAAGAGGACGTCAAGAAAAAGTGGGAAGTCATCAAAAATGGGAAGTCAAGAAATTGCGGGAAGTCAAGAAAAGGTGGGAAGTCAAAAAGAAGTGGGAAATCGATAAAAGTGTGAATTCATCAACAGTGAGATGTCAAAATAACAAGGGAAGTTATTAAAAGTGAGAAAGCATCAAAAGTGGGAAGTCAAGAAAAAGTGGGATGTCGTCAAAAGTGAGATTTCAAGAAAAAGCGGCAAGTCATCAAAAGTGGGAAGTGAAGAAAAAGTGGGAAGTCAAGAAAAAATGGGATGTCAGGAAATAGTGGGAAGTTATCAAAGATGGGAATTCAAGAAAAAGTGGGAAGCCGTCAAAAGAGGGAAGTCATCAAAAGTGGGATGTCACCAAAAATGGAAAGTCATCAATAGTGGGAACTCATCAAAAGTGGAAGACAAGGAAAAGTGGGAGGTCATCAAAAGTGGAAAGTCAAGAAAAAGTGGGAGGTCATCCAGAGTGGGAAGTCACGAAAACGTACGGAGTCGTCAAAAGTGAGAATTCAAGAAAAACTGGGAAGTCATGAAAAGTGGGAAGTCAAGAAAAAGTGGAAAGTCAAGAAAAAGTGGCAGGTCATCCACAGTCGGAAGTCAAGAAAACGTGGGAAGTCATCAAAAGGGGGAAATCATCAAAATTGGGAAGTGTCAAAATTGGGAAGTCACCAAAAGCGGGAAGTCAAGAAAAAGTGGGGAGTCGTCAAAAGTGAGAATTCAAGAAAAAGTGAGAAGTCAACAAAAGTGGAAGTCAAGAAAAAAGTGGGACCTCATCAAAGTGGTAAGTCAAGAAAAAGTAGCAGGACAAAAAAAGTGGGATGTCATCAAAAGCGGGAAGTCAAGAAAAAGTGGGAAGTCATCAAAGGTGGGAAGTCAAGAAAAGTGGGAAATCAAGAAAACGTGGGAAGTCCTCAAAATTGGGAAATCATCAAAAGTGGGAGGTCACCGAAAATGGGAAGTCATCAAAAGTGGGAAGTCATCATAAGTGGGAAGTCATCAAAAGTGGGAAATCAAAAGAAATTGGAAATCATGAAAAAGTGGAAGGCATCAAAAGTAGGAAGTCATGAAATATGGGAGGTAAAGAAAGAGTGGGAAGTCATCAAAGGCGAAAAGTAATCCAAAGTCGGAAGTCAAGAAAAATAAGGAAGTCATCAAAAGTGGGAAAGTCATGAAATATGTGAAGTCTAGAAAATATGGCAAGTAAAGAAAAAGTAGGAGGTCATTAAAAGGGGAAATCATCAAAAAGGGCAAATCTAGAAAAGGTTGGAAGTCATCAAAGGCGGGAAGTGAAGAAGAAGTGGGAAGTTGTTAAAAGTGTGAATTCATCAACAGTGAGATGTCAAAATAACAAGGAGGTTATTAAAAGTGAGAAGGCATCAAAAAGTGGGAAGTCAAGAAAAAGTGGGATGTCGTCAAAAGTGAGAATTGAAGAAAAAGTGGGAAGTCATCAAAAGTGGGGAAACCGTCAAAAGAGGGAAGTCATCAAAAGTGGGATGTCACCAAAAATGGAAAGTCATCAACAGTGGGAACTCATCAAAAGTGGGAAGTCAAGAAAAAGTGGGAGGTCATCAAAAGTGGAAGTCAAGAAAAAGTGGGAAATCATCAAAAATGGGAAGTCAAGAAAATGCAGGAAGTCAAAAAAAAGTGGGAAGTCAGAAAAAAGTGAGAAGTCCTCAAAATTGGGGAAGTCGTAAAAGTGGGAAGTCACCGAAAATGAGAAGTCATCAATAGTGGAACTCAACAAAAGTGGGAAGAAAAGAAAAAGTGGGAGGTCAAGAAAACGTGGAAACTCAAAAAAAGTGGGAAGTCAAGAGAACATGGGAGGACATCAAAAGTGGGAAGTCAAGAGAAGCGGGTAGTCATCAAAAGAAGGAAATCATCAAAAGTGGGAAGTTACCAAAATCGGGAAGTCACCGGAAAGCGGGAGGTCAGGAAAAGTCGGGAGTCATCAAAAGAGTGAATTCATCAAAATAGGGAGGTTATGAAAAATTGGGAAGTCAAGAAAAAGTGGAAAGTCATCCGAAATGGGAAGTCATCAAAAGTGAGAAGTCAAGATAAAGTGGAAGTATCAAAAGTGGGAAGTCATCAAAAATGGGAAGTCAAGAAAAAGTGGGAAGTCAGAAAAAGTGGGATGTCAGGAAATAGTGGGAAGTTATCAAAGATGGGAATTCAAGAAAAAGTGGGAAGCCGTCAAAAGAGGGAAGTCATCAAAAGTGGGATGTCACCAAAAAATGGAAAGTCATCAATAGTGGGAACTCATCAGAAGTGGGAAGACAAGAAAAAGTGGGAGGTCATCAAAAGTGGAAAGTCAAGAAAAAGTGGGAGGTCATCCAGAGTGGGAAGTCACGAAAACGTACGGAGTCGTCAAGAGTGAGAATTCAAGAAAAACTGGGAAGTCATGAAAAGTGGGAAGTCAAGAAAAAGTGGAAAGTCAAGAAAAAGTGGCAGGTCATCCACAGTCGGAAGTCAAAGAAACGTGGGAAGTCATCAAAAGGGGGAAATCATCAAAATTGGGAAGTTGTCAAAATTGGGAAGTCACCAAAAGCGGGAAGTCAAGAAAAAGTGGGGAGTCGTCAAAAGTGAGAATTCAAGAAAAAGTGAGAAGTCAACAAAAGTGGGAAGTCAAGAAAAAGTGGGACCTCATCAAAAGTGGTAAGTCAAGAAAAAGTAGCAGGACAAAAAAAAGTGGGATGTCATCAAAAGCGGGAAGTCAAGAAAAAGTGGGAAGTCATCAAAGGTGGGAAGTCAAGAAAAAGTGGGAAATCAAGAAAACGTGGGAAGTCCTCAAAATTGGGAAATCATCAAAAGTGGGGGTCACCGAAAATGGGAAGTCATCAAAAGTGGAAGTCATCATAAGTGGGAAGTCATCAAAAGTGGGAAATCAAAAGAAATTGGAAATCATGAAAAAGTGGGAAGGCATCAAAAGTAGGAAGTCATGAAATATGGGAGGTAAAGAAAGAGTGGGAAGTCATCAAAGGCGAAAGTAATCCAAAGTCGGAAGTCAAGAAAAATAAGGAAGTCATCAAAAGTGGGAAAGTCATGAAATATGTGAAGTCTAGAAAATATGGCAAGTAAAGAAAAAGTAGGAAGTCATTAAAAGGGGGAAATCATCAAAAAGGGCAAATCTAGAAAAGGTTGGAAGTCATCAAAGGCGGGAAGTGAAGAAGAAGTGGGAACTCGTTAAAAGTGTGAATTCATCAACAGTGAGATGTCAAAATAACAAGGGAGGTTATTAAAAGTGAGAAGGCATCAAAAGTGGGAAGTCAAGAAAAAGTGGGATGTCGTCAAAAGTGAGAATGGAAGAAAAGTGGGAAGTCATCAAAAGTGGGAAACCGTCAAAAGAGGGAAGTCATCAAAAGTGGGATGTCACCAAAAATGGAAAGTCATCAACAGTGGGAACTCATCAAAAGTGGGAAGTCAAGAAAAGTGGGAGGTCATCAAAAGTGGAAAGTCAAGAAAAAGTGGGAAATCATCAAAAATGGGAAGTCAAGAAAATGCAGGAAATCAAAAAAAAGTGGGAAGTCAGAAAAAAAGTGAGAAGTCCTCAAAATTGGGAAGTCATAAAAAGTGGGAAGTCACCGAAAATGAGAAGTCATCAATAGTGGAACTCAACAAAAGTGGAAGAAAAGAAAAAGTGGGAGGTCAAGAAAACGTGGGAACTCAAGAAAAAGTGGGAAGTCAAGAGAACATGGGAGGACATCAAAAGTGGGAAGTCAAGAGAAGGCGGGTAGTCATCAAAAGAAGGAAATCATCAAAAGTGGGAAGTTACCAAAATCGGGAAGTCACCGAAAGCGGGAGGTCAGGAAAAAGTCGGGAGTCATCAAAAGAGTGAATTCATCAAATAGGGAGGTTATGAAAATTGGGAAGTCAAGAAAAAGTGGAAAGTCATCCGAAATGGGAAGTCATCAAAAGTGAGAAGTCAAGATAAAGTGGAAGTAATCAAAAGTGGGAAGTATCAAAAATGGGAAGTCAAGAAAAAGTGGGAAGTCAAGAAAAAGTGGGATGTCAGGAAAAAATTGGAAGTCATCAAAAGAGGGAAGTCATCAAAAGTGAGAAGTCACCAAAAATGGAAAGTCATCAATAGTGGGAACTCATCAAAAGTTGGAAGTCAAGAAAAGGTGGGAATTCATCAAAAGTGAGAAGTCAAGAGAAGGCGGGTAGTTGTCAAAAGAAGGAAATCATCAAAAGTGGGAAGTTACCAAAATTGGGAAGTCACCGAAAGCGGGAGGTCAGGAAAAAGTGGGGAGTCATCAAAAGAGTGAATTCATCAAAATAGGGAGGTTATAAAAAATTGGGAAGTCAAGAAAAAGTGGGGGTTCATCCAGAGTGGGAAGTCAAGAAAACGTGGGGACTCGTCAAAAGTGAGAATTCAAGAAAAACTGGGAAGTCATCAAAAGTGGGAAGTCAAGAAAAAGTGGGAAGTTATCAAAAGTGGGAAGTCACAAAAAAGCGGGAAGTCACCAAAAGCAGGAAGTCAAGAAAATATGGGGAGTTGTTAAAAGAGGGAAGTCATCAAAATAGGGAAATCATCAAAAGTGGGAGGTCACCGAAAATGGGAAGTCATCAAAAGTGGGAAGTCATCATAAGTGGGAAGTCATCAAAAGTGGGAAATCAAAAGAAATTGGAAATCATGAAAAAGTGGGAAGGCATCAAAAGTAGGAAGTCATGAAATATGGGAGGTCAAGAAAGAGTGGGAAGTCATCAAAGGTGAAAAGTAATCCAAAGTCGGAAGTCAGGAAAAAAAAGGAAGTCATTAAAAGTGGGGAAGTCATGAAATATGTGAAGTCTAGAAAATATGGCAAGTAAAGAAAAAGTAGGAGGTCATCAAAAGTGGGAAATCATCAAAAAGGGCAAATCTAGAAAAGGTTGAAAGTCATCAAGGGCGGGAAGTCAAGAAGAAGTGGGAAGTCGTTAAAAGTGTGAATTCATCAACAGTGAGATGTCAAAATAACAAGGGAGGTTATTAAAAGTGAGAAGGCATCAAAAGTGGGAAGTCAAGAAAAAGTGGGATGTCGTCAAAAGCGAGAATTCAAGAAAAAGTGGGAAGTCATCAAAAGTGGGAGGTCAAGAAAAAGTGGAAGTCAAGAAAAAGTGGGATGTCAGGAAAAGGTGGAAGTCATCAATAGTGGGAACTCATCAAAAGTGGGAAATCAAGAAAAAGTGGAAGTCATCAAAAGTGGGACGTCAAGAAAAAGTGGGAAGTCATCAAAAATGGGAAGTCAAGAAATTGCGGGAAGTCAAGAAAAGGTGGGAAGTCAAGAAGAAGTGGGAAGTCGTTAAAAGTGTGAATTCATCAACAGTGAGATGTCAAAATAACAAGGGAAGTTATTAAAAGTGAGAAGGCATCAAAAGGGGAAAGTCACCGAAAGCGGAAAACCAAGAAAAAGTGGGAAGTCATCAAAAGTGGGATGTCATCAAAGGTGGAAGTCATCAATAGTGGGAACTCATTAAAAGTGGGAAATCAAGAAAAAGTGGGAAGTCATCAAAAGAGGGACGTCAAGAAAAGTGGGAAGTCTTCAAAAATGGGAAGTCAAGAAATTGCGGGAAGTCAAGAAAAGGTGGGAAGTCAAGAAGAAGTGGGAAGTCGTTAAAAGTGTGAATTCATCAACAGTGAGATGTCAAAATAACAAGGGAAGTTATTAAAAGTGAGAAAGCATCAAGAGTGGGAAGTCAAGAAAAAGTGGAACGTCAAGAAAAAGTGGAAAGTCATCAAAAATGGGAAGTCAAGAAATTGCGGGAAGTCAATAAAAGGTGGGAAGTCAAGAAGAGGTGGGATGTCAGGAGAAGGTGGGAAGTCATCAAAGATGGGAATTCAAGAAAAGTGGGAAGTCGTCAAAAGAGGGAAGTCATCCAAAGTGGGAAGTCAAGAAAAAGTGGAAAGTCAAGAAAAAGTGGGAGGTCATCCACAGTGGGAAGTCAAGAAAACGTGGCAAGTCATCAAAAGGGGAAATCATCAAAATTGGGAAGTTATCAAAATTGGGAAGTCACCAAAAGCGGCAAGTCAAGAAAAAGTGAGGAGTCGTCAAAAGTGAGAATTCAAGAAAAAGTGAGAAGTCAACAAAAGTGGGAAGTCAAGAAAAAGTGGGACCTCATCAAAAGTGGCAAGTCAAGAAAAAGTAGCAGGACAAAAAAAAGTGGGATATCATCGAATGCGGGAAGTCAAGAAAAAGTGGGAAGTCATCAAAGGTGGGAAGTTAAGAAAAAGTGGGAAGTTGTCAAAAGAGGGAAGTCATCAAAAGTGGGAAGTGACCAAAAATGGGAAGTCATCAATAGTGGGAACTCATTAAAAGTGGGAAATCAAGAAAAGTGGGAAGTCATCAAAAGAGGGACGTCAAGAAAAAGTGGGAAGTCATCAAAAATGGGAAGTCAAGAAATTGCGGGAAGTCAATAAAAGGTGGGAAGTCAAGAAGAGGTGGGATGTCAGGAGAGGGTGGGAAGTCATCAAAGATGGGAATTCAAGAAAAAGTGGGAAGTCGTCAAAAGAGGGAATTCATCCAAAGTGGGAAGTCAAGAAAGAGTGGAAAGTCAAGAAAAAGTGGGAGGTCATCCACAGTGGGAAGTCAAGAAAACGTGGCAAGTCATCAAAAGGGGGAAATCATCAAAATTATGAAGTTGTCAAAATTGGGGAGTCGCCAAAAGCGGGAGGTCAAGAAAAAGTGGGGAGTCGTCAAAAGTGAGAATTCAAGAAAAAGTGAGAAGTCAACAAAAATGGGAAGTCATCAATAGTGGGAACTCATCAAAAGTGGGAAATGAAGAAAAAGTGGGAAGTCATCAAAAGTGGGACGTCAAGAAAAAGTGGGAAGTCATCAAAAATGGGAAGTCAAGAAATTGCGGGAAGTCAAAAAATAGTGGGAAGTCAAGAAAAAGTGGGAAATCAAGAAAACGTGGGAAGTCCTCAAAATTGGGAAATCATCAAGGTGGGAGGTCACCGAAAATGGGAAATCATCAAAAGTGGGAAGTCATCATAAGTAGGAAGTCATCAAAAGTGGGAAATCAAAAGAAATTGGAAATCATGAAAAAGTGGGATGGCATCAAAAGTAGGAAGTCATGAAATATGGGAGGTAAAGAAAGAGTGGGAAGTCATCAAAGGCGAAAAGTAATCCAAAGTCGGAAGTCAAGAAAAAAAAGGAAGTCATCAAGATTGGGGAAGTCAAGAAATATGTGAAGTCTAGAAAATATGGCAAGTAAAGAAAAAGTAGGAGGTCATCAAAAGTGGGAGATCATCAAAAAGGCAAATCTAGAAAAGGTTGGAAGTCATCAAAGGCGGGAAGTCAAGAAGAAGTGGGAAGTCGTTAAAAGTGTGAATTCATCAACAGTGAGATGTCTAAATAACAAGGGAAGTTATTAAAAGTGAGAAGGCATCAAAAGTGGGAAGTCAAGAAAAAGTGGGATGTTGTCAAAAGTGAGAATTCAAGAAAAAGTGGGAAGTCATCAAAAGTGGGAAGTCAAGAAAAGGTGGGAAGTCAAGAAAAAGTGGCATGTCAGGAAAAGGTGGAAGTCATCAATAGTGGGAACTCATCAAAAGTGGGAAATCAAGAAAAAGTGGCAAGTCATCAAAAGTGGGACGTCAAGAAAAAGCGGGAAGTCATCAAAAATGGGAAGTCAAGAAATTGCGGGAAGTCAAGAAAAGGTGGGAAGTCAAGAAGAAGTGTGAAGTCGTTACAAGTGTGAATTCATCAAAAGTGAGATGTCAAAATAACAAGGGAAGTTATTAAAAGTGAGAAGGCATCAAAAGTGGGAAGTCACCGAAAGCGGAAAACCAAGAAAAAGTGTGAAGTCATCAAAAGTGGGAAGTCATCAAAGGTGGAAGTCATCAATAGTGGGAACTCATTAAAAGTTGGAAATCAAGAAAAAGTGGGAAGTCATCAAAAGTGGAACGTCAAGAAATAGTGGGAAGTCATCAAAAATGGGAAGTCAAGAAGTTGCGGGTAGTCAAGAAATGGTGGGAAGTCAAGAAGAGGTGGGATGTCAGGAAAAGGTGCGAAGTCATCAAAGATGGGAATTCAAGAAAAAGTGGGAAGTCGTCAAAACAGGGAAGTCATCCAAAGTGGGAAGCAAGAAAAAGTGGAAAGTCATCAAAAGTGGGATGTCAAGAAAAAGTGGGAAGTCATCAAAAATGGGAAGTCAAGAAATTGCGGGAAGTCAAGAAAAGGTGGGAAGTCAAGAAGAAGTGGGAAGTCGTTAAAAGTGTGAATTCATCAACAGTGAGATGTCTAAATAACAAGGGAAGTTATTAAAAGTGAGAAGGCATCAAAAGTGGGAAGTCAAGAAAAGGGATGTTGTAAAAGAGAATAAGAAAAATGGAAGTCACAAAAGTAAGTCAAAAAAGGGAAGTCAAGAAAAAGTGCATGTAGAAAAGGGAAGTCATCAATAGTGAACTCATCAAAAGTGGGAAATCAAGAAAAGTGGCAAGTCATCAAAAGTGGGACGTCAAGAAAAAGTGGGAAGTCATCAAAAATGGGAAGTCAAGAAATTGCGGGAAGTCAAGAAAAGGTGGGAAGTCAAGAAGAAGTGTGAAGTCGTTACAAGTGTGAATTCATCAAAAGTGAGATGTCAAAATAACAAGGGAAGTTATTAAAAGTGAGAAGGCATCAAAAGTGGGAAGTCATCAAAGGTGGAAGTCATCAATAGTGGGAACTCATTAAAAGTGGGAAATCAAGAAAAAGTGGGAAGTCATCAAAAATGGAACGTCAAGAAAAAGTGGGAAGTCATCAAAAATGGGAAGTCAAGAAGTTGCGGGTAGTCAAGAAATGGTGGGAAGTCAAGAAGAGGTGGGATGTCAGGAAAAGGTCGAAGTCATCAAAGATGGGAATTCAAGAAAAAGTGGGAAGTCGTCAAAACAGGAAGTCATCCAAAGTGGGAAGTCAAGAAAAAGTGGAAAGTCATCAAAAGTGGGATGTCAAGAAAAAGTGGGAAGTCATCAAAAATGGGAAGTCAAGAAATTGCGGGAAGTCAAGAAAAGGTGGGAAGTCAAGAAGAAGTGGGAAGTCGTTAGAAGTGTGAATTCATCAACAGTGAGATGTCAAAATAACTAGGGAAGTTATTAAGAATGAGAAGGCATCAAAAGTGGGAAGTCACCGAAAGCGGAAAGCCAAGAAAAAGTGTGAAGTCATCAAAAGTGGGAAGTCATCAAAGGTGGAAGTCATCAATAGTGGGAACCATTAAAAGTGGGAAATCAAGAAAAAGTGGGAAGTCATCAAAAGTGGAACGTCAAGAAAAAGTGGGAAGTCATCAAAAATGGGAAGTCAAGAAATTGCGGGAAGTCAAGAAAAGGTGGGAAGTCAAGAAGAAGTGGGAAGTCGTTAAAAGTGTGAATTTATCAACAGTGAGATGTCAAAATAACAAGGGAAGTTATTAAAAGTGAGAAAGCATCAAAAGTGGGAAGTCAAGAAAAAGTGGAACGTCAAGAAAAAGTGGAAAGTCATCAAAAATGGGATGTCATCAAAGGTGGAAGTCATCAATAGTGGGAACTCATTAAAAGTGGGAAATCAAGAAAAAGTGGGAAGTCATCAAATAAGGGACGTCAAGAAAAAGTGGGAAGTCATCAAAAATGGGAAGTCAAGAAATTGCGGGAAGTCAAGAAAAGGTGGGAAGTCAAGAAGAAGTGGGAAGTCGTTAGAAGTGTGAATTCATCAACAGTGAGATGTCAAAATAACTAGGGAAGTTATTAAAAATGAGAAGGCATCAAAAGTGGGAAGTCACCGAAAGCGGAAACCAAGAAAAAGTGTGAAGTCATCAAAAGTGGGAAGTCATCAAAGGTGGAAGTCATCAATAGTGGGAACTCATTAAAAGTGGGAAATCAAGAAAAAGTGGGAAGTCATCAAAAGTGGAACGTCAAGAAAAAGTGGGAAGTCATCAAAAATGGGAAGTCAAGAAATTGCGGGAAGTCAAGAAAAGGTGGGAAGTCAAGAAGAAGTGGGAAGTCGTTAAAAGTGTGAATTCATCAACAGTGAGATGTCAAAATAAAAAGGGAAGTTATTAAAAGTGAGAAGGCATCAAAAGGGGGAAGTCACCGAAAGCGGAAAACCAAGAAAAAGTGGGAAGTCATCAAAAGTGGGATGTCATCAAAGGTGGAAGTCATCAATAGTGGGAACTCATTAAAAGTGGGAAATCAAGAAAAAGTGGGAAATCATCAAAAGAGGACGTCAAGAAAAAGTGGAAGTCATCAAAAATGGGAAGTCAAGAAATTGCGGGAAGTCAAGAAAGATGGGAAGTCAAGAAGAAGTGGGAAGTCGTTAAAAGTGTGAATTCATCAACAGTGAGATGTCAAAATAACAGGGAAGTTATTAAAAGTGAGAAAGCATCAAAAGTGGGAAGTCAAGAAAAAGTGGAACGTCAAGAAAAAGTGGAAAGTCATCAAAAATGGGAAGTCAAGAATTTGCGGGAATTCAATAAAAGGTGGGAAGTCAAGAAGAGGTGGGATGTCAGGAGAAGGTGGGAAGTCATCAAAGATGGGAATTCAAGAAAAAGTGGGAAGTCGTCAAAAGAGGGAAGTCATCCAAAGTGGAAGTCAAGAAAAAGTGGAAAGTCAAGAAAAAGTGGGAGGTCATCCACAGTGGAAGTCAAGAAAACGTGACAAGTCATCAAAAGGGGGAAATCATCAAAATTGGGAAGTTGTCAAAATTGGGAAGTCACCAAAAGCGGCAAGTCAAGAAAAAGTGGGAAGTCGTCAAAAGTGAGAATTCAAGAAAAAGTGAGAAGTCAACAAAAGTGGGAAGTCAAGAAAAAGTGGGACCTCATCAAAAGTGGCAAGTCAAGAAAAAGTAGCAGGACAAAAAAAAGTGGATATCATCGAATGCGGGAAGTCAAGAAAAAGTGGGAAGTCATCAAAGGTGGAAGTTAAGAAAAAGTGGGAAGTTGTCAAAAGAGGGAAGTCATCAAAAGTGGGAAGTGACCAAAAATGGAAGTCATCAATAGTGGGAACTCATTAAAAGTGGGAAGTCAAGAAAAAGTGGAAGTCATCAAAGAGGGACGTCAAGAAAAAGTGGGAAGTCATCAAAAATGGGAAGTCAAGAAATTGCGGGAAGTCAAGAAAAGGTGGGAAGTCAAGAAGAAGTGGGAAGTCGTTAAAAGTGTGAATTCATCAACAGTGAGATGTCAAAGTAACAAGGGAAGTTATTAAAAGTGAGAAAGCATCAAAAGTGGAAGTCAAGAAAAAGTGGAACGTCAAGAAAAAGTGGAAAGTCATCAAAATGGGAAGTCAAGAAATTGCGGGAAGTCAATAAAAGGTGGGAAGTCAAGAAGAGGTGGGATGTCAGGAGAAGGTGGGAAGTCATCAAAGATGGGAATTCAAGAAAAAGTGGGAAGTCGTCAAAAGAGGGAAGTCATCCAAAGTGGGAAGTCAAGAAAAAGTGGAAAGTCAAGAAAAAGTGGGAGGTCATCCACAGTGGGAAGTCAAGAAAACGTGGCAAGTCATCAAAAGGGGAAATCATCAAAATTGGGAAGTTGTCAAAATTGGGAAGTCACCAAAAGCGGCAAGTCAAGAAAAAGTGGGGAGTCGTCAAAAGTGAGAATTCAAGAAAAAGTGAGAAGTCAACAAAAGTGGGAAGTCAAGAAAAAGTGGGACCTCATCAAAAGTGGCAAGTCAAGAAAAAGTAGCAGGACAAAAAAAAGTGGATATCATCGAATGCGGGAAGTCAAGAAAAAGTGGGAAGTCATCAAAGGTGGGAAGTTAAGAAAAAGTGGGAAGTTGTCAAAATAGGGAAGTCATCAAAAGTGGGAAGTGACCAAAAATGGGAAGTCATCAATAGTGGGAACTCATTAAAAGTGGGAAATCAAGAAAAAGTGGGAAGTCATCAAAAAGGGACGTCAAGAAAAAGTGGGAAGTCATCAAAAATGGAAGTCAAGAAATTGCGGGAAGTCAAGAAAAGGTGGGAAGTCAAGAAGAAGTGGGAAGTCGTTAAAAGTGTGAATTCATCAACAGTGAGATGTCAAAGTAACAAGGGAAGTTATTAAAAGTGAGAAAGCATCAAAAGTGGGAAGTCAAGAAAAAGTGGAACGTCAAGAAAAAGTGGAAAGTCATCAAAAATGGGAAGTCAAGAAATTGCGGGAAGTCAATAAAAGGTGGGAAGTCAAGAAGAGGTGGGATGTCAGGAGAAGGTGGGAAGTCATCAAAGATGGGAATTCAAGAAAAAGTGGGAAGTCGTCAAAAGAGGGAATTCATCCAAAGTGGGAAGTCAAGAAAAAGTGGAAAGTCAAGAAAAAGTGGGAGGTCATCCACAGTGGGAAGTCAAGAAAACGTGGCAAGTCATCAAAAGGGGGAAATCATCAAAATTATGAAGTTGTCAAAATTGGGGAGTCGCCAAAAGCGGGAGGTCAAGAAAAAGTGGGGAGTCGTCAAAAGTAAGAATTCAAGAAAAAGTGAGAAGTCAACAAAAATGGGAAGTCATCAATAGTGGGAACTCATCAAAAATGGGAAATGAAGAAAAAGTGGGAAGTCATCAAAAGTGGGACGTCAAGAAAAAGTGGGAAGTCATCAAAAATGGGAAGTCAAGAAATTGCGGGAAGTCAAAAAATAGTGGGAAGTCAAGAAAAAGTGGGAAATCAAGAAAACGTGGGAAGTCCTCAAAATTGGGAAATCATCAAAGGTGGAGGTCACCGAAAATGGGAAGTCATCAAAAGTGGGAAGTCATCATAAGTAGGAAGTCATCAAAAGTGGGAAATCAAAAGAAATTGGAAATCATGAAAAAGTGGGATGGCATCAAAAGTAGGAAGTCATGAAATATGGGAGGTCAAGAAAGAGTGGGAATCATCAAAGGCGAAAAGTAATCCAAAGTCGGAAGTCAAGAAAAAAAAGGAAGTCATCAAAATTGGGGAAGTCAAGAAATATGTGAAGTCTAGAAAATATGGCAAGTAAAGAAAAAGTAGGAGGTCATCAAAAGTGGGAGATCATCAAAAAGGCAAATCTAGAAAAGGTTGGAAGTCATCAAAGGCGGGAAGTCAAGAAGAAGTGGGAAGTCGTTAAAAGTGTGAATTCATCAACAGTGAGATGTCTAAATAACAAGGGAAGTTATTAAAAGTGAGAAGGCATCAAAAGTGGGAAGTCAAGAAAAAGTGGGATGTTGTCAAAAGTGAGAATTCAAGAAAAAGTGGGAAGTCATCAAAAGTGGGAAGTCAAGAAAAGTGGGAAGTCAAGAAAAAGTGGCATGTCAGGAAAAGGTGGAAGTCATCAATAGTGGGAACTCATCAAAAGTGGGAAATCAAGAAAAAGTGGCAAGTCATCAAAAGTGGGACGTCAAGAAAAAGTGGGAAGTCATCAAAAATGGGAAGTCAAGAAATTGCGGGAAGTCAAGAAAAGGTGGGAAGTCAAGAAGAAGTGGGAAGTCGTTACAAGTGTGAATTCATCAAAAGTGAGATGTCAAAATAACAAGGGAAGTTATTAAAAGTGAGAAGGCATCAAAAGTGGGAAGTCACCGAAAGCGGAAAACCAAGAAAAAGTGTGAAGTCATCAAAAGTGGGAAGTCATCAAAGTGGAAGTCATCAATAGTGGGAACTCATTAAAAGTGGGAAATCAAGAAAAAGTGGGAAGTCATCAAAAGTGGAACGTCAAGAAAAAGTGGGAAGTCATCAAAAATGGGAAGTCAAGAAGTTGCGGGTAGTCAAGAAATGGTGGAAGTCAAGAAGAGGTGGGATGTCAGGAAAAGGTGCGAAGTCATCAAAGATGGGAATTCAAGAAAAAGTGGGAAGTCGTCAAAACAGGGAAGTCACCAAAAGCGGCAAGTCAAGAAAAAGTGGGAGTCGTCAAAAGTGAGAATTCAAGAAAAAGTGAGAAGTCAACAAAAGTGGGAAGTCAAGAAAAAGTGGGACCTCATCAAAAGTGGCAAGTCAAGAAAAAGTAGCAGGACAAAAAAAAGTGGGATATCATCGAATGCGGGAAGTCAAGAAAAAGTGGAAGTCATCAAAGGTGGGAAGTTAAGAAAAAGTGGGAAGTTGTCAAAATAGGGAAGTCATCAAAAGTGGGAAGTGACCAAAAATGGGAAGTCATCAATAGTGGGAACTCATTAAAAGTGGGAAATCAAGAAAAAGTGGGAAGTCATCAAAAGAGGGACGTCAAGAAAAAGTGGGAAGTCATCAAAAATGGGAAGTCAAGAAATTGCGGGAAGTCAAGAAAAGGTGGGAAGTCAAGAAGAAGTGGAAGTCGTTAAAAGTGTGAATTCATCAACAGTGAGATGTCAAAGTAACAAGGGAAGTTATTAAAAGTGAGAAAGCATCAAAAGTGGGAAGTCAAGAAAAAGTGGAACGTCAAGAAAAAGTGGAAAGTCATCAAAAATGGGAAGTCAAGAAATTGCGGGAAGTCAATAAAAGGTGGGAAGTCAAGAAGAGGTGGGATGTCAGGAGAAGGTGGGAAGTCATCAAAGATGGGAATTCAAGAAAAAGTGGGAAGTCGTCAAAAGAGGGAATTCATCCAAAGTGGGAAGTCAAGAAAAAGTGGAAAGTCAAGAAAAAGTGGGAGGTCATCCACAGTGGGAAGTCAAGAAAACGTGGCAAGTCATCAAAAGGGGAAATCATCAAAATTATGAAGTTGTCAAAATTGGGGAGTCGCCAAAAGCGGGAGGTCAAGAAAAAGTGGGGAGTCGTCAAAAGTGAGAATTCAAGAAAAAGTGAGAAGTCAACAAAAATGGGAAGTCATCAATAGTGGGAACTCATCAAAAATGGGAAATGAAGAAAAAGTGGGAAGTCATCAAAAGTGGGACGTCAAGAAAAAGTGGGAAGTCATCAAAATGGGAAGTCAAGAAATTGCGGGAAGTCAAAAAATAGTGGGAAGTCAAGAAAAAGTGGGAAATCAAGAAAACGTTGGAAGTCCTCAAAATTGGGAAATCATCAAAGGTGGGAGGTAACCGAAAATGGGAAGTCATCAAAAGTGGGAAGTCATCATAAGTAGGAAGTCATCAAAAGTGGGAAATCAAAAGAAATTGGAAATCATGAAAAAGTGGGATGGCATCAAAAGTAGGAAATCATGAAATATGGGAGGTAAAGAAAGAGTGGGAAGTCATCAAAGGCGAAAAGTAATCCAAAGTCGGAAGTCAAGAAAAAAAAGGAAGTCATCAAAATTGGGGAAGTCAAGAAATATGTGAAGTCTAGAAAATATGGCAAGTAAAGAAAAAGTAGGAGGTCATCAAAAGTGGGAGATCATCAAAAAGGCAAATCTAGAAAAGGTTGGAAGTCATCAAAGGCGGGAAGTCAAGAAGAAGTGGGAAGTCGTTAAAAGTGTGAATTCATCAACAGTGAGATGTCTAAATAACAAGGGAAGTTATTAAAAGTGAGAAGGCATCAAAAGTGGGAAGTCAAGAAAAAGTGGGATGTTGTCAAAAGTGAGAATTCAAGAAAAAGTGGGAAGTCATCAAAGTGGGAAGTCAAGAAAAAGTGGGAAGTCAAGAAAAAGTGGCATGTCAGGAAAAGGTGGAAGTCATCAATAGTGGGAACTCATCAAAAGTGGGAAATCAAGAAAAAGTGGCAAGTCATCAAAAGTGGGACGTCAAGAAAAAGTGGGAAGTCATCAAAAATGGGAAGTCAAGAAATTGCGGGAAGTCAAGAAAAGGTGGAAGTCAAGAAGAAGTGGGAAGTCGTTACAAGTGTGAATTCATCAAAAGTGATATGTCAAAATAACAAGGGAAGTTATTAAAAGTGAGAAGGCATCAAAAGCGGGAAGTCACCGAAAGCGGAAAACCAAGAAAAAGTGTGAAGTCATCAAAAGTGGGAAGTCATCAAAGGTGGAAGTCATCAATAGTGGGAACTCATTAAAAGTGGGAAATCAAGAAAAAGTGGGAAGTCATCAAAAGTGGAACGTCAAGAAAAAGTGGGAAGTCATCAAAAATGGGAAGTCAAGAAGTTGCGGGTAGTCAAGAAATGGTGGGAAGTCAAGAAGAGGTGGGATGTCAGGAAAAGGTGCGAAGTCATCAAAGATGGGAATTCAAGAAAAAGTGGGAAGTCGTCAAAACAGGGAAGTCATCCAAAGTGGGAAGTCAAGAAAAAGTGGAAAGTCATCAAAAGTGGGATGTCAAGAAAAAGTGGGAAGTCATCAAAAATGGGAAGTCAAGAAATTGCGGGAAGTCAAGAAAAGGTGGGAAGTCAAGAAGAAGTGGGAAGTCGTTAGAAGTGTGAATTCATCAACAGTGAGATGTCAAAATAACTAGGGAAGTTATTAAAAATGAGAAGGCATCAAAAGTGGGAAGTCACCGAAAGCGGAAAGCCAAGAAAAAGTGTGAAGTCATCAAAAGTGGGAAGTCATCAAAGGTGGAAGTCATCAATAGTGGGAACTCATTAAAAGTGGGAAATCAAGAAAAGTGGGAAGTCATCAAAAGTGGAACGTCAAGAAAAAGTGGGAAGTCATCAAAAATGGGAAGTCAAGAAATTGCGGGTAGTCAAGAAAAGGTGGGAAGTCAAGAAGAGGTGGGATGTCAGGAAAAGGTGGGAAGTCATCAAAGATGGGAATTCAAGAAAAAGTGGGAAGTCGTCAAAAGAGGGAAGTCATCAAAGTGGGATGTCACCAAAAATGGAAAGTCATCAATAGTGGGAACTCATCAAAAGTGGAAGACAAGAAAAAGTGGGAGGTCATCAAAAGTGGAAAGTCAAGAAAAAGTGGAAAGTCGTCAAAAGAGGGAAGTCATCCAAAGTGGGAAGTCAAGAAAAAGTGGAAAGTCAAGAAAAAGTGGCAGGTCATCCACAGTCGAAAGTCAAGAAAACGTGGGAAGTCATCAAAAGGGGGAAATCATCAAAATTGGGAAGTTGTCAAAATTGGGAAGTCACAAAAGCGGGAAGTCAAGAAAAAATGGGGAGTCGTCAAAAGTGAGAATTCAAGAAAAAATGAGAAGTCAACAAAAGTGGGAAGTCAAGAAAAAGTGGACCTCATCAAAAGTGGTAAGTCAAGAAAAGTAGCAGGACAAAAAAAAGTGGGATGTCATCGAAAGCGGGAAGGCAAGAAAAAGTGGGAAGTCATCAAAGGTGGGAAGTCAAGAAAAAGTGGGAAATCAAGAAAACGTGGGAGGTCCTCAAAATTGGGAAATCATCAAAAGTGGGAGGTCACCGAAAATGGGAAGTCATCAAAAGTGGGAAGTCATCATAAGTGGAAGTCATCAAAAGTGGGAAATCAAAAGAAATTGGAAATCATGAAAAAGTGGGAAGGCATCAAAAGTAGGAAGTCATGAAATATGGGAGGTAAAGAAAGAGTGGGAAGTCATCAAAGGCGAAAAGTAATCCAAAGTCGGAAGTCAAGAAAAAAAGGAAGTCATCAAAAGTGGGGAAGTCATGAAATATGTGAAGTCTAGAAAAAAATGGCAAGTAAAGAAAAAGTAGGAGGACATCAAAAGTGGGAAATCATCAAAAAGGGCAAATCTAGAAAAGGTTGGAAGTCATCAAAGGCGGGAAGTGAAGAAGAAGTGGGAAGTCGTTAAAAGTGTGAATTCATCAACAGTGAGATGTCAAAATAACAAGGGAGGTTATTAAAAGTGAGAAGGCATCCAAAGTGGGAAGTCAAGAAAAAGTGGGAAGTCGTCAAAAGTGAGAATTGAAGAAAAAGTGGGAAGTCATCAAAAGTGGAAAACCGTCAAAAGAGGGAAGTCATCAAAAGTGGGATGTCACCAAAAATGGAAAGTCATCAATAGTGGGAACTCATCAAAAGTGGGAAGTGAAGAAAAAGTGGGAGGTCATCAAAAGTGGAAAGTCAACAAAAAGTGGGAAATCACCAAAAATGGGAAGTCAAGAAAATGCAGGAAGTCAAAAAAAAGTGGGAAGTAGAAAAAGTGAGAAGTTCTCAAAATTGGGAAGTCATAAAAAGTGGGAAGTCACCGAAAATGAGAAATCATCAATAGTGGAACTCAACAAAAGTGGGAAGAAAAGAAAAAGTGGGAGGTCAAGAAAACGTGGGAACTCAAGAAAAAGTGGGAAGTCAAGAAAAAGTGGCATGTCAGGAAAAGGTGGAAGTCATCAATAGTGGGAACTCATCAAAAGTGGGAAATCAAGAAAAAGTGGCAAGTCATCAAAAGTGGGACGTCAAGAAAAAGTGGGAAGTCATCAAAAATGGGAAGTCAAGAAATTGCGGGAAGTCAAGAAAAGGTGGGAAGTCAAGAAGAAGTGGGAAGTCGTTACAAGTGTGAATTCATCAAAAGTGATATGTCAAAATAACAAGGGAAGTTATTAAAAGTGAGAAGGCATCAAAAGCGGGAAGTCACCGAAAGCGGAAAACCAAGAAAAAGTGTGAAGTCATCAAAAGTGGGAATCATCAAAGGTGGAAGTCATCAATAGTGGGAACTGATTAAAAGTGGAAATCAAGAAAAAGTGGGAAGTCATCAAAAGTGGAACGTCAAGAAAAAAGTGGGAATCATCAAAAATGGGAATCAAGAAGTTGCGGGTAGTCAAGAAATGGTGGGAAGTCAAGAAGAGGTGGGATGTCAGGAAAAGGTGCGAAGTCATCAAAGATGGGAATTCAAGAAAAAGTGGGAAGTCGTCAAAACAGGGAAGTCATCCAAAGTGGGAAGTCAAGAAAAGTGGAAAGTCATCAAAAGTGGGATGTCAAGAAAAAGTGGAAGTCATCAAAAATGGGAAGTCAAGAAATTGCGGGAAGTCAAGAAAAGGTGGGAAGTCAAGAAGAAGTGGGAATCGTTAGAAGTGTGAATTCATCAACAGTGAGATGTCAAAATAACTAGGGAAGTTATTAAAATGAGAAGGCATCAAAAGTGGGAAGTCACCGAAAGCGGAAAGCCAAGAAAAAGTGTGAAGTCATCAAAAGTGGGAAGTCATCAAAGGTGGAAGTCATCAATAGTGGGAACTCATTAAAAGTGGGAAATCAAGAAAAAGTGGGAAGTCATCAAAAGTGGAACGTCAAGAAAAAGTGGGAAGTCATCAAAAATGGGAAGTCAAGAAATTGCGGGTAGTCAAGAAAAGGTGGGAAGTCAAGAAGAGGTGGGATGTCAGGAAAAGGTGGGAAGTCATCAAAGATGGGAATTCAAGAAAAAGTGGGAAGTCGTCAAAAGAGGGAAGTCATCAAAAGTGGGATGTCACCAAAAATGGAAAGTCATCAATAGTGGGAACTCATCAAAAGTGGGAAGACAAGAAAAAGTGGGAGGTCATCAAAAGCGGAAAGTCAAGAAAAAGTGGAAAGTCGTCAAAAGAGGGAAGTCATCCAAAGTGGGAAGTCAAGAAAAAGTGGAAAGTCAAGAAAAAGTGGCAGGTCATCCACAGTCGAAAGTCAAGAAAACGTGGGAAGTCATCAAAAGGGGGAAATCATCAAAATTGGGAAGTTGTCAAAATTGGGAAGTCACCAAAAGCGGGAAGTCAAGAAAAAGTGGGGAGTCGTCAAAAGTGAGAATTCAAGAAAAAATGAGAAGTCAACAAAAGTGGGAAGTCAAGAAAAAGTGGGACCTCATCAAAGTGTAAGTCAAGAAAAAGTAGCAGGACAAAAAAAAGTGGGATGTCATCGAAAGCGGAAGTCAAGAAAAAGGGAAGTCATCAAAGGTGGGAAGTCAAGAAAAAGTGGGAAATCAAGAAAACGTGGGAGGTCCTCAAAATTGGGAAATCATCAAAAGTGGGAGGTCACCGAAAATGGGAAGTCATCAAAAGTGGGAAGTCATCATAAGTGGGAAGTCATCAAAAGTGGGAAATCAAAAGAAATTGGAAATCATGAAAAAGTGGGAAGGCATCAAAAGTAGGAAGTCATGAAATATGGGAGGTAAAGAAAGAGTGGAAGTCATCAAAGGCGAAAAGTAATCCAAAGTCGGAAGTCAAGAAAAAAAAGGAAGTCATCAAAAGTGGGGAAGTCATGAAATATGTGAAGTCTAGAAAAAATGGCAAGTAAGAAAAATAGGAGGACATCAAAATGGGAAATCATCAAAAAGGGCAAATCTAGAAAAGGTTGGAAGTCATCAAAGCGGAAGTGAAGAAGAAGTGGGAAGTCGTTAAAAGTGTGAATTCATCAACATGAGATGTCAAAATAACAAGGGAGGTTATTAAAAGTGAGAAGGCATCCAAAGTGGGAAGTCAAGAAAAAGTGGAAGTCGTCAAAAGTGAGAATTGAAGAAAAAGTGGGAAGTCATCAAAAGTGGAAAACCGTCAAAAGAGGAAGTCATCAAAAGTGGATGTCACCAAAAATGGAAAGTCATCAATAGTGGGAACTCATCAAAAGTGGGAAGTCAAGAAAAAGTGGGAGGTCATCAAAAGTGGAAAGTCAACAAAAAGTGGGAAATCACCAAAAATGGGAAGTCAAGAAAATGCAGGAAGTCAAAAAAAAGTGGGAAGTCAGAAAAAAGTGAGAAGTTCTCAAAATTGGGAAGTCATAAAAAGTGGGAAGTCACCGAAAATGAGAAATCATCAATAGTGGAACTCAACAAAAGTGGGAAGAAAAAAAAAAGTGGGAGGTCAAGAAAACGTGGGAACTCAAGAAAAAGTGGGAAGTCCAGAGAACATGGGAGGACATCAAAAGTGGGAAGTCAAGAGAAGGCGGGTAGTCATCAAAGAAGGAAATCATCAAAAGTGGGAAGTTACCAAAATCGGGAAGTCACCGAAAGCGGGAGGTCAGGAAAAAGTCGCGAGTCATCAAAAGAGTGAATTCATCAAAATAGGAGGTTATGAAAAATTGGGAAGTCAAGAAAAGTGGAAAGTCATCCGAAATGGGAAGTCATCAAAGTGAGAAGTCAAGATAAAGTGGAAGTAATCAAAAGTGGGAAGTCATCAAAAATGGGAAGTCAAGAAAAAGTGGTAAGTGAAGAAAAAGTGGGATGTCAGGAAAAAATTGGAAGTCATCAAAAGAGGGAAGTCATCAAAAGTGAGAAGTCACCAAAAATGGAAAGTCATCAATAGTGGAACTCATCAAAAGTTGGAAGTCAAGAAAAGGTGGAATTCATCAAAAGTGAGAAGTCAAGAGAAGGCGGGTAGTTGTCAAAAGAAGGAAATCATCAAAAGTGGGAAGTTACCAAAGTTGGGAAGTCACCGATAGCGGGAGGTCAGGAAAAAGTGGGGAGTCATCAAAAGAGGGAAATCAAAAGAAATTGGAAATCATGAAAAAGTGGGAAGGCATCAAAAGTAGGAAGTCATGAAATATGGGAGGTCAAGAAAGAGTGGGAAGTCATCAAGGTGAAAAGTAATCCAAAGTCGGAAGTCAGGAAAAAAAGGAAGTCATCAAAAGTGGGAAATCATCAAAAAGGGCAAATCTAGAAAAGGTTGAAAGTCATCAAAGCGGGAAGTCAAGAAGAAGTGGGAAGTCGTTAAAAGTGTGAATTCATCAAGAGTGAGATGTCAAAATAACAAGGGAGGTTATTAAAAGTGAGAAGGCATCAAAAGTGGGAAGTCAAGAAAAAGTGGGATGTCGTCAAAAGCGAGAATTCAAGAAAAAGTGGGAAGTCATCAAAAGTGGGAAGTCAAGAAAAAGTGGGAAGTCAAGAAAAAGTGGGATGTCAGGAAAGGGTGGAAGTCATCAATAGTGGAACTCATCAAAAGTGGGAAATCAAGAAAAGTGGAAGTCATCAAAAGTGGGACGTCAAGAAAAAGTGGGAAGTCATCAAAAAATGGAAGTCAAGAAATTGCGGGAAGTCAAGAAAAGGTGGGAAGTCAAGAAGAAGTGGGAAGTCGTTAAAAGTGTGAATTCATCAACAGTGAGATGTCAAAATAACAAGGGAAGTTATTAAAAGTGAGAAGGCATCAAAAGGGGGAAGTCACCGAAAGCGGAAAACCAAGAAAAAGTGGGAAGTCATCAAAAGTGGGATGTCATCAAAGGTGGAAGTCATCAATAGTGGGAACTCATTAAAAGTGGAAATCAAAAAAAGTGGGAAGTCATCAAAAGAGGGACGTCAAGAAAAAGTGGGAAGTCATCAAAAATGGGAAGTCAAGAAATTGCGGGAAGTCAAGAAAAAGGTGGGAAGTCAAGAAGAAGTGGGAAGTCGTTAAAGTGTGAATTCATCAACAGTGAGATGTCAAAATAACAAGGGAGTTATTAGAAGTGAGAAAGCATCAAAAGTGGGAAGTCAAGAAAAAGTGGAACGTCAAGAAAAAGTGGAAAGTCATCAAAAATGGGAAGTCAAGAAATTGCGGGAAGTCAATAAAAGGTGGAAGTCAAGAAGAGGTGGGATGTCAGGAGAAGGTGGGAAGTCATCAAAGATGGGAATTCAAGAAAAAGTGGGAAGTCGTCAAAAGAGGGAAGTCATCCAAAGTGGGAAGTCAAGAAAAAGTGGAAAGTCAAGAAAAAGTGGGAGGTCATCCACAGTGGGAAGTCAAGAAAACGTGGCAAGTCATCAAAAGGGGGAAATCATCAAAATTGGGAAGTTGTCAAAATTGGGAAGTCACCAAAAGCGGCAAGTCAAGAAAAAGTGGGGAGTCGTCAAAAGTGAGAATTCAAGAAAAAGTGAGAAGTCAACAAAAGTGGGAAGTCAAGAAAAAGTGGGACCTCATCAAAAGTGGCAAGTCAAGAAAAAGTAGCAGGACAAAAAAAGTGGGATATCATCGAATGCGGGAAGTCAAGAAAAAGTTGGAAGTCATCAAAGGTGGGAAGTCAAGAAAAAGTGGGAAGTTGTCAAAAGAGGGAAGTCATCAAAAGTGGGAAGTGACCAAAAATGGGAAGTCATCAATAGTGGGAACTCATTAAAAGTGGGAAATCAAGAAAAAGTGGAAGTCATCAAAAGAGGACGTCAAGAAAAAGTGGGAAGTCATCAAAAATGGGAAGTCAAGAAATTGCGGGAAGTCAAGAAAAGGTGGGAAGTCAAGAAGAAGTGGGAAGTCGTTAAAAGTGTGAATTCATCAACAGTGAGATGTCAGAGTAACAAGGGAAGTTATTAAAAGTGAGAAAGCAATCAAAAGTGGGAAGTCAAGAAAAAGTGGAACGTCAAGAAAAAGTGGAAAGTCATCAAAAATGGGAAGTCAAGAAATTGCGGGAAGTCAATAAAAGGTGGAAGTCAAGAAGAGGTGGGATTCAGGAGAAGGTGGGAAGTCATCAAGATGGGAATTCAAGAAAAAGTGGGAAGTCATCAAAAGTGGGAAGTCAAGAAAAAGTGGGAAGTCAAGAAAAGTGGGATGTCAGGAAAGGGTGGAAGTCATCAATAGTGGGAACTCATCAAAAGTGGGAAATCAAGAAAAAGTGGAAGTCATCAAAAGTGGGACGTCAAGAAAAAGTGGGAAGTCATCAAAAAATGGGAAGTCAAGAAATTGCGGGAAGTCAAGAAAAGGTGGGAAGTCAAGAAGAAGTGGGAAGTCGTTAAAAGTGTGAATTCATCAACAGTGAGATGTCAAAATAACAAGGGAAGTTTTTAAAAGTGAGAAGGCATCAAAAGGGGAAGTCACCGAAAGCGGAAAACCAAGAAAAAGTGGGAAGTCATCAAAAGTGGGATGTCATCAAAGTGGAAGTCATCAATAGTGGGAACTCATTAAAAGTGGGAAATCAAAAAAAGTGGAAGTCATCAAAAGAGGGACGTCAAGAAAAAGTGGGAAGTCATCAAAATGGGAAGTCAAGAAATTGCGGGAAGTCAAGAAAAGGTGGGAATCAAGAAGAAGTGGGAAGTCGTTAAAAGTGTGAATTCATCAACAGTGAGATGTCAAAATAACAAGGGAAGTTATTAGAAGTGAGAAAGCATCAAAAGTGGGAAGTCAAGAAAAAGTGGAACGTCAAGAAAAAGTGGAAAGTCATCAAAAATGGGAAGTCAAGAAATTGCGGGAAGTCAATAAAAGGTGGGAAGTCAAGAAGAGGTGGGATGTCAGGAGAAGGTGGAAGTCATCAAAGATGGAATTCAAGAAAAAGTGGGAAGTCGTCAAAAGAGGGAAGTCATCCAAAGTGGGAAGTCAAGAAAAAGTGGAAAGTCAAGAAAAAGTGGCAGGTCATCCACAGTGGGAAGTCAAGAAAACGTGGCAAGTCATCAAAAGGGGGAAATCATCAAAATTGGGAAGTTGTCAAAATTGGAAGTCACCAAAAGCGGCAAGTCAAGAAAAAGTGGGAGTCGTCAAAAGTGAGAATTCAAGAAAAATGAGAAGTCAACAAAGGTGGAAGTCAAGAAAAAGTGGACCTCATCAAAGTGGCAAGTCAAGAAAAAGTAGCAGGACAAAAAAAAGTGGGATATCATCGAATGCGGGAAGTCAAGAAAAAGTTGGAAGTCATCAAAGGTGGGAAGTCAAGAAAAAGTGGGAAGTTGTCAAAAGAGGGAAGTCATCAAAAGTGGGAAGTGACCAAAAATGGGAAGTCATCAATAGTGGGAACTCATTAAAAGTGGGAAATCAAGAAAAAGTGGGAAGTCATCAAAAGAGGGACGTCAAGAAAAGTGGGAAGTCATCAAAAATGGGAAGTCAAGAAATTGCGGGAATCAAGAAAGGTGGGAAGTCAAGAAGAAGTGGGAAGTCGTTAAAAAGTGTGAATTCATCAACAGTGAGATGTCAGAGTAACAAGGGAAGTTATTAAAAGTGAGAAAGCATCAAAAGTGGGAAGTCAAGAAAAAGTGGAACGTCAAGAAAAAGTGGAAAGTCATCAAAATGGGAAGTCAAAGAAATTGCGGGAAGTCAATAAAAGGTGGGAAGTCAAGAAGAGGTGGATGTCCAGGAGAAGGTGGAAGTCATCAAAGATGGGAATTCAAGAAAAGTGGGAAGTCGTCAAAGAGGGAAGTCATCCAAAGTGGGAAGTCAAGAAAAAGTGGAAAGTCAAGAAAAAGTGGGAGGTCATCCACAGTGGGAAGTCAGAAAACGTGGCAAGTCATCAAAAGGGGGAAATCATCAAATTGGGAAGTTGTCAAAATTGGGAAGTCGCCAAAACGGGAAGTGAAGAAAAAGTGGGGAGTCGTCAAAAGTGAGAATTCAAGAAAAAGTGAGAAGTCAACCAAAAGTGGGAAGTCAAGAAAAAGTGGGACCTCATCAAAAGTGGCAAGTCAAGAAAAAGTAGCAGGACAAAAAAAAGTGGGATGTCATCGAAAGCGGGAAGTCAAGAAAAAGTGGGAAGTCATCAAAGGTGGGAAGTCAAGAAAAAGTGGGAAGTTGTCAAAAGAGGGAAGTCATCAAAGTGGGAAGTCACCAAAAATGGGAAGTCATCAATAGTGGGAACTCATCAAAAGTGGGAAATGAAGAAAAAGTGAAGAAGTCATCAAAAGTGGACGTCAAGAAAAAGTGGGAAGTCATCAAAAAATGGGAAGTCAAGAAATTGCGGGGAAGTCAAGAAAAGGTGGGAAGTCAAGAAGAAGTGGGAAGTCGTTAAAAGTGTGAATTCATCAAAGTGAGATGTCAAAATAACAAGGGAAGTTATTAAAAGTGGAGAAGGGCCATCAAAAGTGGGAAGTCACCGAAAGCGGAAAACCAAGAAAAGTGTGAAGTCATCAAAAGTGGGAAGTCATCAAAGGTGGAAGTCATCATAGTGGGAACTCATTAAAAGTGGGAAATCAAGAAAAAGTTGGAAGTCATCAAAAGTGGACAGTCAAGAAAAAGTGGGAAGTCACCAAAAATGGGAAGTCAAGAAGTTGCGGGTAGTCAAGAAAAGGTGGGAAGTCAAGAAAAGGTGGGATGTCAGGAAAAGGTGCGAAGTCATCAAAGATGGGAATTCAAGAAAAAGTGGGAGTCGTCAAAACAGGGAAGTCATCCAAAGTGGGAAGTCAAGAAAAAGTGGAAAGTCATCAAAATGGGAAGTCAAGAAATTGGCGGGAAGTCAAGAAAAGGTGGGAAGTCAAGAAGAAGTGGGAAGTCGTTAAAAAGTGTGAATTCATCAACAGTGAGATGTCAGAGTAACAAGGGAAGTTAATTAAAAGTGAGAAAGCATCAAAAGTGGGAAGTCAAGAAAAAGTGGAACGTCAAGAAAAAGTGGAAAGTCATCAAAAATGGGAAGTCAAGAAATTGCGGGAAGTCAATAAAAGGTGGGAAGTCAAGAAGAGTGGGTGTCAGGAGAAGGTGGGAAGTCATCAAAGATGGGAATTCAAGAAAAGTGGGAAGTCGTCAAAAGAGGGAAGTCATCCAAAGTGGGAAGTCAAGAAAAAGTGGAAAGTCAAGAAAAAGTGGGAGGTCATCCACAGTGGGAAGTCAAGAAAACGTGGCAAGTCATCAAAAGGGGAAATCAAAATTGGGAAGTTGTCAAAATTGGGAAGTCGCCAAAACGGGAAGTGAAGAAAAAGTGGGAGTCGTCAAAAGTGAGAATTCAAGAAAAGTGAGAAGTCAACAAAAGTGGGAAGTCAAGAAAAAGTGGGACCTCATCAAAAGTGGCAAGTCAAGAAAAAGTAGCAGGACAAAAAAAAGTGGGATGTCATCGAAAGCGGGAAGTCAAGAAAAAGTGGAAGTCATCAAAGGTGGGAAGTCAAGAAAAAGTGGGAAGTTGTCAAAAGAGGGAAGTCATCAAAAGTGGGAAGTCACCAAAAATGGGAAGTCATCAATAGTGGGAACTCATCAAAAGTGGGAAATGAAGAAAAAGTGAGAAGTCATCAAAAGTGGGACGTCAAGAAAAAGTGGGAAGTCATCAAAAATGGGAAGTCAAGAAATTGCGGGAAGTCAAGAAAAGGTGGGAAGTCAAGAAGAAGTGGGAAGTCGTTAAAAGTGTGAATTCATCAAAAGTGAAGATGTCAAAATAACAAGGGAAGTTATTAAAAGTGAGAAGGCATCAAAAGTGGGAAAGTCACCGAAAAGCGGAAAACCAAGAAAAAGTGTGAAGTCATCAAAAGTGGGAAGTCATCAAAGGTGGAAGTCATCAATAGTGGGAACTCATTAAAAGTGGGAAATCAAGAAAAAGTTGGAAGTCATCAAAAGTGGAACGTCAAGAAAAAGTGGGAAGTCACAAAAATGGGAAGTCAAGAAGTTGCGGGTAGTCAAGAAAAGGTGGGAAAGTCAAGAAAAGGTGGGATGTCAGGAAAAGGTGCGAAGTCATCAAAGGATGGGTCAAGAAAAAGTGGGAAGTCGTCAAAAAGGGAAGTCATCAAAGTGGGAAGTCAAGAAAAAGTGGAAGTCACAAAAGTGGGATGTCAAGAAAAAGTGGGAAGTCATCAAAATGGGAAGTCAAGAAATGGGAAGTCAAAAAAGTGGGAGTCAGAAAAGTGGGAAGTCGAAAAGTGGAAGTCATCAAAGGAATGTCAAAAAAGGGAAGTATAAAAATGAGAAGCATCAAAAGTGGGAAGTCAGAAAGTGGGAAGTCAAGAAAAAGTGTGAAGTCATCAAAAGTGGGAAGTCATCAAAGTGGAAGTCATCAATGGGAACTCATTAAAAGTGGGAAATCAAGAAAAGTGGGAAGTCATCAAAAGTGGAACGTCAAAAAAGTGGGAAGTCATCAAAATGGGAAGTCAAGAAATTGCGGGTAGTCAAGAAAGGTGGGAAAGTCAAGAAGAAGGTGGGATGTCAGGAAAGGTGGAAGTCATGAAAGATGGAATTCAAGAAAAAGAAGTCGTCAAAAAGAGGGAAGTCATCCAAAGTGGGAAGTCAAGAAAAAGTGAAATCAAGAAAAAGTGGGAGGTCATCCAACAGTGGGAAGTCAAGAAAACGTGGCAAGTCATCAAAAGTGGGAAATCATCAAATGGGAAGTTGTCAAATTGGGAAGTCACCAAAAGCGGGAAGTCAAGAAAAAGTGGGAAGTCGTCAAAAGTGAGAATTCAAGAAAAAGTGAGATCAAGTGGGAAGTCAAGAGAAAGTGGGACCTCATCAAAAGTGGCAAGTCAAGAAAAGTAGCAGGACAAAAAAAAGTGGG
Source organism: Sanderia malayensis (assembly GCA_013076295.1). Classification (NCBI taxonomy): domain Eukaryota; kingdom Metazoa; phylum Cnidaria; class Scyphozoa; order Semaeostomeae; family Pelagiidae; genus Sanderia; species Sanderia malayensis. The sequence continues at coordinate 51,205 of RQOL01000412.1, read as the reverse complement.
ATGTCATCGAAAGCGGGAAGTCAAGAAAAAGTGGGAGGCCATCAAAGGTGGGAAGTCAAGAAAAAGTGGAAGTTGTCAAAAGAGAAGTCATCAAAAGTGAAGTCACCAAAATGGGAAGTCATCAAAGTGGGAACTCATCGAAAGTGGGAAATCGGAAAAAGAGGTCATCAAAAGTGGGACGTCAAGAAAGTGGGAAGTCATCAAAAATGGGAAGTCAAGAAATTGCGGGAAGTCAAGAAATAGTTGGAAGTCAAGAAAAAGTGGGAAATCAAGAAAACGTGGGAAGTCCTCGAAATTGGGAAATCATCAAAAGTGGGAGGTCACCGAAAATGGGAAGTCATCAAAAGTGGAAGTCATCATAAGTGGGAAGTCATCAAAAGTGGGAAATCAAAAGAAATTGGAAATCATGAAAAAGTGGGAAGGCATCAAAAGTAGGAAGTCATGAAATATGGGAGGTCAAGAAAGAGTGGGAAGTCATCGAAAGTATCCAAAGTCGGAAGTCAAGAAAAAAAGGAAGTCATCAAAAGTGGGGATGTCATGAAATATGTGAAGTCTAGAAAATATGGCAAGTAAAGAAAAGTAGGAGGTCATCAAAAGTGGGAATTCATCAAAAAGGGCAAATCTAGAAAAGGTTGGAAGTCATCAAAGGCGGGAAGTCAAGAAGAAGTGGGAAGTCGTTAAAAGTGTGAATTCATCAACAGTGAGATGTCAAAATAACAAGGGAGGTTATTAAAATGAGAAGGCATCAAAAGTGGGAAGTCAAGAAGAAGTGGGATGTCGTCAAAAGTGAGAATTGAAGAAAAAGTGGGAAGTCATCAAAAGTGGGAAGTCAAGAAAAAGTGGGAAGTCAAGAAAAAGTGGGATGTCAGGAAAAGGTGGAAGTCATCAGTAGTGGGAACTCATCAAAAGTGGGAAATCAAGAAAAAGTGGGAAGTCATCAAAAGTGGGACGTGAAGAAAAAGTGGGAAGTAATCAAAATGGGAAGTCAAGAAATTGCGGGAAGTCAAGAAAAGGTGGGAAGTCAAGAAGAAGTCTGAAGTCGTTAAAAGTGTGAATTCATCAACAGTGAGATGTCAAAATAACAAGGGAAGTTATTAAAAGTGAGAAGGCATTAAAAGTGGGAAGTCACCGAAAGCGAAAACCAAGAAAAAGTGGGAAGTCATCAAAAGTGGGAAGTCATGAAAAGGTGGAAGTCATCAGATGTGGGAACTCATATAAAAGTGGGAAATCAGAAAAAGTGGGAAGTCATCAAAAGTGGGACGTCAAGAAAAAGTGGGAAGTAATCAAAAATGGGAAGTCAAGAAATTTGGGGAAGTCAAGAAAGGTGGGAGTCAAGAAGAAGTGGGAAGTCGTTAAAAGTGTGAATTCATCAACAGTGAGATGTCAGAATAACAAGGGAAGTTATTAAAAGCGAGAAAGCATCAAAAGTGGGAAGTCAAGAAAAAAGTGGGATGTCGTCAAAATGAGAATTGAAGAAAAAGTGGGAGTCATCAAAGTGGGAAGTCAAGAAAAAATGGGAAGTCAAGAAAAAATTGGATGTCAGGAAATAGTGGGAAGTTATCAAAGATGGGAATTTAAGAAAAATTGGAAGCCGTCAAAAAGGGAAGTCATCAAAAGTGGTATGTCACCAAAAATGGAAAGTCATCAATAGTGGGAACTCATCAAAAGTGGGGAGTCAAGAAAAAGTGGGAGGTCATCAAAAGTGGAAAGTCAAGAAAAAATGGGAGGCCATCCAGGGTGGGAAGTCGAGAAAACGTGGGGAGTCGTCAAAAGTGAGAAGTCACAAAAAAGCGGGAAGTCACCAAAAGGGAAGTCAAGAAAATATGGGGAGTTGTTAAAAGAGGGAAGTCATCAAATAGGGACGCTAGGAAAAAGTGGGAAGTCAAGAAAAATGGGAAATCATCAAAAATGGGAAGTCAAGAAAATGCAGGAAGTCAAAAAAAAGTGGGAAGTCAGAAAAAAATGAGAAGTCCTCAAAATTGGGAAGTCATAAAAAGTGGGAAGTCACCGAAAAATGAGAAGTCATCAATAGTGGAACTCAACAAAAGTGCGAAGAAAGAAAAATGGGAGGTCAAGAAAACGTGGGAACTCAAGAAAAAGTGGGAAGTCAAGAAAACATGGAGTCATAAAAGTGGGAAGTCAAGAGAAGGCGGGTAGTCATCAAAAGAAGGAAATCATCAAAGTGGGAAGTTACCAAAATCGGGAAGTCACTGAAAGCGGGAGGTCAGGAAAAAGTCGGGAGTCATCAAATAAGTGAATTCATCAAAATAGGGAGGTTATGAAAAATTGGGAAGTCACGAAAAAGTGGAAAGTCATCCAAAATGGGAAGTCATCAATACTGGAACTCATCAAAAGTGGGAAGTCAAGAAAAAGTGGGAGGTCATCAAAAGTGGAAAGTCAAGGAAAGTGGGAGGTCATCCAGAGTGGGAAGTCAAGAAAACGTGGGGAGTCGTCAAAAGTGAGAAGTCACAAAAAAGCGGGAAGTCACCAAAAGCGGGAAGTCAAGAAAATATGGGAGTTGTTAAAAGAGGGAAGTCATCAAAATAGGGAGGCTAGGAAAAAGTGGGAAGTCAAGAAAAAGTGGGAAATCATCAAAAATGGGAGTCAAGAAAATGCAGGAAGTCAAAAGAAAGTGGGAAGTCAGAAAAAAGTGAGAAGTCCTCAAAATTGGGAAGTCATAAAAAGTGGGAAGTCACCGAAAAGAGAAGTCATCAATAGGGGGAACTCACCAAAAGTGGGAAGAAAAGAAAAAGTGGGAGGTCAAGAAAACTTGGGAACTCAAGAAAAAGTGGGAAGTCAAGAAAACATGGGAGGCCATCAAAAGTGGGAAGTCAAGAGAAGGCGGGTAGTCATCAAAAGAAGGAAATCATCAAAAGTGGGAAGTTACCAAAATCGGGAAGTCACCGAAAGCGGGAGGTCAGGAAAAAGTCGGGAGTCATCAAAAGAGCGAATTCATCAAAATAGGGAGGTTATGAAAAAATGGGAAGTCACGAAAAAGTGGAAAGTCATCCAAAATGGGAAGTCATCAATACTGGGAACTCATCAAAAGTGGGAGGTCAAGAAAACGTGGGAACTCAAGAAAAAGTGGGAAGTCAAGAAAACATGGGAGGTCATCAAAAAGTGGGAAGTCAAGAGAAGGCGGGTAGTCATCAAAAGAAGGAAATCATCAAAAGTGGGAAGTTACCAAAATCGGGAAGTCACCGAAAGCGGGAGGTCAGGAAAAAGTCGGGAGTCATCAATAAGTGAATTCATCAAAATAGGGAGGTTATGAAAAATTGGGAAGTCACGAAAAAGTGGAAAGTCATCCAAAATGGGAAGTCATCAATACTGGGAACTCATCAAAAGTGGGAAGTCAAGAAAAAGTGGGAGGTCATCAAAAGTGGAAAGTCAAGAAAAAGTGGGAGGTCATCCAGAGTGGGAAGTCAAGAAAATGTGGGGAGTCGTCAAAAGTGAGAAGTCACAAAAAAAGCGGGAAGTCACCAAAAGCGGGAAGTCAGAGAAAATATGGGGAGTTGTTAAAAGAGGGAAGTCATCAAAATAGGGAGGCTAGGAAAAAGTGGGAAGTCAAGAAAAAGTGGGAAATCATCAAAAATGGGAAGTCAAGAAAATGCAGGAAGTCAAAAGAAAGTGGGAAGTCAGAAAAAGTGAGAAGTCCTCAAAATTGGGAAGTCATAAAAAGTGGGAAGTCACCGAAAAGAGAAGTCATCAATAGGGGAAACTCACCAAAAGTGGGAAGAAAGAAAAAGTGGGAGGTCAAGAAAACTTGGGACTCAAGAAAAAGTGGGAAGTCAAGAAAACATGGGAGGCCATCAAAAGTGGGAAGTCAAGAGAAGGCGGTAGTCATCAAAAGAAGGAAATCATCAAAAGTGGGAAGTTACCAAAATCGGGAAGTCACCGAAAGCGGGAGGTCAGAAAAAGTCGGGAGTCATCAAAAGAGTGAATTCATCAAAATAGGGAGGTTATGAAAAATTGGGAAGTCACGAAAAAGTGGAAAGTCATCCAAAATGGGAAGTCATCAATACTGGAACTCATCAAAAGTGGAAAGTCAAGAAAAAGTGGGAGGTCATCCAGAGTGGGAAGTCAGAAAACGTGGGGAGTCGTCAAAAGTGAGAAGTCACAAAAAGCGGGAAGTCACCAAAGCGGGAAGTCAAGAAAATATGGGGAGTTGTTAAAAGAGGGAAGTCATCAAATAGGGAGGCTAGGAAAAAGTGGGAAGTCAAGAAAAAGTGGGAAATCATCAAAAATGGGAGTCAAGAAAATGCAGGAAGTCAAAAGAAAGTGGGAAGTCAGAAAAAAGTGAGAAGTCCTCAAAATTGGGAAGTCATAAAAAGTGGGAAGTCACCGAAAAGAGAAGTCATCAATAGGGGGAACTCACCAAAAGTGGGAAGAAAAGAAAAAGTGGGAGGTCAAGAAAACTTGGGAACTCAAGAAAAAGTGGGAAGTCAAGAAAACATGGGAGGCCATCAAAAGTGGGAAGTCAAGAGAAGGCGGGTAGTCATCAAAAGAAGGAAATCATCAAAAGTGGGAAGTTACCAAAATCGGGAAGTCACCGAAAGGGAGGTCAGGAAAAAGTCGGGAGTCATCAAAAGAGCGAATTCATCAAAATAGGGAGGTTATGAAAAAATGGGAAGTCACGAAAAAGTGGAAAGTCATCCAAAATGGGAAGTCATCAATACTGGGAACTCATCAAAAGTGGGAGGTCAAGAAAACGTGGGAACTCAAGAAAAAGTGGGAAGTCAAGAAAACATGGGAGGTCATCAAAAGTGGGAAGTCAAGAGAAGGCGGGTAGTCATCAAAAGAAGGAAATCATCAAAAGTGGGAAGTTACCAAAATCGGGAAGTCACCGAAAGCGGGAGGTCAGGAAAAAAGTCGGGAGTCATCAAATAAGTGAATTCATCAAAATAGGGAGGTTATGAAAAATGGGAAGTCACGAAAAAGTGAAAGTCATCCAAAATGGGAAGTCATCAATACTGGGAACTCATCAAAAGTGGGAAGTCAAGAAAAGTGGGGAGGTCATCAAAAGTGGAAAGTCAAGAAAAAGTGGGAGGTCATCCAGAGTGGGAAGTCAAGAAAACGTGGGAGTCGTCAAAAGTGAGAAGTCACAAAAAGCGGGAAGTCACCAAAGCGGGAAGTCAAGAAAATATGGGAGTTGTTAAAAGAGGGAAGTCATCAAAATAGGGAGGCTAGGAAAAAGTGGGAAGTCAAGAAAAAGTGGGAAATCATCAAAAATGGGAAGTCAAGAAAATGCAGGAAGTCAAAAGAAAGTGGGAAGTCAGAAAAAAGTGAGAAGTCCTCAAAATTGGGAAGTCATAAAAAGTGGGAAGTCACCGAAAAAGAGAAGTCATCAATAGGGGAAACTCACCAAAGTGGAGAAAAGAAAAAGTGGGAGGTCAAGAAAACTTGGGAACTCAAGAAAAAGTGGGAAGTCAAGAAAACATGGGAGGCCATCAAAAGTGGGAAGTCAAGAGAGGCGGGTAGTCATCAAAAGAAGGAAATCATCAAAAGTGGGAAGTTACCAAAATCGGGAAGTCACCGAAAGCGGGAGGTCAGGAAAAGTCGGGAGTCATCAAAAGAGTGAATTCATCAAAATAGGGAGGTTATGAAAATTGGGAAGTCACGAAAAAGTGGAAAGTCATCCAAAATGGGAAGTCATCAATACTGGGAACTCATCAAAAGTGGAAAGTCAAGAAAAAGTGGGAGGTCATCCAGAGTGGGAAGTCAAGAAAACGTGGGGATCGTCAAAAGTGAGAAGTCACAAAAAAAGCGGGAAGTCACCAAAAGCGGGAAGTCAAGAAAATATGGGGAGTTGTTAAAAGAGGGAAGTCATCAAAATAGGGAGGCTAGGAAAAGTGGGAAGTCAAGAAAAAGTGGGAAATCATCAAAAATGGGAAGTCAAGAAAATGCAGGAAGTCAAAAAGAAAGTGGGAAGTCAGAAAAAAGTGAGAAGTCCTCAAAATCGGGAAGTCATAAAAAGTGGGAAGTCACCGAAAATGAGAAGTCATCAATAGGGGGAACTCACCCAAAGTAGGAGGTCATCAAAAGTGGGAATTCATCAAAAAGGGCAAATCTAGAAAAGGTTGGAAGGCATCAAAGGCGGGAAGTCAAGAAGAAGTGGGAAGTCGTTAAAAGTGTGAATTCATCAACAGTGAGATGTCAAAATAACAAGGGAGGTTATTAAAAGTGAGAAGGCATCAAAAGTGGGAAGTCAAGAAAAAGTGGGATGTCGTCAAAAGTGAGATTTGAAGAAAAAGTGGAAGTCATCAAAAGTGGGAAGTCAAGAAAAAGTGGGAAGTCAAGAAAAAGTGGATGTCAGAAAAAGGTGGAAGTCATCATAGTGGGAACTCATCAAAAGTGGGAAATCAAGAAAAAGTGGGAAGTCATCAAAAGTGGGACGTGAAGAAAAAGTGGGAAGTAATCAAAAATGGGAAGTCAAGAAATTGCGGAAGTCAAGAAAAGGTGGGAAGTCAAGAAGAAGTGGGAAGTCGTTAAAAGTGTGAATTCATCAACAGTGAGATGTCAAAATAACAAGGGAAGTTATTAAAAGTGAGAAGGCATTAAAAGTGGGAAGTCACCGAAAGCGGAAAACCAAGAAAAAGTGGGAAGTCATCAAAAGTGGGAAGTCATCAAAGGTGGAAGTCATCAATAGTGGGAACTCATTAAAAGTGGGAAATCAGGAAAAAGTGGGAGGTCATCAAAAGAGGGACGTCAAGAAAAAGTGGGAAGTCATCAAAAATGGGAAGTCAAGAAATTGCGGGAAGTCAAGAAAAGGTGGGAAGTCAAGAAGAAGTGGGAAGTCGTTAAAAGTGTGAATTCATCAACAGTGAGATGTCAGAATAACAAGGGAAGTTATTAAAAGTGAGAAAGCATCAAAAGTGGGAAGTCAAGAAAAAGTGGGATGTCGTCAAAACTGAGAATTGAAGAAAAAGTGGGAAGTCATCAAAAGTGGGAAGTCAAGAAAAAGTGGGAAGCCAAGAAAAAATTGGATGTCAGGAAATATTGGGAAGTTATCAAAGATGGGAATTTAAGAAAAAGTTGGAAGCCGTCAAAAAGGGAAGTCATCAAAAGTGGTATGTCACCAAAAATTGAAAGTCATCAATAGTGGGAACTCATTAAAAGTGGGGAGTCAAGAAAAAGTGGGAGGTCATCAAAAGTGGCAAGTCAAGAAAAAATGGGAGGTCATCCAGGGTGGGAAGTCAAGAAAACGTGGGGAGTCGTCAAAAGTGAGAAGTCACAAAAAAACGGGAAGTCGCCAAAAGCGGGAAGTCAAGAAAATATGGGGAGTTGTTAAAAGAGGGAAGTCATCAAAATAGGGACGCTAGGAAAAAGTGGGAAGTCAAGAAAAAATGGGAAATCATCAAAATGGGAAGTCAAGAAAATGCAGGAAGTCAAAAAAAAGTGGGAAGTCAGAAAAAAGTGAGAAGTCCTCAAAATTGGGAAGTCATAAAAAGTGGGAAGTCACCGAAAATGAGAAGTCATCAATAGTGGAACTCAACAAAAGTGGGAAGAAAAGAAAAGTGGGAGGTCAAGAAAACGTGGGAACTCAAGAAAAAGTTGGAAGTCAAGAAAACATGGGAGGTCATCAAAAGTGGGAAGTCAAGAGAAGGCGGGTAGTCATCGAAAGAAGGAAATCATCAAAAGTGGGAAGTTACCAAAATCGGGAAGTCACCGAAAGCGGGAGGTCAGGAAAAAGTCGGGAGTCATCAAATAAGTGAATTCATCAAAATAGAGAGGTTATGAAAAATTGGGAAGTCACGAAAAATTGGAAAGTCATCCAAAATGGGAAGTCATCAATACTGGGAACTCATCAAAAGTGGGAAGTCAAGATAAAGTGGGAGGTCATCAAAAGTGGAAAGTCAAGAAAAAGTGGGAGGTCAGCCAGAGTGGGAAGTCAAGAAAAACGTGGGGAGTCGTCAAAAGTGAGAAGTCACAAAAAAGCGGGAAGTCACCAAAAGCGGGAAGTCAAGAAAATATGGGGAGTTGTTAAAAGAGGGAAGTCATCAAAATAGGGAGGCTAGGAAAAAGTGGGAAGTCAAGAACAAGTGGGAAATCATCAAAAATGGGAAGTCAAGAAAATGCAGGAAGTCAAAAGAAAGTGGGAAGTCAGAAAAAAGTGAGAAGTCCTCAAAATTGGGAAGTCATAAAAAGTGGGAAGTCACCGAAAATGAGAAGTCATCAATAGGGGGAACTCACCCAAAGTGGGAAGAAAAGAAAAAGTGGGAGGTCAAGAAAACTTGGGAACTCAAGAAAAAGTGGGAAGTCAAGAAAACATGGGAGGTCATCAAAAGTGGGATGTCAAGAGAAGGCGGGTAGTCATCAAAAGAAGGAAATCATCAAAAGTGGGAAGTTACCAAAATCGGGAAGTCACAGAAAGCGGGAGTCAGGAAAAAGTCGGGAGTCATCAAATGAGTGAATTCATCAAAATAGAGAGGTTATGAAAAATTGGGAAGTCAAGAAAAAGTGGAAAGTCATCCAAAATGGGAAGTCATCAAAAATGAGAAGTCAAGATAAAGTGGGAAGTAATCAAAAGTGGGAAGTCATCAAAAGTGGGAAGTCACCAAAAATGGAAAGTCATCAATAGTGAGAACTCATCAAAAGTTGGAAGTCAAGAAAAAGTGGGAATTCATCAAAAGTGGGAAGTCATCAAAAGTGGGAAGTCAAGAAAAAGTGGGAATTCATCAAAAGTGGGAAGTCAAAAAAAAGGGGTAAGTGAAGAAAAAGTGGGATGTCATCAAATATGGGAGGTCAAGAAAACGCGGGAAGTCACCAAAAAAGGGAAGTCATCAAAAGTGGGGAAGTCGTGAAATATGTGAAGTCTAGAAAATACGGCAAGTTAAAAAAAGTTGGAGGTCATCAAATGTGAGAAGTCAAGATAACGTGGAAAGTTGTCAACAGTGAGAAGTCAACAAAAGTGGGAAGTCAAGAAAAAGTGGGACGTCATCAAAAGTGGGAAGTCAAGAAAAAGTGGCAAGTCAAGAAAAAGTGGGATGTCACCGAAAGCGGGAAGTCAAGAATAAGTGGGAAGTCATCAAAAGTGGGAAGTCAAGAAAAAGTGGGAAGTCGCGAAAAAGTGGAAAGTCATCCAAAATGGGAAGTCATCAATACTGGGAACTCATCAAAAGTGGGAAGTCAAGAAAAAGTGGGAGGTCATCAAAAGTGGAAAGTCAAGAAAAAGTGGGAGGTCATCCAGAGTGGGAAGTCAAAAAAACGTGGGGAGTCGTCAAAAGTGAGAAGTCACAAAAAAGCGGGAAGTCACCAAAAGCGGGAAGTCAAGAAAATATGGAGAGTTGTTAAAAGAGGGAAGTCATCAAAATAGGGAGGCTAGGAAAAAGTGGGAAGTCAAGAACAAGTGGGAAATCATCAAAAATGGGAAGTCAAGAAAATGCAGGAAGTCAAAAGAAAGTGGGAAGTCAGAAAAAAGTGAGAAGTCCTCAAAATTGGGAAGTCATAAAAAGTGGAAAGTCACCGAAAATGAGAAGTCATCAATAGGGGGAACTCACCAAAAGTGGGAAGAAAAGAAAAAGTGGAGGTCAAGAAAACTTGGGAACTCAAGAAAAAGTGGGAAGTCAAGAAAACATGGGAGGTCATCAAAAGTGGGAAGTCAAGAGAAGGCGGGTAGTCATCAAAAGAAGGAAATCATCAAAAGTGGGAAGTTACCAAAATCGGGAAGTCACCGAAAGCGGGAGGTCAGGAAAAAGTCGGGAGTCATCAAAAGAGTGAATTCATCAAAATAGGGAGGTTATGAAAAATTGGGAAGTCCCGAAAAAGTGGAAAGTCATCCAAAATGGGAAGTCATCAATACTGGGAACTCATCAAAAGTGGGAAGTCAAGAAAAAGTGGGAGGTCATCAAAAGTGGAAAGTCAAGAAAAAGTGGGAGGTCATCCAGAGTGGGAAGTCAAGAAAACGTGGGGAGTCGTCAAAAGTGAGAAGTCACAAAAAAGCGGGAAGTCACCAAAAGCGGGAAGTCAAGAAAATATGGGGAGTTGTTAAAAGAGGGAAGTCATCAAAATAGGGAGGCTAGGAAAAAGTGGGAAGTCAAGAAAAGTGGGAAATCATCAAAAATGGGAAGTCAAGAAATGCAGGAAGTCAAAAGAAAGTGGGAAGTCAGAAAAAAGTGAGAAGTCCTCAAAATCGGGAAGTCATAAAAAGTGGGAAGTCACCGAAAATGAGAAGTCATCAATAGGGGGAACTCACCCAAAGTAGGAGGTCATCAAAAGTGGGAATTCATCAAAAAGGGCAAATCTAGAAAAGGTTGGAAGTCATCAAAGGCGGGAAGTCAAGAAGAAGTGGGAAGTCGTTAAAAGTGTGAATTCATCAACAGTGAGATGTCAAAATAACAAGGGAGGTTATTAAAAGTGAGAAGGCATCAAAAGTGGGAAGTCAGGAAAAAGTGGGATGTCGTCAAAAGTGAGAATTGAAGAAAAAGTGGGAAGTCATCAAAAGTGGGAAGTCAAGAAAAAGTGGGAAGTCAAGAAAAAGTGGGATGTCAGGAAAAGGTGGAAGTCATCAATAGTGGGAACTCATCAAAAGTGGGAAATCAAGAAAAAGTGGGAAGTCATCAAAAGTGGGACGTGAAGAAAAAGTGGGAAGTAATCAAAAATGGGAAGTCAAGAAATTGCGGGAAGTCAAGAAAAGGTTGGAAGTCAAGAAGAAGTGGGAAGTCGTTAAAAGTGTGAATTCATCAACAGTGAGATGTCAAAATAACAAGGGAAGTTATTAAAAGTGAGAAGGCATTAAAAGTGGGAAGTCACCGAAAGCGGAAAACCAAGAAAAAGTGGGAAGTCATCAAAAGTGGGAAGTCATCAAAGGTGGAAGTCATCAATAGTGGGAACTCATTAAAAGTGGGAAATCAAGAAAAAGTGGGAAGTCATCAAAAGAGGGACGTCAAGAAAAAGTGGGAAGTCATCAAAAATGGGAAGTCAAGAAATTGCGGGAAGTCAAGAAAAGGTGGGAAGTCAAGAAGAAGTGGGAAGTCGTTAAAAGTGTGAATTCATCAACAGTGAGATGTCAGAATAACAAGGGAAGTTATTAAAGTGAGAAAGCATCAAAAGTGGGAAGTCAAGAAAAAGTGGGATGTCGTCAAAACTGAGAATTGAAGAAAAAGTGGGAAGTCATCAAAAGTGGGAAGTCAAGAAAAAGTGGGAAGCCAAGAAAAAATTGGATGTCAGGAAATAGTGGGAAGTTATCAAAGATGGGAATTTAAGAAAAAGTTGGAAGCCGTCAAAAAGGGAAGTCATCAAAAGTGGTATGTCACCAAAAATGGAAAGTCATCAATAGTGGGAACTCATCAAAAGTTGGGAGTCAAGAAAAAGTGGGAGGTCATCAAAAGTGGAAAATCAAGAAAAAATGGGAGGTCATCCAGGGTGGGAAGTCAAGAAAACGTGGGGAGTCGTCAAAAGTGAGAAGTCACAAAAAAGCGGGAAGTCGCCAAAAGCGGGAAGTCAAGAAAATATGGGGAGTTGTTAAAAGAGGGAAGTCATCAAAATAGGGACGCTAGGAAAAGGTGGGAAGTCAAGAAAAAATGGGAAATCATCAAAAATGGGGGGTCAAGAAAATGCAGGAAGTCAAAAAAAAGTGGGAAGTCAGAAAAAAGTGAGAAGTCCTCAAAATTGGGAAGTCATAAAAAGTGGGAAGTCACCGAAAATGAGAAGTCATCAATAGTGGAACTCCAACAAAAGTGGGAAGAAAAGAAAAAGTGGGAGGTCAAGAAAACGTGGGAACTCAAGAAAAAGTGGGAAGTGAAGAAAACATGGGAGGTCATCAAAAGTGGGAAGTCAAGAGAAGGCGGGTAGTCATCAAAAGAAGGAAATCATCAAAAGTGGGAAGTTACCAAAATCGGGAAGTCACCGAAAGCGGGAGGTCAGGAAAAAGTCGGGAGTCATCAAATAAGTGAATTCATCAAAATAGGGGGGTTATGAAAAATTGGGAAGTCACGAAAAAATGGAAAGTCATCCAAAATGGGAAGTCATCAATACTGGGAACTCATCAAAAGTGGGAAGTCAAGAAAAAGTGGGAGGTCATCAAAAGTGGAAAGTCAAGAAAAAGTGGGAGGTCATCCAGAGTGGGAAGTCAAGAAAACGTGGGGAGTCGTCAAAAGTGAGAAGTCACAAAAAAGCGGGAAGTCACCAAAAGCGGGAAGTCAAGAAAATATGGGGAGTTGTTAAAAGAGGGAAGTCATCAAAATAGGGAGCCTAGGAAAAAGTGGGAAGTCAAGAAAAAGTGGGAAATCATCAAAAATGGGAAGTCAAGAAAATGCAGGAAGTCAAAAGAAAGTGGGAAGTCAGAAAAAAGTGAGAAGTCCTCAAAATTGGGAAGTCATAAAAAGTGGGAAGTCACAGAAAAAGAGAAGTCATCAATAGGGGGAACTCACCGAAAGTGGGAAGAAAAGAAAAAGTGGGAGGTCAAAAAAACTTGGGAACTCAAGAAAAAGTGGGAAGTCAAGAAAACATGGGAGGCCATCAAAAGTGGGAAGTCAAGAGAAGGGGGGTAGTCATCAAAAGAAGGAAATCATCAAAAGTGGGAAGTTACCAAAATCGGGAAGTCACCGAAAGCGGGAGGTCAGGAAAAGGTCGGGAGTCATCAAAAGAGTGAATTCATCAAAATAGGGAGGTTATGAAAAATTGGGAAGTCACGAAAAAGTGGAAAGTCATCCAAAATGGGAAGTCATCAATACTGGGAACTCATCAAAAATGGGAAGTCAAGAAAAAGTGGGAGGTCATCAAAAGTGGAAAGTCAAGAAAAAGTGGGAGGTCATCCAGAGTGGGAAGTCAAGAAAACGTGGGGAGTCGTCAAAAGTGAGAAGTCACAAAAAAGCGGGAAGTCACCAAAAGCGGGAAGTCAAGAAAATATGGGGAGTTGTTAAAAGAGGGAAGTCATCAAAATAGGGAGGCTAGGAAAAAGTGGGAAGTCAAGAAAAAGTGGGAAATCATCAAAAATGGGAAGTCAAGAAAATGCAGGAAGTCAAAAGAAAGTGGGAAGTCAGAAAAAAGTGAGAAGTCCTCAAAATTGGGAAGTCATAAAAAGTGGGAAGTCACCGAAAATGAGAAGTCATCAATAGGGGGAACTCACCCAAAGTGGGAAGAAAAGAAAAAGTGGGAGGTCAAGAAAACTTGGGAACTCAAGAAAAAGTGGGAAGTCAAGAAAACATGGGAGGTCATCAAAAGTGGGATGTCAAGAGAAGGCGGGTAGTCATCAAAAGAAGGAAATCATCAAAAGTGGGAAGTTACCAAAATCGGGAAGTCACCGAAAGCGGGAGGTCAGGAAAAAGTCGGGAGTCATCAAAAGAGTGAATTCATCAAAATAGGGAGGTTATGAAAAATTGGGAAGTCACGAAAAAGTGGAAAGTCATCCAAAATGGGAAGTCATCAATACTGGGAACTCATCAAAAATGGGAAGTCAAGAAAAAGTGGGAGGTCATCAAAAGTGGAAAGTCAAGAAAAAGTGGGAGGTCATCCAGAGTGGGAAGTCAAGAAAACGTGGGGAGTCGTCAAAAGTGAGAAGTCACAAAAAAGCGGGAAGTCACCAAAAGCGGGAAGTCAAGAAAATATGGGGAGTTGTTAAAAGAGGGAAGTCATCAAAATAGGGAGGCTAGCAAAAAGTGGGAAGTCAAGAAAAAGTGGGAAATCATCAAAAATGGGAAGTCAAGAAAATGCAGGAAGTCAAAAGAAAGTGGGAAGTCAGAAAAAAGTGAGAAGTCCTCAAAAATGGGAAGTCATAAAAAGTTGGAGGGCACCGAAAATGAGAAGTCATCGATAGGGGGAACTCACCCAAAGTGGGAAGAAAAGAAAAAGTGGGAGGTCAAGAAAACTTGGGAACTCAAGAAAAAGTGGGAAGTCAAGAAAACATGGGAGGTCATCAAAAGTGGGATGTCAAGAGAAGGCGGGTAGTCATCAAAAGAAGGAAAACATCAAAAGTGGGAAGTTACCAAAATCGGGAAGTCACCGAAAGCGGGAGGTCAGGAAAAAGTCGGGAGTCATCAAATGAGTGAATTCATCAAAATAGAGAGGTTATGAAAAATTGGGAAGTCAAGAAAATTGGAAAGTCATCCAAAATGGGAAGTCATCAAAAGTGAGAAGTCAAGATAAAGTGGGAAGTAATCAAAAGTGGGAAGTCATCAAGAGTGGGAAGTCACCAAAAATGGAAAGTCATCAATAGTGAGAACTCATCAAAAGTTGGAAGTCAAGAAAAAGTGGGAATTCATCAAAAGTGGGAAGTCATCAAAAGTGGGAAGTCAAGAAAAAGTGGGATTTCATCAAAAGTGGGAAGTCAAAAAAAAGGGGTAAGTGAAGAAAAAGTGGGATGTCATCAAATATGGGAGGTCAAGAAAACGCGGGAAGTCACCAAAAAAGGGAAGTCATCAAAAGTGGGGAAGTCGTGAAATATGTGAAGTCTAGAAAATACGGCAAGTTAAAAAAAGTTGGAGATCATCAAATGTGAGAAGTCAAGATAACGTGGAAAGTTGTCAACAGTGAGAAGTCAACAAAAGTGGGAAGTCAAGAAAAAGTGGGACGTCATCAAAAGTGGGAAGTCAAAAAAAAGTGGCAAGTCAAGAAAAAGTGGGATGTCACCGAAAGCGGGAAGTCAAGAATAAGTGGGAAGTCATCAAAAGTGGGAAGTCAAGAAAAAGTGGGAAGTCGCGAAAAAGTGGAAAGTCATCCAAAATGGGAAGTCATCAATACTGGGAACTCATCAAAAGTGGGAAGTCAAGAAAAAGTGGGAGGTCATCAAAAGTGGAAACTCAAGAAAAAGTGGGAGGTCATCCAGAGTGGGAAGTCAAGAAAACGTGGGGAGTCGTCAAAAGTGAGAAGTCACAAAAAAGCGGGAAGTCACCAAAAGCGGGAAGTCAAGAAAGTATGGGGAGTTGTTAAAAGAGGGAAGTCATCAAAATAGGGAGGCTAGGAAAAAGTGGGAAGTCAAGAAAAAGTGGGAAATCATCAAAAATGGGAAATCAAGAAAATGCAGGAAGTCAAAAGAAAGTGGGAAGTCAGAAAAAAGTGAGAAGTCCTCAAAATTGGGAAGTCATAAAAAGTGGAAAGTCACCGAAAATCAGAAGTCATCAATAGGGGGAACTCACCAAAAGTGGGAAGAAAAGAAAAAGTGGGAGGTCAAGAAAACTTGGGAACTCAAGAGAAAGTGGGAAGTCAAGAAAACATGGGAGGTCATCAAAAGTGGGAAATCAAGAGAAGGCGGGTAGTCATCAAAAGAAGGAAATCATCAAAAGTGGGAAGTTACCAAAATCGGGAAGTCACCGAAAGCGGGAGGTCAGGAAAAAGTCGGGAGTCATCAAAAGAGTGAATTCATCAAAATAGGGTGGTTTTGAAAAATTGGGAAGTCACGAAAAAGTGGAAAGTCATCCAAAATGGGAAGTCATCAATACTAGGAACTCATCAAAAGTGGGAAGTCAAGAAAAAGTGGGAGGTCATCAAAAGTGGAAAGTCAAGAAAAAGTTGGAGGTCATCCAGAGTGGGAAGTCAAGAAAACGTGGGGAGTCGTCAAAAGTGAGAAGTCATCAAAAGTGGGATGTCACCAAAAATGGAAAGTCATCAATAGTGCGAACTCATCAAAAGTGGGAAGTCAAGAAAAAGTGAGAGGTCATCAAAAATGGGAAGTCAAGTAAAAGTGGGAAATCAAGAAAAAGTGGGAAGTCATCAAAAGAGGGACGTCAAGAAAAAGATCGAAGTCATCAAAAATGGGAAGTCAAGAAATTGCGGGAAGTCAAGAAAAGGTGGGAAGTCAAGAAGAAGTGGGAAGTCGTTAAAAGTGTGAATTCATCAACAGTGAGATGTCAAAATAACAAGGGAAGTTATTAAAAGTGAGAAAGCATCAAAAGTGGGAAGTCAAGAAAAAGTGGGATGTCGTCAAAGTGAGAATTCAAGAAAAAGTGGGAAGTCATCAAAAGTGGGAAGTCAAGAAAAAGTGGGAAGTCAAGAAAAAATGGGATGTCAGGAAATAGTGGGAAGTTATCAAAGATGGGAATTCAAGAAAAAGTGGGAAGCCGTCAAAAGAGGGAAGTCATCAAAAGTGGGATGTCACCAAAAATGGAAAGTCATCAATAGTGCCAACTCATCAAAAGTGGGAAGTCAAGAAAAAGTGAGAGGTCATCAAAAGTGGAAAGTCAAGAAAAAGTGGGAGGTCATCCAGAGTGGGTAGTCAAGAAAACGTGGGGAGTCGTCAAAAGTGAGAATTCAAGAAACACTGGGAAGTCATGAAAAGTGGGAAGTCAAGAAAAAATGGGAAGTCAAGAAAAAGTGGGAAGTCGTCAAAAGAGGGAAGTCATCCAAAGTGGGAAGTCAAGAAAAAGTGGAATGTCAAGAAAAAGTGGCAGGTCATCCACAGTGGGAAGTCAAGAAAATGTGGGGAGTCTTCAAAAGTGAGAAGTCACAAAAAAGCAGCAAGTCACCAGAAGCGGGAAGTCAAGAAAATATGGGGAGTTGTTAAAAGAGGGAAGTCATGAAAATAGGGAGGCTAGGAAAAAGTGGGAAGTCAAGAAAAAGTGGGAAATCATCAAAAATGGGAAGTCAAGAAAATGCAGGAAGTCAAAAAAAAGTGGGAAGTCAGAAAAAAGTGAGAAGTCCTCAAAATTGGGAAGTCATAAAAAGTGGGAAGTCACCGAAAATGAGAAGTCATCAATAGTGGGAACTCACCAAAAGTGGGAAGAAAAGAAAAAGTGGGAGGTCAAGAAATCGTGGGAACTCATCAAAAATTTGAAGTCAAGAAAAGGTGGGAATTCATCAAAAGTGAGAAGTCAAGAGAAGGCGGGTAGTCATCAAATAAAGGAAATCATCAAAAGTGGGAAGTTACCAAAATTGGGAAGTCACCGAAAGCGGGAGGTCAGGAAAAAGTGGGGAGTCATCAAAAGAGTGAATTCATCGAAATAGGGAGGTTATGAAAAATTGGGAAGTCAAGAAAAAGTGGAGAGTCATCCAAAATGGGAAGTCATCAAAAGTAAGAAGTCAAGATAAAGTGGGAAGTAATCAAAAGTGGGAAGTCATCAAAATTGGGAAGTCACAAAAAAGCGGGAAGTCACCAAAACCGGGAAGTCAAGAAAGTATGGGGAGTTGTTAAAAGAGGGAAGTCATCAAAATAGGGAGGCTAGGAAAAAGTGGGAAGTCAAGAAAAAGTGGGAAATCATCAAAAATGGGAAATCAAGAAAATGCAGGAAGTCAAAAGAGAGTGGGAAGTCAGAAAAAAGTGAGAAGTCCTCAAAATTGGGAAGTCATAAAAAGTGGAAAGTCACTGAAAATCAGAAGTCATCAATAGGGGGAACTCACCAAAAGTGGGAAGAAAAGAAAAAGTGGGAGGTCAAGAAAACTTGGGAACTCAAGAGAAAGTGGGAAGTCAAGAAAACATGGGAGGTCATCAAAAGTGGGAAATCAAGAGAAGGCGGGTAGTCATCAAAAGAAGGAAATCATCAAAAGTGGGAAGTTACCAAAATCGGGAAGTCACCGAAAGCGGGAGGTCAGGAAAAAGTCGGGAGTCATCAAAAGAGTGAATTCATCAAAATAGGGTGGTTTTGAAAAATTGGGAAGTCACGAAAAAGTGGAAAGTCATCCAAAATGGGAAGTCATCAATACTAGGAACTCATCAAAAGTGGGAAGTCAAGAAAAAGTGGGAGGTCATCAAAAGTGGAAAGTCAAGAAAAAGTTGGAGGTCATCCAGAGTGGGAAGTCAAGAAAACGTGGGGAGTCGTCAAAAGTGAGAAGTCATCAAAAGTGGGATGTCACCAAAAATGGAAAGTCATCAATAGTGCGAACTCATCAAAAGTGGGAAGTCAAGAAAAAGTGAGAGGTCATCAAAAATGGGAAGTCAAGTAAACGTGGGAAATCAAGAAAAAGTGGGAAGTCATCAAAAGAGGGACGTCAAGAAAAAGATCGAAGTCATCAAAAATGGGAAGTCAAGAAATTGCGGGAAGTCAAGAAAAGGTGGGAAGTCAAGAAGAAGTGGGAAGTCGTTAAAAGTGTGAATTCATCAACAGTGAGATGTCAAAATAACAAGGGAAGTTATTAAAAGTGAGAAAGCATCAAAAGTGGGAAGTCAAGAAAAAGTGGGATGTCGTCAAAAGTGAGAATTCAAGAAAAAGTGGGAAGTCATCAAAAGTGGGAAGTCAAGAAAAAGTGGGAAGTCAAGAAAAAATGGGATGTCAGGAAATAGTGGGAAGTTATCAAAGATGGGAATTCAAGAAAAAGTGGGAAGCCGTCAAAAGAGGGAAGTCATCAAAAGTGGGATGTCACCAAAAATGGAAAGTCATCAATAGTGCGAACTCATCAAAAGTGGGAAGTCAAGAAAAAGTGAGAGGTCATCAAAAGTGGAAAGTCAAGAAAAAGTGGGAGGTCATCCAGAGTGGGTAGTCAAGAAAACGTGGGGAGTCGTCAAAAGTGAGAATTCAAGAAACACTGGGAAGTCATGAAAAGTGGGAAGTCAAGAAAAAATGGGAAGTCAAGAAAAAGTGGGAAGTCGTCAAAAGAGGGAAGTCATCCAAAGTGGGAAGTCAAGAAAAAGTGGAATGTCAAGAAAAAGTGGCAGGTCATCCACAGTGGGAAGTCAAGAAAATGTGGGGAGTCTTCAAAAGTGAGAAGTCACAAAAAAGCAGCAAGTCACCAGAAGCGGGAAGTCAAGAAAATATGGGGAGTTGTTAAAAGAGGGAAGTCATGAAAATAGGGAGGCTAGGAAAAAGTGGGAAGTCAAGAAAAAGTGGGAAATCATCAAAAATGGGAAGTCAAGAAAATGCAGGAAGTCAAAAAAAAGTGGGAAGTCAGAAAAAAGTGAGAAGTCCTCAAAATTGGGAAGTCATAAAAAGTGGGAAGTCACCGAAAATGAGAAGTCATCAATAGTGGGAACTCACCAAAAGTGGGAAGAAAAGAAAAAGTGGGAGGTCAAGAAATCGTGGGAACTCATCAAAAATTGGAAGTCAAGAAAAGGTGGGAATTCATCAAAAGTGAGAAGTCAAGAGAAGGCGGGTAGTCATCAAATAAAGGAAATCATCAAAAGTGGGAAGTTACCAAAATTGGGAAGTCACCGAAAGCGGGAGGTCAGGAAAAAGTGGGGAGTCATCAAAAGAGTGAATTCATCGAAATAGGGAGGTTATGAAAAATTGGGAAGTCAAGAAAAAGTGGAGAGTCATCCAAAATGGGAAGTCATCAAAAGTAAGAAGTCAAGATAAAGTGGGAAGTAATCAAAAGTGGGAAGTCATCAAAAATGGGAAGTCATCAAAAGTAGGAAGTCAAGAAAAAGTGGGAAGTGAAGAAAAGGTGGGAAGTCTAGAAAAAGGGGGAAGTCATCAAAAGAGGGAAGTCAAGAAAAAGTTGGAAGTCAAGAAGAAGTGGGAAGTCGTTAAAAGTGTGAATTCATCAACAGTGTGATGTCAAAATAACAAGGGAAGTTATTAAAAGTGAGAAAGCATCAAAAGTGGAAAGTCAAGAAAAAGTGGGATGTCGTCAAAAGTGAGAATTGAAGAAAAAGTGGGATGTCATCAAAAGTGGGAAGTCAAGAAAAAGTGGGAAGTCAAGAAAAAATGGGATGTCAGGAAATAGTGGGAAGTTATCAAAGATGGGAATTCAAGAAAAAGTGGGAAGCCGTCAAAAGAGGGAAGTCATCAAAAGTGGGATGTCACCAAAAATGGAAAGTCATCAATAGTGGGAACTCATCAAAAGTGGGAAGTCAAGAAAAAGTGGGAGGTCATCAAAAGTGGAAAGTCAAGAAAAAGTGGGAGGTCATCCAGAGTGGGAAGTCTAGAAAAAGGGGGAAGTCATCAAAAGAGGGAAGTCATCAAAAGTGGGAAATCATCAAAAGTGGGAAATCAAAAAAAGTGGGAAGTCATCAAAAGAGGAAAGTCAAGAAAAGGTTGGAAGTCATCAAAAATGGGAAGTCAAGAAATTGCGGGAAGTCAAGAAATAGTGGGCAGTCAAGAAAAAGTGGGAAATCATCAAAAAGGGCAAATCTAGAAAAGGTTGAAAGTCATCAAAGGCGGGAAGTCAAGAAGAAGTGGGAAGTCGTTAAAAGTGTGAATTCATCAACAGTGAGATGTCAAAATAACAAGGGAGGTTATTAAAAGTGAGAATGGATCAAAAGTGGGAAGTCAAGAAAAAGTGGAAAGTCAAGAAAAAGTGGGAGGTCATCCACAGTGGGAAGTCAAGAAAACGTGGCAAGTCATCAAAAGGGGGAAATCATCAAAATTGGGAAGTTGTCAAAACTGGGAAGTCACCAAAAGCGGGAAGTCAAGAAAAAGTGGGGAGTGGTCAAAAGTGAGAATTCAAGAAAAAGTGAGAAGTCAACAAAAGTGGGAAGTCAAGAAAAAGTGGGACCTCATCAAAAGTGGCAAGTCAAGAAAAAGTAGCAGGACAAAAAAAAGTGGGATGTCATCGAAAGCGGGAAGTCAAGAAAAAGTGGGAAGTCATCAAAGGTGGGAAGTCAAGAAAAAGTGAGAAGTTGTCAAAAGAGGGAAGTCATCAAAAGTGGGAAGTCACCAAAAATGGGAAGTCATCAATAGTGGGAAGTCATCAAAAGTGGGACGTCAAGAAAAAGTGGGAGGTCATCAAAAGTGGAAACTCAAGAAAAAGTGGGAGGTCATCCAGAGTGGGAAGTCAAGAAAACGTGGGGAGTCGTCAAAAGTGAGAAGTCACAAAAAAGCGGGAAGTCACCAAAAGCGGGAAGTCATGAAAGTATGGGGAGTTGTTAAAAGAGGGAAGTCATCAAAATAGGGAGGCTAGGAAAAAGTGGGAAGTCAAGAAAAAGTGGGAAATCATCAAAAATGGGAAATCAAGAAAATGCAGGAAGTCAAAAGAAAGTGGGAAGTCAGAAAAAAGTGAGAAGTCCTCAAAATTGGGAAGTCATAAAAAGTGGAAAGTCACCGAAAATCAGAAGTCATCAATAGGGGGAACTCACCAAAAGTGGGAAGAAAAGAAAAAGTGGGAGGTCAAGAAAACTTGGGAACTCAAGAGAAAGTGGGAAGTCAAGAAAACATGGGAGGTCATCAAAAGTGGGAAATCAAGAGAAGGCGGGTAGTCATCAAAAGAAGGAAATCATCAAAAGTGGGAAGTTACCAAAATCGGGAAGTCACCGAAAGCGGGAGGTCAGGAAAAAGTCGGGAGTCATCAAAAGAGTGAATTCATCAAAATAGGGTGGTTTTGAAAAATTGGGAAGTCACGAAAAAGTGGAAAGTCATCCAAAATGGGAAGTCATCAATACTAGGAACTCATCAAAAGTGGGAAGTCAAGAAAAAGTGGGAGGTCATCAAAAGTGGAAAGTCAAGAAAAAGTTGGAGGTCATCCAGAGTGGGAAGTCAAGAAAACGTGGGGAGTCGTCAAAAGTGAGAAGTCACAAAAAAGCGGGGAGTCACCAAAAGTGGGAAGTCAAGTAAAAGTGGGAAATCAAGAAAAAGTGGGAAGTCATCAAAAGAGGGACGTCAAGAAAAAGATCGAAGTCATCAAAAATGGGAAGTCAAGAAATTGCGGGAAGTCAAGAAAAGGTGGGAAGTCAAGAAGAAGTGGGAAGTCGTTAAAAGTGTGAATTCATCAACAGTGAGATGTCAAAATAACAATGGAAGTTATTAAAAGTGAGAAAGCATCAAAAGTGGGAAGTCAAGAAAAAGTGGGATGTCGTCAAAAGTGAGAATTCAAGAAAAGTGGGAAGTCATCAAAAGTGGGAAGTCAAGAAAAAGTGGGAAGTCAAGAAAAAATGGGATGTCAGGAAATAGTGGGAAGTTATCAAAGATGGGAATTCAAGAAAAAGTGGGAAGCCGTCAAAAGAGGGAAGTCATCAAAAGTGGGATGTCACCAAAAATGGAAAGTCATCAATAGTGCGAACTCATCAAAAGTGGGAAGTCAAGAAAAAGTGAGAGGTCATCAAAAGTGGAAAGTCAAGAAAAAGTGGGAGGTCATCCAGAGTGGGTAGTCAAGAAAACGTGGGGAGTCGTCAAAAGTGAGAATTCAAGAAACACTGGGAAGTCATGAAAAGTGGGAAGTCAAGAAAAAATGGGAAGTCAAGAAAAAGTGGGAAGTCGTCAAAAGAGGGAAGTCATCCAAAGTGGGAAGTCAAGAAAAAGTGGAATGTGAAGAAAAAGTGGCAGGTCATCCACAGTGGGAAGTCAGGAAAACGTGGGAAGTTGTCAAAAGTGGGAAGTCACAAAAAAGCGGGAAGTCACCAAAAGCAGGAAGTCAAGAAACTATGGGGAGTTGTTAAAAGAGGGAAGTCATCAAAATAGGAAGGCTAGGAAAAAGTGGGAAGTCAAGAAAAAGTGGGAAATCATCAAAAATGGGAAGTCAAGAAAATGCAGGAGGTCAAAAAAAAGTGGGAAGTCAGAAAAAAGTGAGAAGTCCTCAAAATTGGGAAGTCATAAAAAGTGGGAAGTCACCGAGAATGAGAAGTCATCAATAGTGGGAACTGACCAAAAGTGGGAGGTCAAGAAAAAGTGGAAAGTCATCCAAAATGGGAAGTCATCAAAAGTGAGAAGTCAAAATAAAGTGGGAAGTAATCAAAAGTGGGAAGTCAAGAAAAAGTGGGAAGTTGTCAAAAGAGGGAAGTCATCAAAAGTGGGAAGTCACCAAAAATGGGAAGTCATCAAGGGTGGGAAGTCAAGAAAATATGGGGAGTTGTTAAAAGAGGGAAGTCATCAAAATAGGGACGCTAGGAAAAAGTGGGAAGTCAAGATAAAATGGGAAATCATCGAAAATGGGAAGTCAAGAAAATGCAGGAAGTCAAAAAAAAGTGGGAAGTCAGAAAAAAGTGAGAAGTCCTCAAAATTGGGAAGTCATAAAAAGTGGGAAGTCACCGAAAATGAGAAGTCATCAATAGTGGAACTGAACAAAAGTGGGAAGAAAAGAAAAAGTGGGAGGTCAAGAAAACGTGGGAACTCAAGAAAAAGTGGGAAGTCAAGAAAACATGGGAGGTCATCAAAAGTGGGAAGTCAAAAAAAAGGGGTAAGTGAAGAAAAAGTGGGATGTCATCAAATATGGGAGGTCAAGAAAACGCGGGAAGTCACCAAAAAAGGGAAGTCATCAAAAGTGGGGAAGTCAAAAAAAAGTGGCAAGTCAAGAAAAAGTGGGATGTCACCGAAAGCGGGAAGTCAAGAATAAGTGGGAAGTCATCAAAAGTGGGAAGTCAAGAAAAAGTGGGAAGTCGCGAAAAAGTGGAACGTCATCCAAAATGGGAAGTCATCAATACTGGGAACTCATCAAAAGTGGGAAGTCAAGAAAAAGTGGGAGGTCATCAAAAGTGGAAACTCAAGAAAAAGTGGGAGGTCATCCAGAGTGGGAAGTCAAGAAAACGTGGGGAGTCGTCAAAAGTGAGAAGTCACAAAAAAGCGGGAAGTCACCAAAAGCGGGAAGTCAAGAAAATATGGGGAGTTGTTAAAAGAGGGAAGTCATCAAAATAGGGAGGCTAGGAAAAAGTGGGAAGTCAAGAAAAAGTGGGAAATCATCAAAAATGGGAAGTCAAGAAAATGCAGGAAGTCAAAAGAAAGTGGGAAGTCAGAAAAAAGTGAGAAGTCCTCAAAATTGGGAAGTCATAAAAAGTGGAAAGTCACCGAAAATCAGAAGTCATCAATAGGGGGAACTCACCAAAAGTGGGAAGAAAAGAAAAAGTGGGAGGTCAAGAAAACTTGGGAACTCAAGAAAAAGTGGGAAGTCAAGAAAACATGGGAGGTCATCAAAAGTGGGAAATCAAGAGAAGGCGGGTAGTCATCAAAAGAAGGAAATCATCAAAAGTGGGAAGTTACCAAAATCGGGAAGTCACCGAAAGCGGGAGGTCAGGAAAAAGTCGGGAGTCATCAAAAGAGTGAATTCATCAAAATAGGGTGGTTTTGAAAAATTGGGAAGTCACGAAAAAGTGGAAAGTCATCCAAAATGGGAAGTCATCAATACTAGGAACTCATCAAAAGTGGGAAGTCAAGAAAAAGTGGGAGGTCATCAAAAGTGGAAAGTCAAGAAAAAGTTGGAGGTCATCCAGAGTGGGAAGTCAAGAAAACGTGGGGAGTCGTCAAAAGTGAGAAGTCACAAAAAAGCGGGGAGTCACCAAAAGTGGGAAGTCAAGTAAAAGTGGGAAATCAAGAAAAAGTGGGAAGTCATCAAAAGAGGGACGTCAAGAAAAAGATCGAAGTCATCAAAAATGGGAAGTCAAGAAATTGCGGGAAGTCAAGAAAAGGTGAGAAGTCAAGAAGAAGTGGGAATTCGTTAAAAGTGTGAATTCATCAACAGTGAGATGTCAAAATAACAAGGGAAGTTATTAAAAGTGAGAAAGCATCAAAAGTGGGAAGTCAAGAAAAAATGGGATGTCGTCAAAAGTGAGAATTCAAGAAAAAGTGGGAAGTCATCAAAAGTGGGAAGTCAAGAAAAAGTGGGAAGTCAAGAAAAAATGGGATGTCAGGAAATAGTGGGAAGTTATCAAGATGGGAATTCAAGAAAAAGTGGGAAGCCGTCAAAAGAGGGAAGTCATCAAAAGTGGGATGTCACCAAAAATGGAAAGTCATCAATAGTGCGAACTCATCAAAAGTGGGAAGTCAAGAAAAAGTGAGAGGTCATCAAAAGTGGAAAGTCAAGAAAAAGTGGGAGGTCAAGAAAACGTGGGAACTCAAGAAAAAGTGGGAAGTCAAGAAAACATGGGAGGTCATCAAAAGTGGGAAGTCAAGAGAAGGCGGGTAGTCATCAAAAGAAGGAAATCATCAAAAGTGGGAAGTTACCAAAATCGGGAAGTCACCGAAAGCGGGAGGTCAGGAAAAAGTCGGGAGTCATCAAATAAGTGAATTCATCAAAATAGGGAGGTTATGAAAAATTGGGAAGTCACGAAAAAGTGGAAAGTCATCCAAAATGGGAAGTCACCAATACTGGGAACTCATCAAAAGTGGGAAGTGAAGAAAAAGTGGGAGGTCATCAAAAGTGGAAAGTCAAGAAAAAGTGGGAGGTCATCCAGAGTGGGAAGTCAAGAAAACGTGGGGAGTCGTCAAAAGTGAGAAGTCACAAAAAAGCGGGAAGTCACCAAAAGCGGGAAGTCAAGAAAATATGGGGAGTTGTTAAAAGAGGGAAGTCATCAAAATAGGGAGGCTAGGAAAAGTGGGAAGTCAAGAAAAAGTGGGAAATCATCAAAATGGGAAGTGAAGAAAATGCAGGAAGTCAAAAGAAAGTGGGAAGTCAGAAAAAAGTGAGAAGTCCTCAAAATTGGGAAGTCATAAAAAGTGGGAAGTCACCGAAAAAGAGAAGTCATCAATAGGGGAAACTCACCAAAAGTGGGAAGAAAAGAAAAAGTGGGAGGTCAAGAAAACTTGGGAACTCAAGAAAAAGTGGGAAGTCAAG
This sequence comes from Sanderia malayensis, assembly GCA_013076295.1. NCBI lineage: Eukaryota > Metazoa > Cnidaria > Scyphozoa > Semaeostomeae > Pelagiidae > Sanderia > Sanderia malayensis. Next base: position 25,927 of record RQOL01000412.1, on the reverse strand, counting down.
AAAACATGGGAGGCCATCAAAAGTGGGAAGTCAAGAGAAGGCGGGTAGTCATCAAAGAAGGAAATCATCAAAAGTGGGAAGTTACCAAAATCGGGAAGTCACCGAAAGCGGGAGGTCAGGAAAAAGTCGGGAGTCATCAAAAGAGTGAATTCATCAAAATAGGGAGGTTATGAAAAATTGGGAAGTCACGAAAAAGTGGAAAGTCATCCAAAATGGGAAGTCATCAATACTGGGAACTCATCAAAAGTGGGAAGTCAAGAAAAAGTGGAGGTCATCAAAAGTGGAAAGTCAAGAAAAAGTGGGAGGTCATCCAGAGTGGGAAGTCAAGAAAACGTGGGGAGTCGTCAAAAGTGAGAAGTCACAAAAAAGCTGGAAGTCACCAAAAGCGGGAAGTCAAGAAAATATGGGGAGTTGTTAAAAGAGGGAAGTCATCAAAATAGGGAGGCTAGGAAAAAGTGGGAAGTCAAGAAAAAGTGGGAAATCATCAAAAATGGGAAGTCAAGAAAATGCAGGAAGTCAAAAGAAAGTGGGAAGTCAGAAAAAAGTGAGAAGTCCCAAAATTGGGAAGTCATAAAAAGTGGGAAGTCACCGAAAATGAGAAGTCATCAATAGGGGGAACTCACCCAAAGTGGGAAGAAAAGAAAAAGTGGGAGGTCAAGAAAACTTGGGAACTCAAGAAAAAGTGGGAAGTCAAGAAAACATGGAAGGTCATCAAAAGTGGGAAGTCAAGAGAAGGCGGGTAGTCATCAAAAGAAGGAAATCATCAAAAGTGGGAAGTTACCAAAATCGGGAAGTCACCGAAAGCGGGAGGTCAGGAAAAAGTCGGAGTCATCAAATGAGTGAATTCATCAAAATAGAGAGGTTATGAAAAATTGGGAAGTCAAGAAAAAGTGGAAAGTCATCCAAAATGGGAAGTCATCAAAAGTGAGAAGTCAAGATAAAGTGGGAAGTAATCAAAAGTGGGAAGTCATCAGAAGTCGGACGTCACCAAAAATGGAAAGTCATCAATAGTGAGAACTCATCAAAAGTTGGAAGTCAAGAAAAAGTGGGAATTCATCAAAAGTGGGAAGTCATCAAAAGTGGGAAGTCAAGAAAAAGTGGGAATTCATCAAAAGTGGGAAGTCAAAAAAAAGGGGTAAGTGAAGAAAAAGTGGGATGTCATCAAATATGGGAGGTCAAGAAACGCGGGAAGTCACCAAAAAAAGGAAGTCATCAAAAGTGGGGAAGTCGTGAAATATGTGAAGTCTAGAAAATACGGCAAGTTAAAAAAAGTTGGAGGTCATCAAATGTGGGAAGTCAAGATAACGTGGAAAATTGTCAACAGTGAGAAGTCAACAAAAGTGGGAAGTCAAGAAAAAGTGGGACGTCATCAAAAGTGGGAAGTCAAGAAAAAGTGGCAAGTCAAGAAAAAGTTGGATGTCACCGAAAGCGGGAAGTCAAGAATAGGTGGGAAGTCATCAAAAGTGGGAAGTCAAGAAAAAGTGGGAAGTCGCGAAAAAGTGGAAAGTCATCCAAAATGGGAAGTCATCAATACTGGGAACTCATCAAAAGTGGGAAGTCAAGAAAAAGTGGGAGGTCATCAAAAGTGGAAAGTCAAGAAAAAGTGGGAGGTCATCCAGAGTGGGAGTCAAGAAAACGTGGGGAGTCGTCAAAAGTGAGAAGTCACAAAAAAGCGGGAAGTCACCAAAAGTGGGAAGTCAAGAAAATATGGGGAGTTGTTAAAAGAGGGAAGTCATCAAAATAGGGAGGCTAGGAAACATTGGGAAGTTAAGAACAAGTGGGAAATCATCAAAAATGGGAAGTCAAGAAAATGCAGAAAGTCAAAAGAAAGTGGGAAGTCAGAAAAAAGTGAGAAGTCCTCAAAATTGGGAAGTCATAAAAAGTGGAAAGTCACCAAAAATGAGAAGTCATCAATAGGGGGAACTCACCAAAAGTGGGAAGAAAAGAAAAAGTGGAGGTCAAGAAAACTTGGGAACTCAAGAGAAAGTGGGAAGTCAAGAAAACATGGGAGGTCATCAAAAGTGGGAAGTCAAGAGAAGGCGGGTAGTCATCAAAAGAAGGAAATCATCAAAAGTGGGAAGTTACCAAAATCGGGAAGTCACCGAAAGCGGGAGGTCAGGAAAAAGTCGGGAGTCATCAAAAGAGTGAATTCATCAAAATAGGGTGGTTATGAAAAATTGGGAAGTCACGAAAAAGTGGAAAGTCATCCAAAATGGGAAGTCATCAATACTGGGAACTCATCAAAAGTGGGAAATCAAGAAAAAGTGGGAGGTCAGGAAAAAGTCGGGAGTCATCAAAAGAGTGAATTCATCAAAATAGGGTGGTTATGAAAAATTGGGAAGTCAGGAAAAAGTGGAAAGTCATCCAAAATGGGAAGTCATCAATACTGGGAACTCATCAAAAGTGGGAAGTCAAGAAAAAGTGGGAGGTCATCAAAAGTGGAAAGTCAAGAAAAAGTGGGAGGTCATCCAGAGTGGGAAGTCAAGAAAACGTGGGGAGTCGTCAAAAGTGAGAAGTCACAAAAAAGCGGGAAGTCACCAAAAGCGGGAAGTCAAGAAAATATGGGGAGTTGTTAAAAGAGGGAAGTCATCAAAATAGGGAGGCTAGGAAAAAGTGGAAAGTCAAGAAAAAGTGGGAAATCATCAAAAATGGGAAGTCAAGAAAATGCAGGAAGTCAAACGAAAGTGGGAAGTCAAAAAAAAGTGAGAAGTCCTCAAAATTGGGAAGTCATAAAAAATGGAAAGTCACCGAAAATGAGAAGTCATCAATACCGGGAACTCATCAAAAGTGGGAAGTCAAGAAAAAGTTGGAGGTCATCAAAAGTGGAAAGTCAAGAAAAAGTTGGAGGTCATCCAGAGTGGGAAGTCAAGAAAACGTGGGGGGTCATCAAAAATGAGAAGTCACAAAAAAGCGGGAGATCACCAAAAGCGGGAAGTCAAGAAAATATGGGGAGTTGTTAAAAGAGGGAAGTCATCAAAATAGGGAGGCTAGGAAAAAGTGGGAAGTCAAGAAAAAGTTGGAAATCATCAAAAATGGGAAGTCAAGAAAATGCAGGAAGTCAAAAGAAAGTGGGAAGTCAGAAAAAAGTGAGAAGTCCTCAAAATTGGGAAGTCATAAAAAGTGGAAAGTCACCGAAAATGAGAAGTCATCAATAGGGGGAACTCACCAAAAGTGGGAAGAAAAGAAAAAGTGGAGGTCAAGAAAACTTGGGAACTCAAGAAAAAGTGGGAAGTCAAGAAAACATGGGAGGTCATCAAAAGTGGGAAGTCAAGAGAAGGCGGGTAGTCATCAAAAGAAGGAAATCTTCAAAAGTGGGAAGTTACCAAAATCTGGAAGTCACCGAAAGCGGGAGGTCAGGAAAAAGTCGGGAGTCATCAAAAGAGTGAATTCATCAAAATAGGGTGGTTATGAAAAATTGGGAAGTCACCAAAAATGGAAAGTCATCAATAGTGAGAACTCATCAAAAGTTGGAAGTCAAGAAAAAGTGGGAAGTCATCAATAGTGGGAACTCATCAAAAGTGGGAAGTCAAGAAGAAGTGGGAAGTCGTTAAAAGTGTGAATTCATCAACAGTGAGATGTCAAAATAACAAGGGAGGTTATTAAAAGTGAGAAGGCATCAAAAGTGGGAAGTCAAGAAAAAGGGGGATGTCGTCAAAAGTGAGAATTGAAGAAAAAGTGGGAAGTCATCAAAAGTGGGAAGTCAAGAAAAAGTGGGAAGTCATCAAAAATGGGAAGTCAAGAAATTGCGAGAAGTCAAGAAAAGGTGGGAAGTCAAGAAGAAGTGGGAAGTCGTTAAAAGTGTGAATTCATCAACAGTGAGATGTCAAAATAACAAGGGAAGTTATTAAAAGTGAGAAAGCATCAATAGTGGGAAGTCACCGAAAGCGGAAAACCAAGAAAAAGTGGGAAGTCACCAAAAGTGGGAAGTCATCAAAGGTGGAAGTCATCAATAGTGGGAACTCATTAAAAGTGGGAAATCAAGAAAAAGTGGGAAGTCATCAAAAGAGGGACGTCAAGAAAAAGAGGGAAGTCATCAAAAATGGGAAGTCAAGAAATTGCGGGAAGTCAAGAAAAGGTGGGAAGTCAAGAAGAAGTGGGAAGTGGTTAAAAGTGTGAATTCATCAACAGTGAGATGTCAAAATAACAAGGGAAGTTATTAAAAGTGAGAAAGCATCAAAAGTGGGAAGTCAAGAAAAAGTGGGATGTCGTCAAAAATGAGAACTCAAGAAAAAGTGGGAAGTCATCAAAAGTGGGAAGTCAAGAAAAAGTGGGAAGTCAAGAAAAAATGGGATGTCAGGAAATAGTGGGAAGTTATCAAAGATGGGAATTCAAGAAAAAGTGGGAAGCCGTCAAAAGAGGGAAGTCATCAAAAGTGGGATGTCACCAAAAATGGAAAGTCATCAATAGTGCGAACTCATCAAAAGTGGGAAGTCAAGAAAAAGTGAGAGGTCATCAAAAGTGGAAAGTCAAGAAAAAGTGGGAGGTCATCCAGAGTGGGTAGTCAAGAAAACGTGGGGAGTCGTCAAAAGTGAGATTTCAAGAAACACTGGGAAGTCATGAAAAGTGGGAAGTCAAGAAAAAATGGGAAGTCAAGAAAAAGTGGGAAGTCGTCAAAAGAGGGAAGTCATCCAAAGTGGGAAGTCAAGAAAAAGTGGAATGTCAAGAAAAAGTGGCAGGTCATCCACAGTGGGAAGTCAGGAAAACGTGGGAAGTTGTCAAAAGTGGGAAGTCACAAAAAAGCGGGAAGTCACCAAGAGCAGGAAGTCAAGAAAATATGGGGAGTTGTTAAAAGAGGGAAGTCATCAAAATAGGAAGGCTAGGAAAAAGTGGGAAGTCAAGAAAAAGTGGGAAATCATCAAAAATGGGAAGTCAAGAAAATGCAGGAGGTCAAAAAAAAGTGGAAAGTCAGAAAAAAGTGAGAAGTCAAGATAAAGTGGGAAGTAATCAAAAGTGGGAAGTCATCAAAAGTGGGAAGTCACCAAAAATGGAAAGTCATCAATAGTGAGAACTCATCAAAAGTTGGAAGTCAAGAAAAAGTGGGAATTCATCAAAAGTGGGAAGTCATCAAAAGTGGGAAGTCAAGAAAAAGTGGGAATTCATCAAATATGGGAAGTCAAAAAAAAGGGGTAAGTGAAGAAAAAGTGGGATGTCATCAAATATGGGAGGTCAAGAAAACGCGGGAAGTCACCAAAAAAGGGAAGTCATCAAAAGTGGGGAAGTCGTGAAATATGTGAAGTCTAGAAAATACGGCAAGTTAAAAAAAAATGGAGGTCATCAATTGTGAGAAGTCAAGATAACGTGGAAAGTTGTCAACAGTGAGAAGTCAACAAAAAAGGGAAGTCAAGAAAAAGTGGGACGTCATCAAAAGTGGGAAGTCAAGAAAAAGTGGGAAGTCAAGAAAAAATGGGATGTCAGGAAATAGTGGGAAGTTATCAAAGATGGGAATTCAAGAAAAAGTGGGAAGCCGTCAAAAGAGGGAAGTCATCAAAAGTGGGATGTCACCAAAAATGGAAAGTCATCAATAGTGCGAACTCATCAAAAGTGGGAAGTCAAGAAAAAGTGAGAGGTCATCAAAAGTGGAAAGTCAAGAAAAAGTGGGAATTCATCAAAAGTGGGAAGTCAAAAAAAAGGGGTAAGTGAAGAAAAAGTGGGATGTCATCAAATATGGGAGGTCAAGAAAACGCGGGAAGTCACCAAAAAAGGGAAGTCATCAAAAGTGGGGAAGTCGTGAAATATGTGAAGTCTAGAAAATACGCCAAGTTAAAAAAAAATGGAGGTCATCAAATGTGAGAAGTCAAGATAACGTGGAAAGTTGTCAACAGTGAGAAGTCAACAAAAGTGGGAAGTCAAGAAAAAGTGGGACGTCATGAAAAGTGGGAAGTCAAGAAAAAGTGGCAAGTCGAGAAAAAGTGGGATGTCACCGAAAGCGGGAAGTCAAGAATAAGTGGGAAGTCATCAAAAGTGGGAAGTCAAGAAGAAGTGGGAAGTCGCGAAAAAGTGGAAAGTCATCCAAAATGGGAAGTCATCAATACTGGGAACTCATCAAAAGTGGGAAGTCAAGAAAAAGTGGGAGGTCATCAAAAGTGGAAAGTCAAGAAAAGTGGGAGGTCATCCAGAGTGGGAAGTCAAGAAAACGTGGGGAGTCGTCAAAAGTGAGAAGTCACAAAAAAGCGGGAAGTCACCAAAAGCGGGAAGTCAAGAAAATATGGGGAGTTGTTAAAAGAGGGAAGTCATCAAAATAGGGAGGCTAGGAAAAAGTGGGAAGTCAAGAACAAGTGGGAAATCATCAAAAATGGGAAGTCAAGAAAATGCAGGAAGTCAAAAGAAAGTGGGAAGTCAGAAAAAAGTGAGAAGTCCTCAAATTGGGAAGTCATAAAAAGTGGAAAGTCACCGAAAATGAGAAGTCATCAATAGGGGGAACTCACCAAAAGTGGGAAGAAAAGAAAAAGTGGAGGTCAAGAAAACTTGGGAACTCAAGAAAAAGTGGGAAGTCAAGAAACATGGGAGGTCATCAAAGTGGGAAGTCAAGAGAAGCGGGTAGTCATCAAAAGAAGGAAATCTTCAAAAGTGGGAAGTTACCAAAATCGGGAAGTCACCGAAAGCGGGAGGTCAGGAAAAAGTCGGGAGTCATCAAAAGAGTGAATTCATCAAAATAGGGTGGTTATGAAAAATTGGGAAGTCACCAAAAATGGAAAGTCATCAATAGTGAGAACTCATCAAAAGTTGGAAGTCAAGAAAAAGTGGGAAGTCATCAATAGTGGGAACTCATCAAAAGTGGGAAGTCAAGAAGAAGTGGGAAGTCGTTAAAAGTGTGAATTCATCAACAGTGAGATGTCAAAATAACAAGGGAGGTTATTAAAAGTGAGAAGGCATCAAAAGTGGGAAGTCAAGAAAAAGGGGGATGTCGTCAAAAGTGAGAATTGAAGAAAAAGTGGGAAGTCATCAAAAGTGGGAAGTCAAGAAAAAGTGGGAAGTCATCAAAAGTGGGAAGTCAAGAAAAAGTGGGAATTCATCAAAAGTGGGAAGTCAAAAAAAAAGGGTAAGTGAAGAAAAAGTGGGATGTCATCAAATATGGGAGGTCAAGAAAACGCGGGAAGTCACCAAAAAAGGGAAGTCATCAAAAGTGGGGAAGTCGTGAAATATGTGAAGTCTAGAAAATACGGCAAGTTAAAAAAAGTTGGAGGTCATCAAATGTGAGAAGTCAAGATAACGTGGAAAGTTGTCAACAGTGAGAAGTCAACAAAAGTGGGAAGTCAAGAAAAAGTGGGACGTCATCAAAAGTGGGAAGTCAAGAAAAAGTGGCAAGTCAAGAAAAAGTGGGATGTCACCGAAAGCGGGAAGTCAAGAATAAGTGGGAAGTCATCAAAAGTGGGAAGTCAAGAAAAAGTGGGAAGTCGCGAAAAAGTGGAAAGTCATCCAAAATGGGAAGTCATCAATACTGGGAACTCATCAAAAGTGAGAAGTCACAAAAAAGCGGGAAGTCACCAAAAGCGGGAAGTCAAGAAAATATGGGAGTTGTTAAAAGAGGGAAGTCATCAAAATAGGGAGGCTAGGAAAAAGTGGGAAGTCAAGAAAAAGTGGGAAATCATCAAAAATGGGAAGTCAAGAAAATGCAGGAAGTCAAAAGAAAGTGGGAAGTCAGAAAAAAGTGAGAATTCCTCAAAATTGGGAAGTCATAAATAGTGGGAAGTCACCGAAAAAGAGAAGTCATCAATAGGGGGAACTCACCAAAAGTGGGAAGAAAAGAAAAAGTGGGAGGTCAAGAAAACTTGGGAACTCAAGAAAAAGTGGGAAGTCAAGAAAACATGGGAGGCCATCAAAAGTGGGAAGTCAAGAGAAGGCGGGTAGTCATCAAAAGAAGGAAATCATCAAAAGTGGGAAGTTACCAAAATCGGGAAGTCACCGAAAGCGGGAGGTCAGGAAAAAGTCGGGAGTCATCAAATAAGTGAATTCATCAAAATAGGGAGGTTATGAAAAATTGGGTAGTCACGAAAAAGTGGAAAGTCATCCAAAATGGGAAGTCATCAATACTGGGAACTCATCAAAAGTGGGAAGTCAAGAAAAAGTGGGAGGTCATCAAAAGTGGAAAGTCAAGAAAAAGTGGGAGGTCATCCAGAGTGGGAAGTCAAGAAAACGTGGGAAGTCGTCAAAAGTGAGAAGTCACAAAAAAGCGGGAAGTCACCAAAAGCGGGAAGTCAAGAAAATATGGGGAGTTGTTAAAAGAGGAAGTCATCAAAATAGGGAGGCTAGGAAAAAGTGGGAAGTCAAGAAAAAGTGGGAAATCATCAAAAATGGGAAGTCAAGAAAATGCAGGAAGTCAAAAGAAAGTGGGAAGTCAGAAAAAAGTGAGAAGTCCTCAAAATTGGAAGTCATAAAAAGTGGGAAGTCACCGAAAAAGAGAAGTCATCAATAGGGGGAACTCACCAAAAGTGGGAAGAAAAGAAAAAGTGGGAGGTCAAGAAAACTTGGGAACTCAAGAAAAAGTGGGAAGTCAGAAAACATGGGAGGCCATCAAAAGTGGGAAGTCAAGAGAAGGCGGGTAGTCTCAAAGAAGGAAATCATCAAAAGTGGGAAGTTACCAAAATCGGGAAGTCACCGAAAGCGGGAGGTCAGGAAAAAGTCGGGAGTCATCAAAAGAGTGAATTCATCAAAATAGGGAGGTTATGAAAAATTGGGAAGTCACGAAAAAGTGGAAAGTCATCCAAAATGGGAAGTCATCAATACTGGAAACTCATCAAAAGTGGGAAGTCAAGAAAAGATGGGAGGTCATCAAAAGTGGAAAGTCAAGAAAAAGTGGGAGGTCATCCAGAGTGGGAAGTCAAGAAAACGTGGGGAGTCTTCAAAAGTGAGAAGTCACAAAAAAGCGGGAAGTCACCAAAAGCGGGAAGTCAAGAAAATATGGGGAGTTGTTAAAAGAGGGAAGTCATCAAAATAGGGAGGCTAGGAAAAAGTGGGAAGTCAAGAAAAAGTGGGAAATCATCAAAAATGGGAAGTCAAGAAAATGCAGGAAGTCAAAAGAAAGTGGGAAGTCAGAAAAAAGTGAGAAGTCCTCAAAATTGGGAAGTCATAAAAAGTGGAAAGTCACCGAAAATGAGAAGTCATCAATAGGGGGAACTCACCAAAAGTGGGAAGAAAAGAAAAAGTGGGAGGTCAAGAAAACTTGGGAACTCAAGAAAAAGTGGGAAGTCAAGAGAACATGGGAGGTCATCAAAAGTGGGAAGTCAAGAGAAGGCGGGTAGTCATCAAAAGAAGGAAATCATCAAAAGTGGGAAGTTACCAAAATCGGGAAGTCACCAAAAGCGGGAGGTCAGGAAAAAGTCGGGAGTCATCAAAAGAGTGAATTCATCAAAATAGGGTGGTTATGAAAAATTGGGAAGTCACGAAAAAGTGGAAAGTCATCCAAAATGGGAAGTCATCAATACTGGGAACTCATCAAAAGTGGGAAGTCAAGAAAAAGTGGGAGGTCATCAAAAGTGGAAAGTCAAGAGAAGGTGGGAAGTCATCAAAAGTGGGAAGTCATAAAAAGTGGAAAGTCACCGAAAATGAGAAGTCATCAATAGGGGGAACTCATCAAAAGTGGGAAATCAAGAAAAAGTGGGAAGTCATCAAAAGTGGGACGTCAAGAAAAAGTGGGAAGTCATCAAAAGGGTGAAATTATCAAAATTGGGAAGTTGTCAAAATTGGGAAGTCAACAAAAGCGGGAAGTCAAGAAAAAGTGGGGAGTCGTCAAAAGTGAGAATTCAAGAAAAAGTGAGAAGTCAACAAAAGTGGGAAGTCAAGAAAAAGTGGGACCTCATCAAAAGTGGCAAGTCAAGAAAAAGTAGCAGGACAAAAAAAAGTGGGATGTCATCCAAAGCGGGAAGTCAAGAAAAAGTGGGAAGTCATCAAAAGTGGGAAGTCAAGAAAAAGTGGGAAGTCAAGGGAACGTGGGATGTCAGGAAAAGGTGGAAGTCATCAATAGTGGGAACTCATCAAAAGTGGGAATCAAGAAAAAGTGGGAAGTCATCAAAAGTGGGACGTCAAGAAAAAGTGGGAAGTCATCAAAAATGGGAAGTCAAGAAATTGCGGGAAGTCAAGAAAAGGTGGGAAGTCAAGAAGAAGTGGGAAGTCGTTAAAAGTGTGAATTTTTCAACAGTGAGATGTCAAAATAACAAGGGAAGTTATTAAAAGTGAGAAGGCATCAAGAGTGGAAAGTCACCGAAAGCGGAAAACCAAGAAAAAGTGTGAAGTCATCAAAAGTGGGAAGTCATCAAAGGTGGAAGTCATCAATAGTGGGAACTCATTAAAAGTAGGAAATCAAGAAAAAGTGGGAAGTCATCAAAAGTGGAACGTCAAGAAAAAGTGGGAAGTCATCAAAAATGGGAAGTCAAGAAATTGCGGGAAGTCAAGAAAAGGTGGGAAGTCAAGAAGAGGTGGGATGTCAGGAAAAGGTGGGAAGTCATCAAACATGAGAATTCAAGAAAAAGTGGGAAGTCGTCAAAAGAGGGAAGTCATCCAAAGTGGGAAGTCAAGAAAAAGTGGAAAGTCAAGAAAAAGTGGGAGGTCATCCACAGTGGGAAGTCAAGAAAACGTGGCAAGTCATCAAAAGGGGGAAATCATCAAAATTGGGAAGTTGTCAAAACTGGGAAGTCACCAAAAGCGGGAAGTCAAGAAAAAGTGGGGAGTCGTCGAAAGTGAGAATTCAAGAAAAAGTGAGAAGTCAACAAAAGTGGGAAGTCACGAAAAAGTGGGACCTCATCAAAAGTGGCAAGTCAAGAGAAAGTAGCAGGACAAAAAAAAGTGGGATGTCATCGAAAGCGGGAAGTCAAGAAAAAGTGGGAAGTCATCAAAGGTGGGAAGTCAAGAAAAAGTGGGAAGTTGTCAAAAGAGGGAAGTCATCAAAAGTGGGAAGTGACCAAAAATGGGAAGTCATCAATAGTGGGAACTCTTCAAAAGTGGGAAATCAAGAAAAAGTGGGAAGTCATCAAAAGTGGGACGTCAAGAAAAAGTGGGAAGTCATCAAAAATGGGAAGTCAAGAAATTGCGGAAAGTCAAGAAATAGTGGGAAGTCAAGAAAAAGTGGGAAATCAAGAAAACGTGGGAAGTCCTCAAAATTGGGAAATCATCAAAAGTGGGAGGTCACCGAAAATGGGAAGTCATCAAAAGTGAGAAGTCATCATAAGTGGGAAGTCATCAAAAGTGGGAAATCAAAAGAAATTGGAAATCATGAAAAAGTGGGAAGGCATCAAAAGTAGGAAGTCATGAAATATGGGAGGTCAAGAAAGAGTGGGAAGTCATCAAAGGTGAAAAGTAATCCAAAGTCGGAAGTCAAGAAAAAAAAGGAAGTCATCAAAGGTGGGGAAGTCATGAAATATGTGAAGTCTAGAAATTATGGCAAGTAAAGAAAAAGTAGGAGGTCATCAAAAGTGGGAAATCATCAAAAAGGGCAAATCTAGAAAAGGTTGGAAGTCATGAAAGGCGGGAAGTCAAGAAGAAGTGGGAAGTCATTAAAAGTGTGAATTCATCAACAGTGAGATGTCAAAATAACAAGGGAGGTTATTAAAAGTGAGAAGGCATCAAAAGTGGGAAGTCAAGAAAAAGTGGGATGTCGTCAAAAGTGAGAATTGAAGAAAAAGTGGGAAGTCATCAAAAATGGGAAGTCAAGAAATTGCGGGAAGTCAAGAAAAGGTGGGAAGTCAAGAAGAAGGGGGAAGTCGTTAAAAGTGTGAATTCATCAACAGTCAGATGTGAAAATAACAAGGGAAGTTATTAAAAGTGAGAACGCATCAAAAGTGGGAAGTCAAGAAAAAGTGGGAAGTCAAGAAAAAATGGGATGTCAGGAAATAGTGGGAACTCATCAAAAGTGGGAAATCAAGAAAAAATTGGGAAGTCATCAAAAGTGGGACGTCAAGAAATTGCGGGAAGTCAAGAAATAGTGGGAAGTCAAGAAAAAGTGGGAAGTCAAGAAAAAGTGGGAAATCAAGAAAACGTGGGAAGTCCTCAAAATTGGGAAATCATCAAAAGTGGGAGGTCACCGAAAATGGGAAGTCATCAAAAGTGGGAAGTCATCATAAGTGGGAAGTCATCAAAAGTGGGAAATCAAAAGAAATTGGAAATCATGAAAAGTGGGAAGGCATCAAAAGTAGGAAGTCATGAAATATGGGAGTCAAGAAGAGTGGGAAGTCATCAAAGGTGAAAAGTAATCCAAAGTAGGAAGTCATGAAAAAAAAGGAAGTCATCAAAAGTGGGGAAGTCATGAAATATGTGAAGTCTAGAAAATATGGCAAGTAAAGAAAAAGTAGGAGGTCATCAAAAGTGGGAAATCATCAAAAAGGGCAAATCCAGAAAAGGTTGAAAGTCATCAAAGGCGGGAAGTCAAGAAGAAGTGGGAAGTCGTTAAAAGTGTGAATTCATCAACAGTGAGATGTCAAAATAACAAGGGAGGTTATTAAAAGTGAGAATGGATCAAAAGTGGGAAGTCAAGAAAAAGTGGAAAGTCAAGAAAAGTGGGAGGTCATCCACAGTGGGAAGTCAAGAAAACGTGGCAAGTCATCAAAAGGGGGAAATCATCAAAATTGGGAAGTTGTCAAAACTGGGAAGTCACCAAAAGCGGGAAGTCAAGAAAAAGTGGGGAGTCGTCAAAAGTGAGAATTCAAGAAAAAGTGAGAAGTCAACAAAAGTGGGAAGTCAAGAAAAAGTGGGACCTCATCAAAAGTGGCAAGTCAAGAAAAAGTAGCAGGACAAAAAAAAGTGGGATGTCATCGAAAGCGGGAAGTCAAGAAAAAGTGGGAAGTCCTCAAAGGTGGGAAGTCAAGAAAAAGTGGGAAGTTGTCAAAAGAGGGAAGTCATCAAAAGTGGGAAGTCACCAAAAATGGGAAGTCATCAATAGTGGGAAGTCATCAAAAGTGGGACGTCAAGAAAAAGTGGGAAGTCATCAAAAGTGGGAAGTCAAGAAAAAGTGGGATGTCGTCAAAAGTGAGAATTGAAGAAAAAGTGGGAAGTCATCAAAAGTGGGAAGTCAAGAAAAAGTGGGAAGTCAAGAAAAAGTTGGAAGTCAGGAAAAGGTGGAAGTCATCAATAGTGGGAACTCATCAAAAGTGGGAAATCAAGAAAAAGTGGGAAGTCATCATAAGTTGGACGTCAAGAAAAAGTGGGAAGTCATCAAAAATGGGAAGTCAAGAAATTGCGGGAAGTCAAGAAAAGGTGGAAAGTCAAGAAGAAGTGGGAAGTTGTTAAAAGTGTGAATTCATCAACAGTGAGATGTGAAAATAACAAGGGAAGTTATTAAAAGTGAGAACGCATCAAAAGTGGGAAGTCAAGAAAAAGTGGGAAGTCAAGAAAAAATGGGATGTCAGGAAATAGTGGGAACTCATCAAAATTGGAAAATCAAGAAAAAATTGGGAAGTCATCAAAAGTGGGACGTCAAGAAATTGCGGGAAGTCAAGAAATAGTGGGAAGTCAAGAAAAAGTGGGAGGTCATCAAAAGTGGAAAGTCAAGAAAAAGTGGGAAGTCAGAAAAAGTGAGAAGTCCTCAAAATTGGGAAGTCATAAAAAGTGGGAGGTCACCGAAAATGAGAAGTCATCAATAGTGGGAACTCACCAAAAGTGGGAAGAAAAGAAGAAGTGGGAGGTCAAGAAAACGTGGGAACTCAAGAAAAAGTGGGAAGTCAAGAAAACATGGGAGGTCATCAAAAGTGGGAAGTCAAGAGAAGGCGGGTAGTCATCAAAAGAACGAAATCATCAAAAGTGGGAAGTTACCAAAATCGGGAAGTCACCGAAAGCGGGAGGTCAGGAAAAAGTCGGTAGTCATCAAAAGGGTGAATTCATCAAAATAGGGAGGTTATGAAAAATTGGGAAGTGAAGAAAAAGTGGAGAGTCATCCAAAATGGGAAGTCATCAAAAGTGAGAAGTCAAGATAAAGTGGGAAGTAATCAAAAGTGGGAAGTCATCAAAAGTGGGAAGTCAAGAAAAAGTGGGAAGTCAAGAAAAAGTGGGATGTCGTCAAAAGTGAGAATTGAAGGAAAAGTGGGAAGTCATCAAAAGTGGGAAGTCAAGAAAAAGTGGGAAGTCAAGAAAAAGTTGGATGTCAGGAAAAGGTGGAAGTCATCAATAGTGGGAACTCATCAAAAGTGGGAAATCAAGAAAAAGTGGGAAGTCATCAAAAGTGGGACGTCAAGAAAAAGTGGGAAGTCATCAAAAATGGGAAGTCAAGAAATTGCGGGAAGTCAAGAAAAGGTGGGAAGTCAAGAAGAAGTGGGAATTCATCAAAAGTGGGAAGTCATCAAAAGTGGGATGTCAAGAAAAAGTGGGAATTCATCAAAAGTGGGAAGTCAAAAAAAACGGGTAAGTGAAGTGGCAAGTGGCAAGTCAAGAAAAAGTAGCAGGACAAAAAAAAGTGGGATGTCATCGAAAGCGGGAAGTCAAGAAAAAGTGGGAAGTCATCAAAGGTGGGAAGTCAAGAAAAAGTGGCAAGTTGTCAAAAGAGGGAAGTCATCAAAAGTGGGAAGTCACCAAAAATGGGAAGTCATCAATAGTGGGAACTCTTCAAAAGTGGGAAATCAAGAAAAAGTGGGAAGTCATCAAAAGTGGGACGTCAAGAAAAAGTGGGAAGTCATCAAAAGTGGGAAGTCAAGAAAAAGTGGGATGTCGTCAAAAGTGAGAATTGAAGGAAAAGTGGGAAGTCATCAAAAGTGGGAAGTCAAGAAAAAGTGGGAAGTCAAGAAAAAGTTGGATGTCAGGAAAAGGTGGAAGTCATCAATAGTGGGAACTCATCAAAAGTGGGAAATCAAGAAAAAGTGGGAAGTCATCAAAAGTGGGACGTCAAGAAAAAGTGGGAAGTCATCAAAAATGGGAAGTCAAGAAATTGCGGGAAGTCAAGAAAAGGTGGGAAGTCAAGAAGAAGTGGGAAGTCGTTAAAAGTGTGAATTCATCAACAGTGAGATGTCAAAATAACAAGGGAGGTTATTAAAAGTGGGAAGTCATCAAAAGAGGGACGTCAAGAAAAAGTGGGAAGTCATCAAAAATGGGAAGTCAAGAAATTGCGGGAAGTCAAGAAAAGGTGGGAAGTCAAAAAGAAGTGGGAAGTCGTTAAAAGTGTGAATTCATCAACAGTGAGATGTGAAAATAACAAGGGAAGTTATTAAAAGTGAGAACGCATCAAAAGTGGGAAGTCAAGAAAAAGTGGGAAGTCAAGAAAAAATGGGATGTCAGAAAATAGTGGGAACTCATCAAAAGTGGGAAATCAAGAAAAAATTGGGAAGTCATCAAAAGTGGGACGTCAAGAAATTGCGGGAAGTCAAGAAATAGTGGGAAGTCAAGAAAAAGTGGGAGGTCATCAAAAGTGGAAAGTCAAGAAAAAGTGGGAGGTCATCCAGAGTGGGAAGTCAAGAAAATGTGGGGAGTCGTCAAAAGTGAGAAGTCACAAAAAAGCGGCAAGTCAGCAGAAGCGGGAAGTCAAGAAAATATGGGGAGTTGTTAAAAGAGGGAAGTCATCAAAATAGGGAGGCTAGGAAAAAGTGGGAAGTCAAGAAAAAGTGGCAAATCATCAAAAATGGGAAGTCAAGAAAATGCAGGAAGTCAAAAAAAAGTGGGAAGTCAGAAAAAAGTGAGAAGTCAAGATAAAGTGGGAAGTAATCAAAAGTGGGAAGTCATCAAAAGTGGGAAGTCAAGAAAAAGTGGGAAGTCAAGAAAAAGTGGGATGTCAGGAAAAAATTGGAAGTCATCAAAAGAGGGAAGTCATCAAAAGTGAGAAGTCACCAAAAATGGAAAGTCATCAATAGTGGGAACTCATCAAAAGTTGGAAGTCAAGAAAAGGTGGGAATTCATCAAAAGTGAGAAGTCAAGAGAAGGCGGGTAGTCATCAAAAGAAGGAAATAATCAAAAGTGGGAAGTTACCAAAATTGGGAAGTCACCGAAAGCGGGAGGTCAGGAAAAAGTCGGGAGTCATCAAAAGAGTGAATTCATCAAAATAGGGAGGTTATGAAAAATTGGGAAGTCAAGAAAAAGTGACGAGTCATCCAAAATGGGAAGTCATCAAAAGTGAGAAGTCAAGATAAAGTGGGAAGTAATCAAAAGTTGGAAGTCATCAAAAGTGGGAAGTCAAGAAAAAGTGGGAAGTCAAGAAAAAGTGGGATGTCAGGAAAAAATTGGAAGTCATCAAAAGAGGGAAGTCATCAAAAGTGAGAAGTCACCAAAAATGGAAAGTCATCAATAGTGGGAACTCGTCAAAAGTGGGAAGTCAAGAAAAAGTGGGAATTCATCAAAAGTGGGAAGTCATCAAAAGTGGGAAGTCAGGAAAAAGTGGGAATTCATCAAAAGTGGGAAGTCAAAAAAAACGGGTAAGTGAAGAAAAAGTCATCCAAAATGGGAAGTCATCAAAAGTGAGAAGTCAAGAAAAAGTGGGACGTCGTCAAAAATGAGAATTCAAGAAAAAGTGGGAAGTCATCAAAAGAGGGAAGTTATCAAAAGTGGGATGTCACCAAAAATGGAAAGTCATCAATAGTGGGAACTCATCAAAAGTGGGAAGTCAAGAAAAAGTGGGAAGTCACTGAAAATGGGAAGTCAAGAAGATGTGGGAGGTCATCAAAAGTGGGAGGTCTTCAAAAATGAGAAGTCAAGATAACATGGGAAGTTATCAAAATTGAGAAGTCAACAAAAGTGGGAAGTCAAGAGAAAGTGGGAAGTCATCAAAAGTGGGAAATCATCAAAAGTGGGAAGGCAAGAAAAAGTGGAAAGTCAAGAAAAAGTGGGAGATCATCCAGAGTGGGAAGTCAAAAAAACATGAGACGTCATCAAAAGTGGCAAGTGAAGAAAAATTAGCAGAACAAAAAAAAGTGGGATGTCATCGAAAGCGGGAAGTCAAGAAAAAGTGGGGAGTCACCAAAGGTCGGAGGTCACCAAAAATGGGAAGTCATCAATAGTGGGAACTCACCAAAAGTGGGAAGTAAAGAAAAAGTGGGAGGTCAAGAAAAAGTGGGAAGTCATCCAAAATGGGAAGTCATCAAAAGTGAGAAGTCAAGATAAAGTTGGAAGTAATCAAAAGTGGGAAGTCATCAAAAGTGGGAAGTCAAGAAAAAGTGGGAAGTCAAGAAAAAGTGGGATGTCAGGAGAAAATGGGAAGTCATCAAAAGAGGGAAGTCATCAAAAGTGAGAAGTCACCAAAAATGGAAAGTCATCAATAGTGGGAACTCATCAAAAGTGGGAAGTCAGGAAAAAGTGGGAATTCATCAAAAGTGGGAAGTCAACAAAAGTGAGAAGTAAAGATAAAGTGGGAAGTCATCAAAAGAGGGAAGTCATCAAAAGTGAGAAGTCACCAAAAATGGAAAGTCATCAATAGTGGGAACTCATCAAAAAGTGGGAAGTCAGGAAAAAGTGGGAATTCATCAAAAGTGGGAAGTCATCAAAAGTGAGAAGTAAAGATAAAGTGGGAAGTCATCAAAAGAGGGAAGTCATCAAAAGTGAGAAGTCATCATAAGTGGGAAGTCATCCAAAATGGGAAATCAAAAGAAATTGGAAATCATGAAAAAGTGGGAAGGCATCAAAAGTAGGAAGTCATGAAATATGGGAGGTCAAGAAAGAGTGGGAAGTCATCAAAAGTGAAAAGTAATCAAAAGTTGGAAGTCGTTAAAAGTGTGAATTCATCAACAGTGAGATGTCAAAATAACAAGGGAAGTTATTAAAAGTGAGAAGGCATCAACAGTGGGAAGTCAAGGAAAAGTGGGAGGTCGTCAAAAGTGAGAATTCAAGAAAAAGTGGGAAGTCATCAAAAGTGGGAAGTCAAGAAAAAGTGGGAAGTCAAGAAAAAGTGGGATGTCAGGAAATGGTGGGAAGTCTCCAAAGATGGTAATTCGAGAAAAAGTGGGAAGTCGTCAAAAGAGGGAAGTTATCAAAAGTGGGATGTCACCAAAAATGGAAAATCATCAATAATGGGAACTCATCAAAAGTGGGAAGTCAAGAAAAAGTGGGATGGCACTGAAACCGGGAAGACAAGAAAATGTGGGAGGTCATCAAAAGTGGGATGTCATCAAAAGTGAGAAGTCAAGATAACACGGGAAGTTATCAAAAGTGAGAAGTCAACAAAAGTGGGAAGTCAAGACAAAGTGGAAAGTCTTCAAAAGTGGGAAGTCATCAAAAGTGGGAAGGCAAGAAAAAGTGGAAATCAAGAAAAAGTGGGAGGTCATCCAGAGTGGGAAGTCAAGAAAACAAGGGACGTCATCAAAAGTGGCAATGCAAGAAAAAGTAGCAGGACAAAAAAAAGTGGGATGTCATCGAAAGCGGGAAGTCAAGAAAAAGTGGGAAGTCATCAAGGTGGGAAGTCAAGAAAAAGTGGGAAGTTGTCAAAAGAGGGAAGCCATCAAAAGTGGGAAGTCACCAAAAATGGGAAGTCATCAATAGTGGGAACTCACCAAAAGTGGGAAGTAAAGAAAAAGTGGGAGGTCAAGAAAAAACTGAGAAGTCACCAAAAATGGAAAGTCATCAATAGTGGGAACTCATCAAAATGGGAAGTCAAGAAAAAGTGGGAATTCATCAAAAGTGGGAAGTCATCAAAAGTGAGAAGTCAAGATAAAGTGGGAAGTCATCAAAGAGGGAAGTCATCAAAAGTGAGAAGTCATCATGAGTGGGAAGTCATCAAAAGTGGGAAGTCACCGAAAGCGGGAACTCAAGAAAAAGTGGGAAGTCAAGAAAAAGTGGGAAATCAAGAAAACGTGGGAAGTCCTCAAAATTGGGAAATCATCAAAAGTGGGAGGTCACCGAAAATGGGAAGTCATCAAAAGTGGGAAGTCATCATAAGTGGGAAGTCATCAAAAGTGGGAGGTCATCAAAAGTGAGAAGTCAAGATAACACGGGAAGTTATCAAAAGTAAGAAGTCAACAAAAGTGGGAAGTCAAGACAAAGTGGAAAGTCTTCAAAAGTGGGAAGTCATCAAAAGTGGGAAGGCAAGAAAAAGTGGAAAGTCAAGAAAAAGTGGGAGGTCATCCAGAGTGGGAAGTCAAGAAAAAGTGGGAAGTCATCAAAGGTGGGAAGTCAAGAAAAAGTGGGAAGTTGTCAAAAGAGGGAAGTCATCAAAAGTGGGAAGTCACCAAAAATGGGAAGTCATCAATAGTGGGAACTCTTCAAAAGTGGGAAATCAAGAAAAAGGGGGAAGTCATCAAAAGTGGGACGTCAAGAAAAAGTGGGAAGTCATCAAAAATGGGAAGTCAAGAAATTGCGGGAAGTCAAGAAATAGTGGGAAGTCAAGAAAAAGTGGGGAAATCAAGAAAATGTGGAAGTCCTCAAAATTGGGAAATCATCAAAAGTGGGAGGTCACCGAAAATGGGAAGTCATCAAAAGTGGGAAGTCATCATAAGTGGGAAGTCATCAAAAGTGGGAAATCAAAAGAAATTGGAAATCATGAAAAAGTGGGAAGGCATCAAAAGTAGGAAGTCATGAAATATGGGAGGTCAAGAAAGAGTGAGAGGTCATCAAAGGTGAAAAGTAATCCAAAGTCGGAAGTCAAGAAAAAAAAGGAAGTCATCAAAAGTGGGGAAGTCATGAAATATGTGAAGTCTAGAAATTATGGCAAATAAAGAAAAGTAGGAGGTCATCAAAAGTGGGAAATCATCAAAAAGGGCAAATCTAGAAAAGGTTGGAAGTCATGAAAGGCGGGAAGTCAAGAAGAAGTGGGAAGTCATTAAAAGTGTGAATTCATCAACAGTGAGATGTCAAAATAACAAGGGAGATTATTAAAAGTGAGAAGGCATCAAAAGTGGGAAGTCAAGAAAAAATGGGATGTCGTCAAAAGTGAGAATTGAAGAAAAAGTTGGAAGTCATCAAAAGTGGGAAGTCAAGAAAATGTGGGAAGTCAAGAAAAAGTGGGATGTCAGGAAAAGGTGGAAGTCATCAATAGTGGGAACTCATCAAAAGTGGGAAATCAAGGAAAAGTGGGAAGTCATCAAAAGTGGGACGTCAAGAAAAAGTGGGAAGTCATCAAAAATGGGAAGTCAATAAATTGCGGGAAGTCAAGAAAAGGTGGGAAGTCAAGAAGAAGTGGGAAGTCGTTAAAAGTGTGAATTCATCAACAGTGAGATGTGAAAATAACAAGGGAAGTTATTAAAAGTGAGAACGCATCAAAAGTGGGAAGTCAAGAAAAAGTGGGAAGTCAAGAAAAAATGGGATGTCAGGAAATAGTGGGAACTCATCAAAAGTGGGAAATCAAGAAAAAATTGGGAAGTCATCAAAAGTGGGACGTCAAGAAATTGCGGGAAGTCAAGAAATAGTGGGAAGTCAAGAAATAGTGGGAAGTCAAGAAAAAGTGGGAAATCAAGAGAACGTGGGAAGTCCTCAAAATTGGGAAATCATCAAAAGTGGGAGGTCACCGAAAATGGGAAGTCATCAAAAGTTGGAAGTCATCATAAGTGGGAAGTCATCAAAAGTGGGGTATCAAAAGAAATTGGAATTCATGAAAAAGTGGGAAGGCATCAAAAGTAGGAAGTCATGAAATATGGGAGGTCAAGAAAGAGTGGGAAGTCATCAAAGGTGAAAAGTAATCCAAAGTAGGAAGTCAAGAAAAAACAGGAAGTCATCAAAAGTGGGGAAGGCATGAAATATGTGAAGTCTAGAAAATTATGGCAAGTAAAGAAAAAGTAGGAGGTCATCAAAAGTGGGAAATCATCAAAAAGGGCAAATCTAGAAAAGGTGAAAGTCATCAAAGGCGGGAAGCCAAGAAGAAGTGGGAAGTCGTTAAAAGTGTGAATTCATCAACAGTGAGATGTCAAAATAACAAGGGAGGTTATTAAAAGTGAGAATGCATCAAAAGTGGGAAGTCAAGAAAAAGTGGGAAAGTCAAGAAAAAGTGGGAGGTCGTCCACAGTGGGAAGTCAAGAAAACGTGGCAAGTCATCAAAAGGGGGAAATCATCAAAATTGGAAGTTGTCAAAACTGGGAAGTCACCAAAAGCGGGAAGTCAAGAAAAAGTGGGAAGTCGTCAAAAGTGAGAATTCAAGAAAAGTGAGAAGTCAACAAAAGTGGGAAGTCAAGAAAAAGTGGGACCTCATCAAAAGTGGCAAGTCAAGAAAAAGTAGCAGGACAAAAAAAAGTGGGATGTCATCGAAGCGGGAAGTCAAGAAAAAGTGGGAACTCATCAAAAGTGGGAAATCAAGAAAAAATTGGGAAGTCATCAAAAGTGGGACGTCAAGAAATTGCGGGAAGTCAAGAAATAGTGGGAAGTCAAGAAAAAGTGGGAAGTCAAGAAAAAGTGGGAAATCAAGAAACGTGGAAGTCCTCAAAATTGGGAAATCATCAAAAGTGGGAGGTCACCGAAAATGGGAAGTCATCAAAAGTGGGAAGTCATCATAAGTGGGAAGTCATCAAAAGTGGGAAATCAAAAGAAATTGGAAATCATGAAAAAGTGGGAAGGCATCAAAAGTAGGAAGTCATGAACTATGGGAGGTCAAGAAAGAGTGGGAAGTCATCAAAGGTGAAAAGTAATCCAAAGTAGGAAGTCAAGAAAAAACAGGAAGTCATCAAAAGTGGGGAAGTCATGAAATATGTGAAGTCTAGAAAATATGGCAAGTAAAGAAAAAGTAGGACGTCATCAAAAGTGGGAAATCATCAAAAAGGGCAAATCTAGAAAAGGTTGGAAGTCATCAAAGGCGGGAAGTCAAGAAGAAGTGGGAAGTCGTTAAAAGTGTGAATTCAAGAAAAAGTGTGAAGTCATCAAAAGTGGGAAGTCAAGAAAAAGTGGGAAGTCATCAAAAGTGGGAAGTCAAGAAAAAGTGGGAAGTCATCAAAAGTGGGAAGTCAAGAAAAAGTGGGAAGTCATCAAAAGTGGGACGTCAAGAAAAAGTGGGAAGTCATCAAAAATGGGAGTCAAGAAATTGCGGAAAGTCAAGAAAAGGTGGGAAGTCAAGAAGAAGTGGGAAGTCGTAAAAAGTGTGAATTCATCAACAGTGAGATGTCAAAATAACAAGGGAGGTTATTAAAAGTGAGAAGGCATCAAAAGTGGGAAGTCAAGAAAAAGTGGGATGTTGTCAAAAGTGAGAATTCAAGAAAAAGTGGGAAGTCATCAAAAGTGGGAAGTCAAGAAAAAGTGGGACCTCATCAAAAGTGGCAAGTCAAGAAAAAGTAGCAGGACAAAAAAAAGTGGGATGTCATCGAAAGCGGGAAGTCAAGAAAAAGTGGGAACTCATCAAAAGTGGGAAATCAAGAAAAAATTGGGAAGTCATCAAAAGTGGGACGTCAAGAAATTGCGGGAAGTCAAGAAATAGTGGGAAGTCAAGAAAAAGTGGGAAGTCAAGAAAAAGTGGGAAATCAAGAAAACGTGGGAAGTCCTCAAAATTGGGAAATCATCAAAAGTGGGAGGTCACCGAAAATGGGAAGTCATCAAAAGTGGGAAGTCATCATAAGTGGGAAGTCATCAAAAGTGGGAAATCAAAAGAAATTGGAAATCATGAAAAAGTGGGAAGGCATCAAAAGTAGGAAGTCATGAACTATGGGAGGTCAAGAAAGAGTGGGAAGTCATCAAAGGTGAAAAGTAATCCAAAGTAGGAAGTCAAGAAAAAACAGGAAGTCATCAAAAGTGGGAAGTCATGAAATATGTGAAGTCTAGAAATATGGCAAGTAAAGAAAAGTAGGACGTCATCAAAAGTGGGAAATCATCAAAAAGGGCAAATCTAGAAAAGGTTGGAAGTCATCAAAGGCGGGAAGTCAAGAAGAAGTGGGAAGTCGTTAAAAGGTGAATTCAAGAAAAAGTGGGAAGTCATCAAAAGTGGGAAGTCAAGAAAAAGTGGGAAGTCATCAAAAGTGGGAAGTCAAGAAAAAGTGGGAAGTCATCAAAAGTGGGAAGTCAAGAAAAAGTGGGAAGTCATCAAAAGTGGGACGTCAAGAAAAAGTGGGAAGTCATCAAAAATGGGAAGTCAAGAAATTGCGGAAAGTCAAGAAAAGGTGGGAAGTCAAGAAGAAGTGGAAGTCGTAAAAAGTGTGAATTCATCAACAGTGAGATGTCAAAATAACAAGGGAGGTTATTAAAAGTGAGAAGGCATCAAAAGTGGGAAGTCAAGAAAAAGTGGGATGTCGTCAAAAGTGAGAATTCAAGAAAAAGTGGGAAGTCATCAAAAGTGGGAAGTCAAGAAAAAGTGGGAAGTCAAGAAAAAGTGGGAAGTCAAGAAAAAGTGGGATGTCAGGAAAAGGTGGAAGTCAACAATAGTGGGAACTCATCAAAAGTGGGAAATCAAGAAAAAGTGGGAAGTCATCAAAAGTGGGACGTGAAGAAAAAGTGTGAAGTCATCAGAAAAGGGAAGTCAAGAAATTGCGGGAAGTCAAGAGAAGGTGGGAAGTCAAGAAGAAGTGGGAAGTCGCTAAAAGTGTGAATTCATCAACAGTGAGATGTCAAAATAACAAGGGAAGTTATTAAAAGTGGGAGGTCATCAAAAGTTGCAAACTATCTAAAATGGGAAGTAAACAAAAAGTGGGAAGTCCTCAAAAATGGGAAGTCATCAAAAGGGGGAAGTCAAAAAAAATGGGAAGTCAAGAAAAAGTGGGAAGTCATCAAAAGTGGGAAGTGAAGAAAAAGTGGGAAGTCAAGAAAAAAAAGGAAGTCATCAAATGAGGGGAAGTCATGAAATATATGAAGTCTAGAAAATATGGGAAGTCAAGAAAAATTAGGAGGTCATCAAAAATGGGAAATCATTAAAAAATAGGAAGTCAGGAAAAAGCGGAAGTCATCAAAGGTGGGAAGTCAAGAAGAAGTGGGAAGACATTAAAAGTGGGAAGTCACAGAAAATGGGAAGTCATCAAAAGTGGGAAGTCATCATAAGTGGGAAGTCATCAAAAGAGGGAAATCAAAAGAAGTTGGAAATCATGAAAAAGTGGGATGGAACCAAAAGTGAGAATTCAAGAAAAAGTGGGAAGTCATCAAAAGTGGGAAGTCAAGAAAAAGTGGGAAGTCAAGAAAAAGTGGGATGTCAGGAAAAG
The DNA here is from genome assembly GCA_013076295.1 of Sanderia malayensis. Classification (NCBI taxonomy): domain Eukaryota; kingdom Metazoa; phylum Cnidaria; class Scyphozoa; order Semaeostomeae; family Pelagiidae; genus Sanderia; species Sanderia malayensis. The sequence goes on along the minus strand of RQOL01000412.1, from coordinate 2,000 downwards.
GTGGAAGTCATCAATAGTGGGAACTCATCAAAAGTGGGAAATCAAGAAAAAGTGGGAACTCATCAAAAGTGGGACGTCAAGAAAGAGTGGGAAGTCATCAAAAATGGGAAGTCAAGAAATTGCGGGAAGTCAACAAAAGGTGGAATCAAGAAGAAGTGGGAAGTTTTAAAAGTGTGAATTCATCAACAGTGAGATGTCAAAATAACAAGGGAGGTTATTAAAAGTGAGAAGGCATCAAAAGTGGGAAGTCAAGAAAAAGTGGGATGTTGTCAAAAGTGAGAATTCAAGAAAAAGTGGGAAGTCATCAAAAGTGGGAAGTCAAGAAAAAGTGGGAAGTCAAGAAAAAGTGGATGTCAGGAAAAGGTGGAAGTCATCAATAGTGGGAACTCATCAAAATGGGAAATCAAGAAAAAGTGGAAGTCATCATAGTGGACGTCAAGAAAAAGTGGGAAGTCAACAAAAATGGGAAGTCAAGGAATTGCAGGAAGTCAAGAAAAGGTGGGAAGTCAAGAAGAAGTGGGAAGTCGTTAAAAGTGTGAATTCATCAACAGTGAGATGTCAAAATAACAAGGGAAGTTATTAAAAGTGAGAAGGCATCAAAAGTGGGAAGTCACCGAAGCGGAAAACCAAGAAAAAGTGTGAAGTCATCAAAAGTGGGAAGTCATCAAAGGTGGAAGTCATCAATAGTGGGAACTCATTAAAAGTGGGAAATCAAGAAAAAGTGTTAAGTCATCAAAAGTGGAGGGTCAAGAAAAGTGGGAAGTCATCAAAAATAGGAAGTCAAGAAATTGCGGGAAGTCAAGAAAAGGTGGGAAGTCAAGAAGAGGTGGGATGTCAGGAAAAGGTGGGAAGTCATCAAAGATGGGAATTCATCAAAAGAGGGAAATCAAAAGAAGTTGGAAATCATGAAAAAGTGGGATGGAACAAAAGTAGGAAGTCATGAAATATGGGAGGTCAAGAAGAGTGGGAAGTCATCAAAGGTGAAAAGTAATCAAAAGTCGGAAGTCAAGAAAAAAAGGAAGTCATCACAAGTGGGGAAGTCATGAAATATGTGAAGTCTAGAAAATATGGCAAGTAAAGAAAAGTAGAGGTCATCAAAAGTGGGAAATCATCAAAAGGGCAAATCTAGAAAAGGTTGGAAGTCATCAAAGGCGGGAAGTCTTCCATCAAAAGTGAGAAGTCACCAAAAATGGAAAGTCATCAATAGTGGGAACTCATCAAAAATGGGAAGTCAAGAAAAGTGGGAACTCACCAAAAAGTGGGAAGAAAAGAAAAAGTGGGAGGTCAAGAAATCGTGGGAACTCATCAAAAATTGGAAGTCAAGAAAAGGTGGGAATTCATCAAAAGTGAGAAGTCAAGAGAAGGCGGGTAGTCATCAAATAAAGGAAATCATCAAAAGTGGGAAGTTACCAAAATTGGGAAGTCACCGAAAGCGGAGGTCAGGAAAAAGTGGGGAGTCATCAAAAGAGTGAATTCATCAAAATAGGGAGGTTATGAAAAATTGGGAAGTCAAGAAAAGTGGAGAGTCATCCAAAATGGGAAGTCATCAAAAGTAAGAAGTCAAGATAAAGTGGGAAGTAATCAAAAGTGGGAAGTCATCAAAGTGGAAGTCAAGAAAAAGTGGGAAATCAAGAAAAAGTGGAATGTCAGGAAAAATGGCAAGTCATCAAAAGAGGGAAGTCATCAAAAGTGAGAAGTCACCAAAAATGGAAAATCATCAATAATGGGAACTCGTCAAAAGTGGGAAGTCAAGAAAAAGTGGGAATTCATCAAAAGGGGGAAGTCAAAAAAAGGGGTAAGTGAAGAAAAAGTCATCCAAAATGGAAGTCATCAAAAATGAGAAGTCAAGAAAAAGTGGGACGTCGTCAAAAGTGAGAAGTCAAGATAACATGGGAAGTTATCAAAATTGAGAAGTCAACAAAAGTGGGAAGTCAAGACAAAGTGGGAAGTCATCAAAAGTTTGAAGTCATCAAAAGTGGGAAGGCAAGAAAAAGTGGAAA
>RQOL01000411.1:0-76990 GCA_013076295.1 Sanderia malayensis | reverse complement strand
GCAGGCAGAAAATTCCAGCTCAAGTAGATTAATAATTTTCCTTGGCTTATGTACTTTCTTTCTTTAGATGGTGCATTGTGCATAAACTGTGTCCTCTTTGGGGGTGACACTGGTCATAATTTGTCAAAGCTGAAATATTTATTCAAAGTTTCTTTGAAATGTTGGTCAAAAGCAAGGACAAAATTCAGCGACAATGTTACTAAATCTCTTGTGGATGGAGTTTCAACTTTGAGAGCTACTGAATTTAGAAAATGTATGGAGCACAATGGTAGTGCTGTCGATCTACAATTTAAAAAAATTGTGCATGGCCAAATGGCAAAAAGCCGTGCAAAGCTAAAGCCAATGGTTGAGTTGATCATTGTGTGTGGAAGGCAGAATATCTCTTTTAGGGGCCATCGAGATAATGCCATATATTTGTAAGATAACAAAAACAGCCCTGGAAACCTCAAGGCCATTCTTGCTCTCATGGAGAAATGTGGAAATAATGCTGAAATTGACGAGCACTTAAGAAATCCAGCAAAAAATGCAACGTACAGGTCAAAAACAACTCAAAATGAATTGATTCATATCTGTGGCAATTCGATAGGAGAAACATTGACGGGTCAGATCAAAGATGTATGGTTCTTCTCCGCATTGGCTGACCAAGCTGCTGACATCAGTAATATTGAGCAGATGGCGATTGTTGTCCGCTTTGTTGATACAGATTCTGTTATTCGTGAACAGTTTCTTGGTTTTTGTGCCTCGCGACAAGGGTCTTTCAGGAGAAGCTATTTCTGAAACAATTTTGAAGCAAAGATTGCAGCAAAAACTTTCAATTTTCATCGCATTGCAAAGAAGTGAAGCCACAGTTTGTAGATATCGTGCCGCAGCAAAGTGCACAACAATTGAAAGGTGGTGGTAAAAAGGTAGCTCATAATGTACTGTTTTCTATTGTGAACAATCGTTGCTAAGTATTGCTACCTGGTACTTTACACAATTTATTTGCCTTTTTGTAGAGCTCGGAGACCGGCAAGTGCCCGGCAATTACGCAAAACAAAATAAAAGGCTACATTCATGCACTACCCTCTGCAACACGCGCTGGCAACCACAGATACTTTAGACTTACCCACTTGCAGAAGTGTGGAAAAGACCTCATTGCTTATATCGGAAAAGAATATTAGGACGAAGAAGGCTTACTGACGTGCCATGGATTTCTGCAAGGAAAAGAATGTGACCGAGTCGCAGAGCAAAACCGACAATGGCTGTCGTCTATTCAGAGTCATGTAGAACAACCCCAAGGTACCCAATCCATAAATACAACTACAGCAGCCGTGTTAGTCAAAAGGATTCACAACCAACCGCAGAACAGTAATTGTGACAGTACAGGTATGCCATATGATTCATTGCGTCACCTATTTGGCACACGGTGGATCAACGGAGAAATTATTGATAACATGATTAGTTTAATTAACAACCGATTGGAAGAGGCTTTTTCAATTTAAATGCGGGCACCAGTGTTGAAAATATTAGCTTTAATGTAACTTGTAATATTAAAAAGCAACGGTTCTCTACTCAACCGCCCCGCCTTGCATTTGCCGTTCACGTGATTAACGTCAACAATGAGACCATCACTGGCGGTGTTACTGTAAACGAGGTATATCACGCTGGGAACCACTTTGCTCTCTGTGTTTACCTTACCAATCGCAACACATTTTAATGTGATTCTAGGATAGGACTAGGATATCCTATTCCCCAAGACTTGGTAATTGCAATGTGTTGTCCCATGTCTTTGATGAACAGAAGGCAGCCCAGTGCACTGTATTTCCAGTTCACGACCCCAAATCTGTGGCCCATGATCTTCACCTTGGCATGAAGCAATGCAGGCCTTTTCTTCCGTTACAAACGAACTCAACTATCTGTGGCATTGCCACAATTATCTCCACAAGTCTTGCGGCATTTGATGTAGAAAGCTTCCTGGCGCTAGGTGAGCTAACAAAATCTAATTACCTGGATTTTAAGTATTTAAAACATATCTCCAGGTACAATGCTTTTTGCGGTTTCTTGTCTAAAACCACGTTACATATTTCCAAGGCTGATTTGCATGAACAAAGAATGATACGGCATGGTAATTTAACTCTTTTACTTTGTAAATTGGTACATGCAGATAAATGCTTCTCCCGCGAAAATATCTCTCACTACCTCTGCCCTGGTTTTCTTGTAGGTTATTCTGCTGTTGTACAGCAAGTGCTACTTTATTAGGCATAATTTAACATATGTACTGGTGGGCCGGCGGGCATTGAGACTGCACAAAATAATCAATGTGAGCCATGGACATTTCAAAATACCCCTTGGCTTATTTCTAGTTGTCACACCACATAGCATGGCAACGGAACGAGTTGTGTCTCACTACAATTGGGTGAAAACCTATGACAGGTCGTCGTTAAAGCAGACCATAATCAACAACATTCAACACATAGCTTTAAATGGCAGTAGAACCTCGATATTCGACCCCAGAGAGGCTGTAGTCGAGTTTCTCAAGCAAAAAAAAACAGAAGAAACTCTACTCTGATCCAGAGCTTTTTAGAGATCGAGAATATATGAAGAAGTTTTTCACGAATTCAGCTGGGTGCTTGTAAACATAATATGTGAACTTGTATTTAACATAACTATATTATATCATAAAACTGGTGAATGTAAAAGTTAAAAGTTAAGTTGGTATTAGTCTCTCATTCTGCGCCCATCCTATCATCTTATTGCCCCGCACCGAGGCGGGCCTTGTAGGACGCCGCGAAGGGCGCGTATGAAAATCTGCCTGGAGAGACAATCTCAATCTGTTCGTTTTTCCTGTTTAATTTTTCGTCTTTCCTGTTAAACCGGTTTTCAATTTAGTTCAACATGCCATACTTTTCAAGCCAACTGATTTACCAATGCTGGACAGCTACAAACAGATACCTACACCAACCATGTGAGGCAGAGGCATATGACATTTAATAATGTGGCGTGGCCTCAGAACTTCACAAGTTCAGTTCAGACTTCAGTTCCTTTTTCTCTGCAGCACAGAAAGTTTGGTGAGTGTTTATTTTGACTAAGTTTTCCCATTATGGGAGATAAATTTGACAAAAGTAGTAATCAGACAGCTCTAGCTTTAATTCAATAGACTGGAAGCCATTGTCTGATAAAAAGCCAGGTTTCGATTGGGGAACCAACAGAATTCACCAGCACCAGGCGTTGGCCTAACATCAGTTTCAATTGCACGTGGCAGGATTCATTTTATGAACGCAGTTAGATTGCATACAGGAAAATATTCTTGTGCCGTAGACTGTTTTCTTGAAGTTTGGAACAAAATTCAGATATATTTTTGATGAAACATCGTATGACAGTGAATTTTTTCATTTATAATTACTTTACCCTCTTAATAACAAAGTATCTATACTCAAACAAATTTACTCCATGATTCTTCTAAAACTGTTTTACATCGTTCTTATATAATACACATTTCGAAAAATGTGGATAGCTGCTACCACAATCCAGTAATAGCTTTACATGTATGTTATATAATTAGACAGGGCATATAGTCTGACAAACTAACAAACATGCTAATGTTTGTTTTTATGGCTGGAATCGATAGATTACACCATCAGCTTTCAGAATTCACCGCATACCTTTCCGAAAAATGTTTTGTTTTCACGTGATCAATGACGTCATATTAAGACAAATTTTAAACAATTAAAGTGTGATTACTTTTAACAGGAATGAGATATCAAAATGAAAATTGCATTTCTGGAAACAACTCAAATAGACCTATCGAATGATATATATTTTTTTAATTTTTGATGAGATGAGCATTTTGGTTGATGACGTCATCGAATTTTTTTCCTCTTCTTTTGAATAGTTAGTTTGTTTCAATGCCTCATAAATCCATATTATCTCATTAGGACGTCTCCTCGTTCACTCCAGTTCGAAAAGCGAACACTATAATGGGTTTTCGAAAAAATTCGCCTGTTTGGGGCACTATATTTTCACTTTTTGATGCCAAAACCTGGTCTCGCACATGTTATTGGTTTATCGCTTTCTAAGTTCGCTCTTTGGAAGTTGTTAGATATAACTTTCATTTCGGTTTTACATGTTTTGAAGTGCAAGCTACAAAAAGCAGAGCTGCTTTGGCACCCGGAGGCTACGTTAAAAACTAAAACGTTAAAGAAAAAAATCGCTATCAGACGAATCTGTCTTTTCTTGACGAAAAATCGCTTTCCCATTCAGAAGCGCTTGAATCTTTTTATAGACGCACTCACTAAATTCTTTGTATTTCATATCGCTCTCAATCTCTTTTGGCATGACTGAAGGATGTTCCTTTGCTGTTTTTTCTTTTGCATAATGGCTCTCCCTCATCTCTTTCAATTACTTCGTCTGCTTCAGAGCCATCTGCTGCATGTATTGTTTCCCGATCTAGATTTCTTTCTTCGAATGAGTCAATTAGAGAATTGCTTTGCTATGATCCATTTGGATGTAATTGTAGATTTGATGTAGTCATTGTCAGCCGAAGCTCGCAATGGCTACAGTTGTTAACGAATATTTCAAACAATTTCGCCAAATGTAGCATTGTAGGTGCACACGCTTCATTTCTAGACATGAAGTCTTGGGATCTGGCAAAAGCGAAGCTGATGATTTTACTTGATCTTCAAATAATGTTTCATCCGTTTCTCAACACAACTCTCTCTGTTACCTCCATTGCACTTTTTGAAAAAGTCACCTGGCATCTGCTGTTGTGTCGTCAGTTAAAACTTCCTCTACCCCCAAATTGCGCGTTTGTGCTAGACGGCTCGGATCCTTGATTGCTCTTTTCAAAGCTTTCACATTTCCCACGTTAAACTTGTAGGCAGTTTTATCGCACTCAGTCAAGGCATGTAGTTAAGGGAGCACTGTGGAGACATCAGGACCAAACGTTTTAAATGTTTTCCTCACATGGATAGATCTTCAAATGCCACGATATTTTTGTGGGATGCTGTGTCATTCCATAGAACAGCAAAATGAGAACATCTGTGTCTTTTGCGACAATTACAGCGGGAGATTCTTTAATGGCAGCATGTAGAACAAACCTGGTATATGCTTCTTCGTGGTTACAATTTCGTACTTTCTCAATTCCTTCTCTCCGTATCTTCAACGTGTCTTCTTTGCAAGAAATGACAAGCGGAATATTTTTCTACCCACGTTGTTTCTGAAAAAGGAGCTAGCAAGCCGAATAAGACCTTCTTTGTCGACATTGCTGTTGAAGAGCTGAGCCCAATTTTTTCCTTGCAACATTTTTCGGTCAACACTTTCGAGATGAACTCTGTGAGAAATTTTGCCTGGGCATGTTCAACAGTTTGAGCCAAAGGGCAGGATGTTGCTGCGTGTTTGTTTCTTTAAAATAAATGAAACTCACTATTCAGACCCGTATGAATTGGAGCGCAAGGGGGGGCACCAGCCCTCAAATAATTATAAAATTCCTTTTTCCTCAGTAATTGTTCTCCCAACGTTAGTATCCCCCAATAATTTGAGCTTTTCTGCAGTCTTTATATTCGAAAATGAAGTGAAAGCTTTGAAAAGAGCAATCAAGGATCCGAGCCGTCTAGCACAAACGCGCAATTTGGGGGTAGAGGAAGTTTTAACTGACGACACAACAGCAGATGCCAGGTGACTTTTTCAAAAAGTGCAATGGAGGTAACAGAGAGAGTTGTGTTGAGAAACGGATGAAACATTATTTGAAGATCAAGTAAAATCATCAGCTTCGCTTTTGCCAGATCCCAAGACTTCATGTCTAGAAATGAAGCGTGTGCACCTACAATGCTACATTTGGCGAAATTGTTTGAAATATTCGTTAACAACTGTAGCCATTGCGAGCTTCGGCTGACAATTGACTACATCAAATCTACAATTACATCCAAATGGATCATAGCAAAGCAATTCTCTAATTGACTCATTCGAAGAAAGAAATCTAGATCGGGAAACAATACATGCAGCAGATGGCTCTGAAGCAGACGAAGTAATTGAAAGAGATGAGGGAGAGCCATTATGCAAAAGGAAAACAGCAAAGGAACATCCTTCAGTCATGCCAAAAGAGATTGAGAGCGATATGAAATATAAAGAATTTAGTGAGTGCGTCTATAAAAAGATTCAAGCGCTTCTGAATGGGAAAGCCACTTTTCGTCAAGAAAAGACAGATTCGTCTGATAGCGATTTTTTTCTTTAACGTTTTGGTTTTTTAACGTAGCCTCCGGGTGCCAAAACAGCGCTGCTTTTTGTAGCTTGCACTTCAAAACATGTAAAACCGAAATGATAAGTTGTATCTAACAACTTCCAAAGAGCGAACTTCGAAAGCGATAAACCAATAACATGTGCGAGACCAGCTTTTGGCATCAAAAAGTGAAAATATAGTGCCCCAAACAGGCGAATTTTTTCGAAACACCCATTATAGTGTTCGTTTTTCGAACTGGAGTGAACGAGGAGACGTCCTAATGAGATAATATGGATTTATGAGGCATTGAAACAAACTAACTATTCAAAAAGAAGAAGAAAAAATTCGATGACGTCATCAACCAAAATGCTCATCTCATCAAAAATTAAAAAAATATATATCATTCGATAGGTCTATTTGAGCTGTTTCCAGAAATGCAATTTTCATTTTGATATCTCATTCCTGTTAAAAGTAATCACACTTTAATTGTTAAAATTTGTCTTAATATGACGTCATCGATCACGTGAAAACAAAACATTTTTCGGAAAGGTATGCGGTGAATTCTGAAAGCTGATGGTCTAATCTATCGATTCCAGCCATAAAAACAAACATTAGCATGTTTGTTAGTTTGTCAGATTATATGCCCTGTCTAAATAGGTGGCTCAGAAAATAGCATTGCTGTTTGATAATTCGTGAAAATTTGAATTTATAGTTACTCATAATTTTTTATTTGTTGGGTAATGCATTTTTGGAATTAAAAATTTGCTTTTAACTACGATGTAACATCTAATAACACTTTCAAAACCCTGCTTTTGGTACATACATTTTTTTTGGAGAGTTAAAAATGTTTTTAATGATATTATTTTATGGTAAATTACCAAGGAGCAACAACAACTGTTACCTGGCATTTCAAAGTCATATTAATGAAAATTTTGGGAAATGAGAACATAAAAGCAACGTTGTTATTTTTGTATTTTTATACTTAAGTTATGCCATACACCAAAATTAGACACTATTTAAATCTTAATCTATACAAAATTTTAAAATATTATTGAAACATTAATATGCCATTGACTGACTTTACCTTTTATACTACTCCACAAATCCAAAATTTTTAAATTGGCCCTGACATGCTGACATTGACTTATTACGATTTTTCAAACACGGATATTTTTTTGAGCCACTCGGTACTCTTTATACATTTTCATATATTTTTCTATTGAATTTGTTTACATTTCTATTGCAATATCCGAGACATTTTATTTCTTGTTTCCTTCTCTCCCGTATTTCCTACCAATTTTTTCATGATGCTTATAATGGTGAGGGGCATTTAGTATTTACTATTGCTAGTGTAATGTTTTAGTGGGTAGGCCAGAGTACACAGCTGGCAGTGGCATTGGGGCTCGCGAGTAGAAATAATGGGGCAACAATTTTGGCCACGCCATAAATGGGCCCCTTTGTGACTCTGGCCCATTACTGAAAAATTCTTAAAATATGCATTGTTAGAATTTCACAAAAATATCCTCAGATTTTTGGCACATAACTGAAAAATCACAACTGCCGTCATTTACAAACGATCAATTGCAAAACAGTTGCATTCATAAGCCGGAAAACACATGTAAAACCTAACTATTCTATTTGCTTGGTGATTAGGCAACCAATCAATATACTTCGGTAGGGAAGTGCAACAAGCTATCTGAAGTTTAGTCATAAAGAGGCTCTCTGATGAGAAGCTAATAAAATGATGTGCCAGAAAAAAGACACAGGATCCCATGGCGGCCTTTCAATATTCGATAGAGTCCACATTCAAACTTTTATTATTCAGACTCATGAGCATGGAAGCAGACTTATGTGATTTTATATGCTTATTTGATCAACAACAAGCTTTTGTTTTCAAATCAATCTGCTTTTCGTCTTACTTTGCCAACAAAAAGATACAAGGGGGCTGAATTTGCTTACAAAATCCCTCATAGGTTTGGCAAGTGACAACATACGGATATGCATTTATACTTGTATAAGCTTTCTAACCTGAATGGGTAAAATTGCTCTTTGAAGTAACCAGATAATTGCAAATATCTGCGTAAGAAACTTTGGGCCACTGCTCCGGAAGACTATCAAAATCAGACTTTTTCAATAGATATGGGTCTGATATCTGTAAAAATCGCAGCTCCTGGTCGTAAAAGACTGGCTAAATCCTGTTTAAGCAGCGTCAATGTGCACAGAAATCAATCACTCACAATTTACTACATGTGTAGTTTTTATAGATCCGATATTCCCTAATTGCTATTACTAGCCAAGGATCAATAAAGTTTCCGCACGTCCTAGGTGTTTCACCCAATGGCGCGATATAGTTTAACATTAGACTATACTGAGCCACGAACAAACAATCAAATTGATAGCGGCTAGAGCTACGTTCAATTTCTTCGCGTCTCAAGTTATAGTTGGTTATCATTACCTACTAGTGCTGTTTTCACCCGGAGTACGCTTACTTCGCTCCTTACTGCTGATTTCAACGGAAAGACCAATTCGGCATCAACACTTTGCTCGGGTGAGATCGTTTTTAATTTAATATCTACACTTTATAATCTCATGATGGCATCTGAACACAGCCAAGACGTGGAGGGTCAAGACATTCAATCCCACTTGGTAAATTTAGAGAATTCTCTGTCCGATATACGGGACACCCTCAAACAAGCCCTTGCCACCCAGTCAGGCAGTAAAAACTGTGCATCTGCTTCAGGTATGCCTTCCACGCTTTTTCTGGAAGGCCAGGCAGACCTTTCGCGTCCTCCCAGTTATTTACGCGTGGCATCACCTTGTGGGAAACTTTGCATATACTGAACTTACCGCTGCGAAAGACATTACGTACATGACTAATTTAGAGCACTGCAGGACCAAAAAGGAAAGTGAGAGTCGTGATGGTTGTGATTGAGAAACAGAGACGAAAAAAGGACTGATAACTTTACCAAACAGAGAGACTTAAATCAAGGAGAAGTCGACCAAAAAATGACTCAAAGGATTGTGAGGGACGTGAGATTTACATACTTATGTTCGCTGTATTTTAATTGTTTTTTATTTGGCTTCCTTGAACTTTTAAGTTTTGTTTGTTGGAAAACTTGGCGTTATTCATTCGTTCATATGCTCTGTGCGCGTGTGGCTGGGACGTTGTGAAGTTTTATCAATTTATTCCATATCGTTTTGTGGAATTCTAGCATAATAACACCACAACCTAACCCGCCTACCATTTCATTTGGCTCCACGGATATTCACCCTGCTTCGGGTTTTGCTGGCTCGCAAGCTCTATCCTTACCTTTCTTGCCAAAAAATTTGGGAGAGTTGGCATCAGAATCCTGGTTGCGCGACCCTCAACAATGGCTTTCACTGCCATCAACTCAAGCAGTATCTATCACGGGTGCTCCGGTAGTTGTTAAATTTGCCCCGAACGGGCTACCTGCTACTAGTTTTTTATCATTGCCAAAGCACACCGCGGTCCCAGATGATTTAGCCTTTCCCAAACAAGCGGCCAACAATTCAGCGATTTCCTGGGCAGTGGTGGACCCCACCCTGTACCTTTCCTCCATTCTAATGGTGGGGACCCAACAGGCCCCACAAGCAAGTACTGCACCACCCATCCGAGCCAGAAAGAGTTTTTGCAATGTTTGGAATAGGTTGTTGTGTCATTTTGGCAACACCTGAAGTATTTGCACGCGTGCTCAAGCTGGGAAGGCAACCACAAAGTGCGCGAGTGCCCCTTGCGTAGGAATCCCACTGAGCGTAGTCTCAGGAAAGCCTTGAACATTGGATGTGTATATAGGGTCTGAGGAACAACTTTTTCAGAGTTGTACCAGGTGTAAAAGTTGCTGCTGCTTTATGACGACTTAACCGATAATGTTGACCTTCAGCACATTGTAACAAAATGGGCAATGCTGCCAGTATCTAGTCGAATCAGAAGACTTTGAAAAAAAGCACTCGAATACTCAGTTCAGTTACCTACTATTATATTATCATTATCTAGTCCTTTAGTCACACCCCCCCCCTAAAAAAAAGTTTGCATTTACGTCCCTGGTTAGTCCTCTACGCTAAGCTGACCTCTATTTGCAAGTCCAAACTTTTAGCAGACTGTTCTTGGTGCTTCCCCAACATCAGAGGTCATAGGAGCCGCCATAAAGGGGCCCTGAAAGAATCTGGTTTAAGTCTTGAAAAACTTATTGGTATCGGCGATGATGGGTACAGCACAATGGTAGGAATTCACCACAGTGTGTCTACCTATTTTAAAAACTTAGTCCCAGAAATTGTCAGGTTCAAATGTGTGTGCCTCAGCCTACAACTCACGGCCAGCAAAGCAGCAAAAGTCATGCCAGCTCATATTGACTTCATGGTGAGGGAATCATATAACTGGTTCTCACATACCACAAAACGCCTCATACAGTACAAAGAGCTCCATAACAGATGAAATCCCAAACAAACTTCTCCAGCTAAGTGCGACAAGACGGATAAGTCGATATGAATGCATATAAACGATTACAAAACAATGGTTGTGAGAGAAGCAAGCAGGGTTCGCTTGATGACAAAGTTTGGGGTGACACTGTAAATATTTAAAAAAAACTGATGATAGAGATTTGCAAAACACTGCATCATCGAACCCTGTATTTTTGCCTGACCTATTCCAGAGAAATAAAATCAGATACAATCTCAGGACAAAGAACACCATTCCACTTCCTAGCACATCCAGTGGTCCGTCGGCATGAATTCTGTATGTGTTAGGGGTAGCATACTCTAGAATAGCATACCAGATGTGATAAAAAGCAGCAGAACAATAGCTTCCTTTAAACAATGGCTGGGGAGGAATGATATGAAACTTTTGTTGCGCTGATTGAGACATTTGCTCTGCCGCCTCGTTTTCAAAGTACAGCGCATTCTGTCTGCTGATTGGTTCTAAACACAAAAGGATTGATCGCTTGATTGATTCTATGGATTGAAGCAAATTCCAAAATGACTTCCAGACCAAAAAGAACTGTTAAAGAAATTTGCCGCTACGAAGAGGAATATGAGGAATATCCACGCAAGAAATCATATGCGTCTTCACGGGAATCAACGATAAACAGCAAAGATCTTTACGATGTTGAGATAGTTGAAAGAGATCACCAGCGACAAATGGTGAAGATTCATTATGTGGGCCACTCAAGCAAGTATGACAGATGGATAGACAGTTTGTGTTCCCTTGTGATTAAGAAAAAATTGACTTTGCCAACTCACGAAACTCAAGAAGATTCATAAATAAACAAAAATGCATAAAGCAGTGAGTTCCATCTTTCACACAGCGAAGTTCTGGAGAACAGAAGCTTCAAAACAAGAAATGAGAATGCGTTCATGCAAAACACTGTGAAAGCGTGCGGCACCCGGGCGGCACCACATGATCGAATATCACGCAAAGGTTTCATATGTGCAATCGAATGTATTTCCAGTATTTCTCTGGTGTCAGTATCTACACTATTATACCGGATTTCGTATTCCGGATACGACTATGGAGGGAAAATAAGCGATCAAAAGGGGCCATATGCAAGTTTTCATTTAAAAAAGTTGTTATTTGGAACATATTGACCGCATTTCGTATGAAGAAAATGGATGGAAACATGGAGGAAAAAGCTTAATACCAAAGTGATTTTCAGGGCCACAGCTTCCTGATGCAGATGAAGAAACGAGTGGAAGTGAAGAAAAATATGGCAGGAAAAGAAGACGAAAAGGAAAAGAGAAACAGGCGACCAACCCAATAACTACGTAAAGCATTTACGAAAAAGATGATGAGAAAGAAGACGCAGTTTCTTCAGAGCAATAAACCGAATCGGAACCTTCTCCTATTATGCAAGAAGATGAAAGTGACTGAGAAGTTTTTGATTTCATGTCGAGTGACGATTCATTAGATGAGTGGTTACCATAGAACATACACATACAGATGAGTCAAAATCGTTCATCCGCCATGTTTGTCACGTGACACATTAACTAGCGATAACTCGATATCGATAGTAGTGCTTAGGACAATGTGTAATCATTCTAGAATATTCTTGCTTATTCGTATATACGAGACTAGCTCGATACTTGTATGAAGATTAAGGTTGAGATTCATTGATTTTTTGGCACACGTTTACGTTGGTTATTAGATTGGAATAGTTTGAAGAGCATTCAATCCGGATGGAAAATTTGGTCGGATATTCATCGGACACGACAAATGTAATGTTTGGGGAGAGACTGTCGCTCTATTCAAAACAAATTTTCCCCATGTCATTACTGTCAAGTGCTCTTGTCATCTCATCCATTTGACATCTTCTTACGCTGCAACAAAGTTGCCCAAAAGCCTAGAAGACCTAGTTCGGGATATTTTCTCACATTTCAGCAGGTCTGCTAAGCGCCAAGACGCTTACAAAGAATTTCAGTCTTTTTTTTCAAGTCGAGCCGGTGAAAATTCTGTCACCTGCGCAAACAAGATGGCTGTCATTGCAAGCATGTGTGAATCGCATCTTGGAGCAATATGAAGCTTTAAAGCATTAATTTTTGCTTGAAATAACTGAGGACCCCACAAATTCAAATGATAGGATTAATCATTTTGGGAAATAAATTTACCCTAGCGTATTTGGAATTCTTGAGCCAGAAGATGCAAAGGTAGAATTCATTCAACCGTTTGTTTCAGAGAGAGAAGCCACTACTACACATTCTCAGACCTGAAGTGTCAGAATTGGTCAGGGAGATAACATTAGATTTCCTTGATTTGGAATATGTGAAATCAAAGCAAGCCCAGGAAATTGACCCAGAGAGTCATCAGTTGCCGTTGGAAGATGTATATGTCGGGATGGCTGCTACCAATACTCTCTCTCAGATGCGTGGAGCTAGAAGCTCAGATCTACAAACATACCGATATGATTGTCGCAACTTTATGATCGAAATCATCCATCAAATTCAAAAGTGATTTGACATGAAAGGTGCATATCATGATATGGTGGATTGTATCAACCCCAAAAATGCCTCAACGCTGTATCCGTCGTCTCTTGGACCAATTATAGCAAAGCTACCATATTTAGATAATGTCCTTCAAATCAACGAGCTTGACAGGGTGTTTCAGGGTGTTTCGATGTTCTCGACTTTTCAGCTGTTTTAGCCATTTTTGTATAGACTTACCCAGAAGGAAATTAGAAGGAAATTTCAAATTTTAAAGAAGGAAATTTGCGCCAAAAAAGAAAAAAATAAAGAAATCTCGTCAAAAAGTGAAAGCCCTGGTTGCTGATGTTATTTCAAACATTCCTATGCTAATTGCAGAAGGAAAGAAATTTGGGAAAGTAAGAAAACCCTAATTGTCGTACCATTTTTGGCCAAGATAAATTTGCAATGGCAAATAAGCAGGGAAAATAAAAAAAATGAAGTCTTTGAATGATGATCAACATAAAAAGAAAGGAAGACTCACAAATGAAGCAAAAATTGCCCTCAAAAAGAGTCTTCAAGTATAATTTCTAGTTGAGCAACAACTATTATTGTCATTATTGCTTTGGATATTCAACATGACATAGTACAAGCCAAAACAAACCAAAATCTGAGGACTTTACTCACAATGTCATGCCCTCAGCTCATAGGTCAGCACATATATAGGAAATTTTACAAGACACAATAGAAGCAAGTTTATTTGTAGTCACTCAAGAAGAGACCAAAACTGTGGCATTTAAGCTGACCTCGACAAATGGATAAATGTCAACTACTGGGCTTCACACAAAAATGGAAGTGTCCATCTTCAAAACATACAAATGGGTGGACTTTTTATAATGGAAAATTGCCGCCATCTAGAAAAACTGCAGCACCCACAACATTGATTGGCATTCTTCAGTATGTGTAATGGACTAAAATTTACCTTTTGCCATAGAGCTGTTGACTTGACATCATACATCATACTGTGAAAGACAGTATGATGTATATTACCAAGAATATGTTACCTTAATTGTGCTGTATTACAAACCATGATACAGTTGGACTGAAAGAGCACTGGCTACTTCAATGAAAGAACTTCAAGGTCTTGCTTTTGATTTACAGAAACCTGCAAAAAAAGACGTAGGTTGAGATATTTCATTTCATCTCTACATTTAAAAATAAAATAGATTACTTCAAATATCTGAACAAAAGCTATTCTGATGTTGTATACTATCAGTTCAAAAAA
The DNA here is from genome assembly GCA_013076295.1 of Sanderia malayensis. Classification (NCBI taxonomy): domain Eukaryota; kingdom Metazoa; phylum Cnidaria; class Scyphozoa; order Semaeostomeae; family Pelagiidae; genus Sanderia; species Sanderia malayensis. The sequence goes on along the minus strand of RQOL01000411.1, from coordinate 62,603 downwards.
GTATTAGCAAAATGGTCGAAACAGCTTCAGAAAACATCCTGAAACAATCCTGTCAATAACTACTATCGTTAAAAAGCTGTTCATAGAATCAAGAACATACCTGCTAAGTATCCAAATTTTCTTCAGGATAGATGCTTGATTTACTCTGGCTGTACTTTGACATTTTGTAACTATGGAAAGAAAACAAGTTTATATGAAGTTATTTTGCTGTCGCAACATACGTTGCTATTTTAAATACCATTTCCTAGTCTGAGAAGCATTTCTTGTGCACCACAAGGTGAAATCAAAGGTATGTTATGTGCATACCAAAAACCAGTGGTGCTAAAACTAATTCTTGGCTTGGCTAAAACTAATCTCTCACTTGAATATTCAAACTTGTATATGCATGCAAGCTTGTGTATTTCTTTGGATATGGTAAAAGTTATTGGTCATTCTGACATGACCGGTGTTTTGCAGTTACTTGGTGAAACCATGTTTGCCTGCATCAACCAAAATCATCCCAACAATTTCTTAAACAGCATGGTTCAAAGAACCCATCACCATGCTTCACAGATCTTGGTGAAAGGACACTTCCTCATTTTCAGCTATCAGATATTTTATGTCAGGCAGTTGACACATGTATTTGAAGAATTCTTCAAATTCATATTTCCCGTGCCTCTCTATCAGTTAGTTGCTTTGAAATACTTTTGTGCATCTCTGGTTTGGTTCTGGTATAACATCCTTTTCATACGTGGCCACCATACTGTTGTTTACCAGAAGTACGTGAAATATGTTATGTATTCCTCCCCAAAAATGTTTATATTTAAAAAATATCTTTAGAAATCCACCCTGTTCTCGTCAAAACCACTTTTTGGCCTAAGGAAAAGGCCTGGCATGACTTCATCGTATCATCAAAATAACAATATAACAGCGCTAATAATAAAAAACAAAGCAATTTTATTAATTTATAACCTCATTGTCCAATGCACATTCTGGGTTTGGTGTCTTGGACTGCCCATAGATCCATTTTTCTTGCTGGCCAGTCTTTGGAATCGAGTCAAGCAGCAAGCGAGCAATAGGGTAGATGAAAAATGCAATACATCAGTTTGAGGTCCAAAGTCTGCATGATAATTTATGCAAAACCTCGCTTCGCAACAGAATAAATCGCTAGGATCAAGCTCGGGAAACGTAATGTCAGGTGGGGTACTGTACTGCAGTGTAAATAAGTAATTTTTTATTTTATTTATATTTATTCAACTTTACGGTGAAAAACTCATTTTAGTATGTAGGCTTAGAAGTAGTGGAGCGGCATGGAGGGCCCTGTCCCATAAAAACAGAAGAGACATAAAACATAATCATAACAAATTTTATTAATGAACATTGGAATAGAGCAAATTTAACATCCATAATGAATTGGTCTGGAAAATAAATCTTTTGACTTTTTCATACAACCCTTGTTTTCTTTTTGAGAATCGCCACCCGGTTGTTGCATTTGTATCATTTGACAGCTTCTAAGACCTGTTTTATATGCTCGATACGACTACAAGGTCGATATTCGTAATTTTTATTGAGTATCAGCAAATTAAACTTCAGTTGTTATGATTTATTTTAGGCCATGCATGGCATAGAAATCAGCAGATAAAGAACTGTTGCTCAGAATGGTAAACTGGATAGCAACCCAATTGCTATTATGAAGACTGTCTGCATGTGTGGAGCCGGAGCGGGACATGAAGGAGAAGGACAGGATCAACAACTTAGCGTGGAAACATCCAGACAAAGTTAAAAAAATAAAGCAAATTTTAGTTCAAAAATAGGATAAAAATCATATTTTTATTGTATTGTGTTGATTTTGTTTTCATTTTACTTTAAATATTTTTACAAAATGGGTTTCTCTTTGAATTTTTCAATTGTCTTCATATCATTTGATAGATTGGCCTAAATCCTAAAAAAAGTCTGCTGCTCTGTTCTTTCTTGCTAGATTTTTGTCATTCTTGCTTCAGATCAATATAAAAATAGATTATTTTGTTCACCACCCCGATACGTTGTTATTTGTATGAGGGGAAATCAGAAAACTAAGAAACAATTTTGGCCTACGAAAAAAGTCAAGAGATTTTTAAGTAGACTTACAAATTTACAAAATGTAGGCATTTGCAATATTTGGCAAACATTCCAATACCATAGACAGGCTTCCACATGACATACTTATTTAGAAACTGGTAAAAACTTTTGAATTTACTTTTCGAATCACGCTAGAAGCTTTGAATTTAAACTTTAGGTCAGCCCATCCAGACATGGCCGTGCTTTGAATATTTACACAACTTCTATTCTAAACACCGTCAACGAGATGGCAAAGTATCAACATCCCTTTGACCGGAACAAGAGGAGTTACCAGCACTCTTTCCTATTCTATCTCCATGATATTAAGAGACACTGCGCTTTCTATTTCACAATGCATATTGACTGCGCTGGAGCTTATAATTTGGACCTTGTACCTCAAACTGATGTATTGCATTTTTCATCTACCGAGCAATAGACCCCTTGCACAATTCATATTCAACGCGAGGCTCAAATTTGAGAACGAGGTGATAGGTGTAGTAGATTTTAACTTAACCTAAGGTGACCAGAGTTGTCAGACTTGGATTTATCCAGATCTTGGATTTTTTAGGCTGATGGATTTCCTTGGAATTATTTATCGAAAAACCTTGGATTTTTCTTGGATTTTAGAAGTGTATCGGAACTGTATTTGTTTGAACATTCACAAAACCAGTCATATTTCATTCAAACTGAACAAATGAACAGAACGGCTTAGATTGCGCAACTGACAAATAAACGCTGGTAAATTGTAAACATGATACCGGAAGACTTAAAAACAATTGAAATCTCAGAGTCTGAAATTGAAATCTCAGATCTGGCGATTTGCATGAATGACGTCATTCAAAGAAAAATTGGACCTTGCAAATAATAGCAAAGAGACTGTTAATGTCCAAGTGAAGAAGAAGTCGTCTTTAGGTAAACAATGTGCTGCTGTTGGGTGTTACAATTACATGTACAAATACGATGGAACTCCCACGGGCCTACATTTCTTCACCGATCGACCTCCAGTTTGGGACTAGTTTCCGGACTAGTTTAGGACTAGTTTGGGACTAGTTTGGGACTATTTGCGCGGCTATATTATCAAAACTAAAGGCAATAAATCGCTTCAAATTGCATATATACAACATTCAGGCATGTAGAAAACAACCTTACTTTTATTGAATCATTTCCGTATGTTTTTCTTGTAAAAAACCTCTTCTCACAAGGGCCTATTTTCGTAAACAATTAACACTGCGATGACAAAGTGCGTTGTATGTAAGTCTACTTTTTACCCCCTGGATAAGATAATGAACTTTTAATGCCACATTGATAAAATGTAGCTCTCCACGGTATGGTCATAAATTTTTGGCCGCTCTACTTTATTTTTTTCCTATGAAATTTTAACTCTGAAAACGACTCAGCCAGGAAAAAAGTGCTTCGCATGTAAGTCTACTTTTTACCCCCTGGATGAGATAATGAATTTTTAATACCATATTAGTAAAATATAGTTCTCCACGGTGTGGTCATAAATTTTTGGGAGCTCTAACCTGCGTATTTCTTCAAAAATTTTATCTCTGAAAACGACTCAGCCACGGTTTGAGTGGAAAAATTTCTAAGTGTCAGGTGACAAAGTGCGTTGTATGTAAGTCTACTTTTTACCCCCTGGATGGGATAATGAATTTTCAATGCCATATTAATAAAATATAGCTCTCCACGGTATGGTCATAAATTTTTGGCCGCTCTACTTTATTTCTTTCCTATGAAATTTTAACTCTGAAAACGACTCAGCCAGGAAAAAAGTGCTTCGCATGTAAGTCTACTTTTTACCCCCTGGATGAGATAATAAATTGTTAATGACATGTTAATAAAATACAACCCTCCAGGGCCCCGTCATAAGTTTTTGGTAGCTCTATCTCGCGTATTTCTAAGAAGACATAACTTTAAGGATGAATCGCATGGAGAAAACGATATTGCCAAAATTATCTCATCCAGGGGGTAAAAAGCAAATGCACATAGAGAGCACTTTGTCATGTGACCATTGGAAATGTTTCCACTTAAGCCGTGGCTGAGTGGTTCTCAGCGATCAAATTTCTAAGAAATACGCAAGATAGAGTTGTCAAACAATTATGACCGCATCGTCCAGGGCTATATTTTATTAATCCGTCAGTAAAATTTTGATTTCTCATCCAGGGGGTAAAAAGTAGACTTACATGTGAAGCAATTTGTTCGTGGCTGAGTCGTTTTCAGAGATAAAATTTTTTAACAAATACGCAAGATAGAGCTCCCAAAATTTTATGACCACACCGTGGAGAACTATATTTTACTAATATGGTATTAAAAATTCATTATCTCATCCAGGGGGTAAAAAGTAGACTTACATGCGAAGCACTTTTTTCCTGGCTGAGTCGTTTTCAGAGTTAAAATTTCATAGGAAAGAAATAAAGTAGAGCGGCCAAAAATTTATGACCATACCGTGGAGAGCTACATTTTATCAATGTGGCATTAAAAGTTCATTATCTCATCTAGGGGGTAAAAAGTAGACTTACATACAACGCACTTTGTCACCTGACACTTTGAAATTTTTCCACTCAAACCGTGGCTGAGTCGTTTTCAGAGATAAAATTTTTGAAGAAATACGCAGGTTAGAGCTCCCAAAAATTTATGACCACACCGTGGAGAACTATATTTTACTAATATGGTATTAAAAATTCATTATCTCATCCAGGGGGTAAAAAGTAGACTTACATGCGAAGCACTTTTTCCTGGCTGAGTCGTTTTCAGAGTTAAAATTTCATAGGAAAAAAATAAAGTAGAGCGGCCAAAAATTTATGACCATACCGTGGAGAGCTACATTTTATCAATGTGGCATTAAAAGTTCATTATCTTATCCAGGGGGTAAAAAGTAGACTTACATACAACGCACTTTGTCATCGCAGTGTTAATTGTTTACGAAAATAGGCCCTTGTGAGAAGAGGTTTTTTACAAGAAAAACATACGGAAATGATTCAATAAAAGTAAGGTTGTTTTCTACATGCCTGAATGTTGTATATATGCAATTTGAAGCGATTTATTGCCTTTAGTTTTGATAATATAGCCGCGCAAATAGTCCCAAACTAGTCCCAAACTAGTCCTAAACTAGTCCGAAACTAGTCCCAAACTGGAGGTCGATCGGTCATTTCTTCAGATTCCCCCAGAAGAACCCCGAAAAGAGATTGTGGTGCAATCTTATAAAGCGCGTGGATGGCTTGGATGGCTTTAAAGTGACAAATAATACATTTCTTTGCCAAGATCACTTTCTAGATTCTGACATAAAGCGAGGCCCATGTCGTTGGAACTTAGTTTCTGGCGCAGTTCCATCATTGAAGCTCTTCAACACATATGCAGCATCTCAGGACAAACAACCCAAACGCAAAGCTCCAAAAGATCGCAGTGCGTATATTGATATCCAACCATCTTCTTCTTCTGCCGCAGAAATCTGTGATATTGATGATTCTCTCTTGGAAAATGTTTCCCAATTTGTGACTTCGTCAACACAGACCAGTTTTTCTTTCGTCAATAACCCAGTTTTATTAAGCGACAACTCTCATGATTCCGCAGCTACTGATCATTGTTATATGGCTACAAGTGAGACTGATCAGAGATGTTATGTCAATCTTCAGCAGAAAATTGACGAACTTTCTTCTCAGCTCGCCCAGTTAAATGCTGATTTGTCTGTGGCAAAAAAGGCACTGTTCTCCAATGGCAAGTTGCAAAATGATGACTCTGCTGTTAAGTTTTACACTGGCTTCCCAAATTATTCTTCTCTTCTTTCTGTCTTCGAATATCTGGAACCCAAATTTGAAAGTATCTCTTACTGGCGTGGCCCAAAGTCCCAACAAGCATCTGAACAAAAAGCAGAAAAGCAAGATGGTGACAAGAAACGTGGCCGCAAAAGAGTTCTTCCTAATTTTGAAGCATTCATTCTTGTTTTGATGCGTCTTAAAGTTGGCTTGTTTTTGAATGATCTTGGAGATAGATTTGGTATCTCAGCCAGTCATGCTTCAAGAGTCTTCACCACTTGGATCAACTTTTTATATCATGAATTGCCTCTTCTTTTCCCCTTTCCTTCGAAAGAACTTGTGCAAAAATTAATGCCTGATGAGTTCAAGACATATCCATCCACGAGGGTTATCATTGATTGCACTGAAATTTTCATAGAGGTTCCTTCTTCCATGAAAGCTCAGTCGCAAACATGGTCTGAGTTTAAGCACCATAATACTTGGAAAGCTTTGATTGGTATTTCTCCCACTGGTGCTATTACATTTGTGTCGAAACTTTGGTCTGGACGTGTTTCTGATAAAGAAATTACAGAAAAATGTGGCATTTTATCTCTTCTTGAGCCTGGCGACAATGTGATGGCAGATCGAGGTTTTGACATAGCTGATATTCTACCAATTGGTGTCACCCTGAATATTCCTCCTTTCAAAGGTACTCGTGCTCAGCTGACACCCAAAGAGAGTGAAGAAACAGCCCGGATAGCAGCTGTCAGAATACACGTAGAGAGAGCAATTGGTAGAGTCAAGAACTTTCATATCCTTGATGGTGTTCTGCCTTTATCTTTGCATCCAATGGCTGATCAAATTTTTACAGTATGTTGCTTGTTAACAAATTTCTTGCCCTTTTTAGTAATGCCTTCAAGTCACAATAAGTAATAATTAATTAAATATATAAATGTATCTGTGCCAAATGTATATGTATTCGTATACTGTAGCAATATATAATAATCTAAGTAACCATACATCTTAACTATTCATAGTGGCCAAATGTATATGTAGTCATATACTTTAGCAATATATAATAATCTAAGTAACCATACATCTTAACTATTCTTAGTTGCCAAATGTATATGTAGTCGTATACAATATATAATGATCTAAGTAACCATATATCTTAACTATTCTTAGTTGCCAAATGTATATGTAGTCGTATACTGTAGCAATATATAATAATCTAAGTAACCATATATCTTAACTATTCTTAGTTGCCAAATGTATATGTAGTCATATACTGTAGCAATATATAATAATCTAAGTAACCATATATGAAAGCTGTATGTCAGGCATGGAATGAAAGGCAAAAAAACAACTGTTGGGTATGGATGAAGCAAGGCTAATCTTTAACTTTTCAAAGCGTTCTTCATGCAGTTGGCGATCTTTGGTTCTACGTGGGTCATGTTGATGGACTGGTTTCTTTCCTAAAGTGTTATCACTTCCAAATTTTATTTTCTGGATTATTATCTGCTCAATAGAAGCAGGAGAAACTGAAGTTGAAGATGAAGGAACATTCCAAGCAGATAACTTAGAAGTACAAGAGACTGGTTGTGGGCAGCTTTGATAACCTTTTCGATTAAAATCTTCAAGTGCAAAAAGGACACCACCAACATGATTACAGTTGCCAAAACCAGATAAACCAGAACCAGCAGGGCATGTACAGGCTGCACAAGAAACATCACCAGAATCAGAAGACAAAACAACAATAACTTTATATAAGACATTCTTCATTGACGCTTTCATACGCACATCAAAATATGTTGAACGTGCATCTTTTGCCACAGAGAACGATTTGATATAGCCTTCATAAAAGAATTGGAAGGATTTCAGCTTTTTATAAGAAGTGCTCTTCAATTTAATATGCTTGAACTTCGTCGTTCGGATCACAAGATAGTCGTACAGCTGGACGAAAGAAAAGATTGGTGTGCCTCTGAGATCAGATGTCCATGGTAAATGACTGCATCTATTTTTCATGATATCTTCATATTTGCAATAGATGGATTCCATGTTTACAATTATCGCGCGCATGCGCACGAGCTGGCAGGCAAAAAGCCGTGGCAGACTGTCACGGTCACTGTGTGATTCATCTATTTACGTATCTGTTGGGCCGATAATCGCACTTTTAATTATTCCTACACGTAAATAACACAAAATATAAGTAAAAAAACTATAAGTGACATTCTAACCCCTTCAGACTAACGTTTGTACTTAGTACAGGAGAACACGAAACTTTCACGCAAGACGCGTGTGTTTTGCATTTGCGAAAATTAATCTTTAGCTTCCCGAAACTTACTTTTTTTTACCCAGACACTTTCGATAAATATTCTACAAGCTATTAGCTTCATGTTGATATTTTTTGGGGGTGTGTAGGACAAAAATTGGCTACGCTAATTGAATTTAAAAGTTGGTGTATCGTGTTTTAAATGCTATTTTTTGCAGGGATTTGATTTCACGGCTATTTTTGATCAAGATAAAAAAAATCATGTTTTGAGCTCCAAAAATATCCAACTAAATTTGCGAAAAGCATTCCAAATGCACCCAAGTACTTTCGATACGTATTCGAAAGTACTTTTAAAGTACATATTATACCTACTACATACTATACTTTTATTTTAGTAAAAAGTATTGGCATAGTATGTTTGTATAGTACAGTAGGTATAGTATGTTTGTACAATAGGTATAGTAGGTATATAGTATGTTTTTATAGTAGGTGTAGTACCTACATACATACATACATACATACCCTACATACAAAGCCTACATATATACCCTACATACATACCCTACAATACACACCCTACAATACATACATACATACTATGACTTTTCTAAAACACTTAAAGGTGGGAGGTGGAATCTTCCCCCTGGCAAGTGACCACCCCGCGCAGGCGCTGCCCCCTGAAAGCCGTTTCTGAAAGTTGATAATTTCAGTGTGAAGTTTAAAAAGATTTGTTGCCTTCAAAAACCTAATCCATCCTGGAAAATTTAAACTCAATCTGTAATAAAAAATATATCAAACTGTAGCTAAGAAAACAGCGAATCCGATAAAAATATTCAAATTTCTTAACAGTGTTGTTTTGAATTTTAAGGGAGTATTTACTGCAGCCAAACACAAAAGCCGTGAAAAATTAAATTCGTCAGGCTACTTTACAAACACTAAAATTCCCCTAACTTGGTCAAAATTTTTCCATTTTAATTTAAATTACACCAACATAAAGCTAAAACCTTGGCGAATACGTATCGAAAGTACTTGGGTGCATTTGAAATGCTTTTGGCAAATTTAGTTGGGTATTTTTGGAGCTCAAGACATGATTTTCTTGATCAAAAATAGCCGTGAAATCAAACCCCTGCAAAGAATAGCATTTAAAACATGATACACCAACTTTCAAATTCAATTAGCGTGGCCAATTTTCGTCCTACACACCCCCAAAAAATATCAACATGAAGCTAATAGCTTGTAGAATATTTATCGAAAGTGTCTGGGTAAAAAAAATAAGTTTTGGGAAGCTACAGATTAATTTTCGCAAATGCAAAACACACGCGTCTTGCGTGAAAGTTTCGTGTTCTCCAGTACTAAACTCAAACGTTAGTCTGAAGGGGTTAGAATGTCATTTACATTGTGTTTTTACTTATATTTTGTGTTATTTACTTATATTTTGTGTTATTTACGTGTAGGAATAATTAAAAGTGCGATTATCGGCCCAACAGATACGTAAATAGATGAATCACACAGTGACCGTGACAGTCTGCCACGGCTTTTTGCCTGCCAGCTCGTGCGCATGCGCCCGATAATTGTAAACATGGAATCCATCTATACGCATCAATTGATGGAGGTGTTACAGAACATGAATTATCTTCTTCTTGCTTCTTTATCCGAGAAAGAATGGCATAGGCCCTCAGAATGAGGTCCGCTTTTGAGCCAGAAATTTTCTCTTTGTAAGCAACTAAGATCACTTTCAATTCCTTCACAGTTAACTTCCTCAAATCATCCAGACAATTAACTAACTTATCTTCCGGTAACAGTGCTCTGAATTGATCCATGTTTTTAAATAAAACAGGTAAATAAATCGAGCGACAATTGATAGTTTGCGGTGTTCACTTCGGTAATTGCGGGTTAATTTAAAATCTACTACACCTATCACCTCGTTCTCAAATTTGAGCCTCGCGTTGAAAATGAATTGTGCAAGGGGTCTATTTCTGTCATCCCACCACCAACACCAACACAACGGATCATAACACCACGCACGTGTTTTTTGCCGCTTCAGTTCGTCTAGCCTCTTTCGCACGTTTTGGCCAATCAAAATTTGGTATGATTCGCCAAAGGGACCGGTCATTATTTATGCCGGGTAGGGGACCGGAAGTTATTTGGAGAGGTCACCAAAAATTTTGGAGCTTAAAAGAGGGGCACCAAAGGTACAGCTTAAAAAAGAGGGGGCCACTTTCAGCAGATGTTGTTTTTGTTGCCTTGCAAAAAGCTTTTTTTCAAGGCAACTTTTTTTAAGTCAGGCTTGCCCTCCCCTCTTTTTACCCATCAGACGTTATTGCATTGCATGCTATCCTCTCATTTTGTCAAATTACTCCGCGTTATATTTTCATATTTTCTAATAAAGCGTACTCCCAGCTGTCCAACATTGTTCTACAAGCCAACCGTCATCGACAAATTATTGGACCAATAAACCAAGTGGAAAACTTGAACTTTCGGATCACAACTTGCGGAACGACTTTTTTGCAAAAAGCTGCTAGCCTGAAGCATGCAAGGAAACCAATACTAGCCACAGATGAAGAGTTGTCACTCCGAAGTAAAGCAAAGACTTAATTCGTGGATGGCACCTTCAAGATATTCAAGGATCCGTTCAAACAATTATTTACGATTCATACTTTCTTAAAGAGTGAAAATGGCAACATAAATCAAGCAAAAGACAAGGCTGTTGCTATTGAGAATACAGATAGAGAAAGGTCCAGGATACAGAACTGAAGATACATTACAGCAACGATAAGGCAATTCACAAGTACATTGGTTCTTTAATGGCCTGGCCATTTTTTCGCATGCCATGAATTGCAAGACAGGTGGCTTCATAAAAACCCAACACATTAGGGAATTCACAGACAACTTACTCGGGGGTGTGTGTAACTGTGTTGAGATTGAGCTAACGATGCCACCACTACGTGGAGACGAAGCCAGGCTAAACATCAGAGCAAAAGGTTTTTGGAGGCATGGCTAGTCACCATTTTTTATTCACGTGTGATTTCAAAACGAACGCTGATTGTGCAAGAGCATTCACTCCAACTCAAATGATGGAGAAGAAGCATGAAATGAAAGAAATTACTACCGGAAGCATGAAAAGAAAAGAAAATGTGACAACCGAATAGTGAACATGGAACAGGAAACATTTATAGCATTGATCTTTTTATTCACAAGGGGATGGACAACGAAAACATTGCATTCTTCAAAATGCTTGCCTCAAAGGTCAGGGTGAAAAAAGGAGAAGTGTGCTGATATTACAGGATCAAATGTAAACTTTCTTCCATTGCATTAAAAAATCATTTATTATGTGTCTTGGTGAGACCTCCTTTGTCAAAGGAGGTCTCACATCCATAAAAAGGTTAAAAAATATTCTCCCACAATCTCAGTTAAGCAACGTATATCGTGCTCTTGTAGAAAGTCACATGCGATACGCAGATGTCATCTGGGGCAGTGTCTCAACCTCCAAAAGGGAAAATCTCCAACGTCTTCAAAACAGGGCCATTTCCATGATCGAAAATTGCAGAATCAAAGATGAATGGACAAACAACTTGCTTAATACTGAGAAACTTCTCTTGTTCGATCGTGCCGTTATGGCCTATAAAATAATAAACCAACTCTGTCCAGAAAATCTCTGGAATAAATTTCAGCATAGATCCCAATACTCCAGTTATAACACGTGATTCTGCAAAGATCTTCAGATTCCGAGGTTTAATCTTGAGTATGTCAAAAAAGGATTTTCATATTCGGCTCTTAAGGCCTGGAACGAAATCCCAATAAATATCAGGGAACTTTCTACCTTGCACAGATTTAAAAAGCAATTAAAAAATCATTTGTTGAGCTGAAAACTCAACCAAAGCACAACTCCCTGGAAGATCAGCAACCGCATCAGCAATACTTTTTTTAGCGTTCAATGATAATTTCAGTGTAGCATGCTATGAAGTTTTAATTTAAATAAAACATATATCTCCACTTTCATTTATTTGATTTTATTCTCTGGACTTAAAGTGGAATCCCGTTATACCTAACGAACCCCGCTTGTCACGGACTTCCCACTATTATGAACTAAAACTCCGGTCCCTTGGATTCTGGGAAGTAAATCCTACTGTAAGTACTCCCTGTATAACGAACCATGGATATAACGAACTTTCGTTATTACGAACAAAACTTGCTTATTATGTTTGGAATTCTTCATAAAAAATTTTCCTTCTGTACCACGAACTCCCGCTATTGCGAACTATTTTCTCGGTCCCTACAGATGTCGTTATAGCGGGATTCCACTGTATTTGTTTGATTATATTTTAAAGTGCTGATGCAACGAGATTTGACATTCGATTTTTTGTTATTTTAAGTGAAAGTCAAAGACCTACAGATCAGTTTGATGCAATTTTGACGTGCATCTGACAAGTATAAGTCACTTTAATTTCACCTTGAATAAGGCCACCTTTGGCGAAAAGTACCACAACGCTAAGGTGTCACAGTGATGACCCAAAAGAAATTTTCCAATGGAAGTCAATAGAATTTCTCGAACTTTTTCTCGTTTTATTTTAATAACTCCACTCAGGGTGGAAATATTTGAGCTCCGGTGGAACCACTATAAAGGCGAATCTTTTAGCAGGCACATTGAAAATCATTTGTGTGGTTTCTTCAACGTCCGAGACACAATTTAATTTTGAAAATAGGTACCTCTGAAAAATCATGACGTCTTCCCGCGTCCCCATTGCTTCTTCGAGTGTCTGTGACACAACATGGAGCTCTGATTTCGCTTATCCCAGCTGTTACTTTTTGTAATAACTTACTTTAACTTAAAATTACAAATATCGAATTAATTTTCGGCACTTCAGAAATTAAAATTCCTTCGATATCATGCCCACAAACTCAAACTTCAGACATTTTCATTGTTGTTTTCGGTCGGCACGGGTCTAACCACTCAGGGGGAAGAATGCTTCGGCCCGGCCCGAGCAAAGCTGAGAGTCACACTTTGGGTTACGAGCTCGTTTACTGCATCTATTGCAGAAATAGCGTTTAATTTTAGCTTTTTAATCTCATCTTTAATTCTTTCCCAATATCTCTCTTTACTTCAAAGCAGAAATGAGCGCTATAATGAACAAAATCCTGCTATCCTGGTCGGTGGGTGCGAATGATGTCTGTCTGCTGAACTCCTTAAAAAGACCTTCTTTTGTTTGATTGGTCTTGAAATAACATCCTTCTAGAAATTCTTCAAAAGGGAGGTAAAACAATGTTAATAATAAGAACTAGGACAATTTTGTTACCTTTGTTGTCTTACAATGCCGTCTTTCTTTGGTGTTGTTCTCTTCTAGGTCCTGTACTTCTCATTCTCTTGCCATCTTTGTTCTGCTGTCTGGTGTCTTCTCCTCGCCCCACCCCAAGCACCTTGCCTCTACACAACAGAACAGGCTAGGCACAGATGGGCACAGAGGAAAAATCAAAAATGTTCCGATTCAAATGTCCATTTTATTTAACAACAATTGACCCATCAGCACACTTAGACTTCCTTCACACGACACCGTTTTCATTTCGCTTCGGATTCCAGAGGTGAAACGGTGTGCATTTGTTAATCTGTTCACCACACGACACCGTTTTCGGCTTTACTAACGGACGGAACGCGAAACGAAACGAGAAACGGAACCTGGGGCGGAACGAAGCGAAACGGAAAATGCGAAACAATTGTGCAAACACAGGCATGACCGATTACTAAATTAAGGAACGAACGAATTTTTTCTGCAAAATGTGTAGAATACAGACCGGAACAACTTTCACATAATGTTAACTAGTTAAATGGGGTTTCACAACTGGGTTACTCTAACTCGATTACCAAAATGGTAACTAAAACTCACAGCACTTGTTCTTGAGCAAAGTTTCTTCTGGTGTTTCGGTTTTCCGCAGTTCTTCGAAGCTCGGCTCTTCAGTTAACTCGACAATGAAACGCAGGCATTTCTCTCATGTCAACTTTATTGTAAATTCGAATAATTACAACCAACGATTACTCGTGACGCGGTCACTCAAGAAACACTTCAAAATTATTAAAGATTACAGTTGAAAGTAAAATTTCAGCATTAAAGTTAGAAATTAAAGTTAAGAAGAGGAATGATGAAGATACAACTAATTTTAACACTTAAATATTTACCAAATAAGGATCAATGTTGACAGTAAATAAACGTAACAAATGAAAATAAATCGGTCAACTAAGCACATGAGAAATTACATAAATATGAAATTAAAGTTTAACTAAAAATCATCACGAAATATAGGTTTAAAAATTCAAAGTTCATTTAATGATTAAAAATTAAAAATAATTACTAAATGCAATCCAGTGAATTCAGTTCAATGCTTAAACCTATTAAGTATGACGCTATTTTTGTTGTCGTTGTTGTCTAATTCCACTCTTTCACAACAGAACCTTTTGCAAATGTTTTAGAAGGAACACCGGAGAAAGCAGATAAACAGCGCCTGCATAGTCCATCTTTGATAAGACGGTGAATTTAAAGGCTTCTTTCTTTTATTGGAAGGGCGTAGGAGTTTTTCTTATAAACCAATTAGATTACAACAATGTTCTCGCTGGAACCTTTTTCAACATTCTTTAGAACTGGAATTTACCTAAGAAAGCTGTGAAGTCATGAAAGTTGCTTTGCACTCACAACAATTGTCTTCTTTGAGTTCAAAGCAATGTTTTTTGACTGAAAGCCAAGAGCCGAACCATCAATGTCAGTTTGGTACTTTACTGTCTGAACTTGTTATAAAGACTCTTGCAAAATGAGATTCTTAACAGTTCCACACACATCTTAACATGTGTATATTTATATGCGTTACTTCTCATGATGTCTCCACCGCAGATAAGCACATTCTTCAATCCATTTAAGATAATTGCAATTGAGGATATTGAAAAGTTGTAAAACTATGTTGTTAGATCGAGTATTGTTTGCCTGTAGCTCTCGTACAGTTGCAAACAGAATTCTCCCTATTTGCCACGTGAACACCTTTCTGCATCTCAAATGGCATCATGCTTTAGTTGGACAGAGTCCTTTCCATTCCCTGCTTCCTGCGACTGACAACGGTCTTCTCCACTAGGGCTGGTGTGTCATCTGAACTGCTTGTCTTGAAAAATACGAGTTGCGAAGTAATTCGTGACGTGTCTCGTATAAAAGAAGACAATAATCATGGTAAATGTCTCTGTTCGGAAGCAAACATCTCCGACTTACTGCCAACTGCTCTCCAGTGTCCAAATGCATTGTTTATGTATGCCGTTCAGTCAGTTCAAAGTCGAATCTGAATTTCATACTGCAAAATGTTTGTTAAAACTAAAATATTATTACATAAACTTGCTTCAAAAAAAAGAATTTAAATGAATAATGTGCTACTCGATTGGGCTCAGTGGATCACATAAAATTCGCCAGTCTAGACTACACTTAAATCAATACTAACAAATACGAAAGGGTTGCAAATACGATATTTAAACGAATGCCCTAAATATGCTTACGGTGAATGAAATAACAGATAAGACAATATAATATAGGATATAATATATTGTCAATATAACAAAAGAGCTCAATATTATAAGAGAAGCTGCAGAATATAGAAAACAAGTCTTCACCGTCTTGTTATCGCACCATACCCAGAAACCTAAAGTGACGGTGAAACCTTGTCGTCTTTGGTCTGGCTTCTAAAATAACAAAATTTAATTACTTTAATTAAAACATCAGATCGAAAAACTTTGTCAGGAAGCTACGAAATACGGGAGATAGCGCTAACCTACAGAGGGCACGCTAACCTATTTTCTCTAATTAAGCAACTTACTTATGTCATAAACGCATAAAATATCGAACTTCACCAACTACACCCTCTTAACAGTTACACCAATCTTATAGGGGCAACGGGGTCATAAGCATAAAAATAATTTAAAGTAACTAAAAGCTTCAAATAGTTAATGAATGTTACGAAAAGCTTCCCTTCCATTTAAAAGTGAAGCATTTCGTAGTTAATGGGATCTGTTAAATCATATCCTACCAAGAAAGTTCTTGCTAAGATAAGGTTCTCAACAGCTGTATTTCCCTCTTTTTAAGTATTTGCTATATGTGTCATCCCTGGAAATGTCATGGCAGCGCCAGAAAAATTAAAATATTGCTTAACCGCTAGAAACATCATTGAAGGCTTTGAATGTTCTTGTGTCTCTTGTGTTGTGTGATACGATTTCCATGTGCTTTAAAAGTTTTCTAAATTTCCGGTGCAAAAAAGAATAGATTTCAAAGTTGAGCCAATGTTCAAATGTATCAAAAATGAAAAGATCATCTTTTCATTTTTCATGGATCTGAACAATGCAAGTTCGCAAAAGATGATATAGTTTTGCAAACACTTATCTCTTCAAGGACGAAAGTCATAAAAGGGATTGCTAAGCTCAAAACAGGGCGGAGACTGAAACACGAGGGTTGCATAATGAGCTCATGTGCAAAAACATGGTGAAAAATAAAGCCCTAACTAAAGAAAGTAGAGCACAGCAAGAACAGCCAAAATAGAGAGAAGTAAAAAAATGGAGAAATAAAAAGAAAAAAAGAAAACACTCTAAGAAAGAAAATGATTCTAAAATAAATGAGAAAAATATCTTTGTCAGCAACAAAAAACTTACCTTGAGCTTTCTTCATTTGCATTTCCAAATTACCTTTTTTCTTTGATAGTCCACATATTCCAATTTAAGCCGGTTTTACTTATGTGCAGATGTAAGGACGTGATCTCTAACCTTGATAACTCCAAAACCTTGTTCATATGAGGTGAGGTGGCCCATCGAGGTGGGATAGCCCACAGAAGTGAGATCCAGTCGACAAAGTGACTGGTATGCAGAAACGCTTCTGCGTTTATACATGAGAAGTGAGCTAACCAGCCCCCTGAGGTGGAATGAAATTGTCAATAGTTCGCAAACGTGAATATTAAGTCGTAAATCGGGTAAAGGCAAGGCAACATTAAGAAAGTACAAACGTTGTTTCAAGTGTCTGAGAAAGGGTCATGTTGTGAAGAATTGTAGAGATAGAGGGCAGTGTGACAAATGTAAGAAATCTGACCACCATGTATCAATTTGCAATCCAGAAGAGACAACAGTGACAACAACCACAAATCTCCATGTCACTGTTATAATATATGTCAAAATATAACCAGGTGATAGCTTGATTTCTTTTTCAATCCGAGATACTTTCAAATGTACTTCGGCTTGTCTGCAGCGCATGGGCCCAGCAAAACAATCGCACATTGCAGGGCATCTTTTGACATTGTAACAACTGGGCTATTGGCCCAGTAAGGTCCCAGTTTAAAAGTCGTGCTATAGACAAGGATGCCAAGTGAGATTTAAAAAAAAATTGTTCCTTTGACGTCAAAATAGTAGTTTTCTGTATGGAAATCAGATTTTTATCTGATAGACATTCTTTCTTACAAAAAATTTAACCGAAAAACAGCCTTTCGGCCAAGGCTCGCGGCTAATTAGAAAAAAAGTTAGGCCAAAGTACACAAATCTCTCTCATTGACAAGAGAGGCAAGCGATGAACAAAAAAGCGCGCAAAACAGATTTTGATTTTGTAGCGATATTTTTTTCAAAATGGTTAAGTCTTGTTCTGGTTCTTGTTTCTGTTACCAAAAGAAACCCAGATAGCAATGTTGACAATGCCTGGGTTTGCAGGATTCACTTTGTCTCAGGTAGGCCATAACATATTTGTATATATTCACCATTCAACTTCTTGTACTAATGCGGTTACGTCTTGATTTATCAGAGCAATACTTGGCTTATCGTTTTGGAATTCACCAAAGTAGTGTTTGCAGAATTTCCTACAAGTGGATTGTTGTTTTGTCAAAATGTCTATCTACTTTGACCTGAAAGGGAAGTTGCAAGACTATGCCCACAGCATTCAGAGAGCAATTTTCAAAGTGTGCTGTGGTCATTGATTTGCACGATAGCATGAAATGCCAACATGTTTCCTGCGTCAACTCATCAGGGCCTCTTTTAACATTGCAACCAGTGGGGTTTCTGCCCAGTAGGCCCTTCATCCGGCCCAGTAGTGAAGCAAGAAATTCTAATTTTGCCCCAGTAGTTAGGGGCCCTTTTTCACATTATGTATCATGATGACCCCACATAGCATGGGGACTGAAAGAACAGTCTCTCATTACAACAACATCAAGACCTCAAACAGAGCTTCACTTACCCAAAATTCAATAAACAGTATTATGCACATCTCCTTAAATGGTAAAGGAACATCCTTTTTTTATCCAAGAAATGCAGTTGCTGAATTTTTGAAGCGAAAAGAGAGGCGTGACAAAAAATATATCAGACCAGAAGTTTTATTAAAATGTGTTTTCAAAATAACAATGGTTGTTTATGATTGCTATAAGTAACTTTTTCAAAGGTGTGGACCTCAATTTGAACATTTAAGATGGTTTTGCATGTAAAACTTTCTGTGACGTCATGTACCTTATATTTAAAGTTATTATAACAATGGCGCTATTTTCTCTGTGTGCTGGCTCGGACCCTAAATTAAGATTTTTCCCAGTAGTTGGTTTTGCTTAAAAGAGGCTCCTCTACCAAATCTCGTAAACAGTTATAAGTTGGACCAGTCAAAGCTTTTGTTGGCTTTCCTCCGATGTTTATAACGCTGAGCGGGTCGCACAAAAAGGTTGAATACTGTCGCAATTCGTCCTGCAATAAATTGTCTTTAGCTGTGTAGAGTTCTTGTGATCGCGATATTCCACGTGCGAATCCATGTGGAAAGAGTAGTTGGACTGCTTCAAAATAAATTTACAATATTATAGGCTTGGTATATGACAGATTTTCTGGGTATCTTGGTATAGAAAAAGAGAACTTTGAGGAACAAGGAAAAATTGATTCGGTGAAAGTGCCGAGGTCACCTCGTCAAAGGTCACTCGTTAGAAGAATCGTGTCCTTTTTTTTATTCGTTCAAATATTTACTAAAGTCTAACCCAGGTTAGCGAGAACCTGGGGCGAGCCCGGGTTAGTTTGTGTATTGTGGACAGGGCTTATGAGAGCCGGGCTAGGCCGGTTAGGTGAGATCTCGCCTTTGGACACCCAAGATCATATAATATATATATGCATCTCATATAAACAGTGCAGCCCGGGCTGGCCTCGTTGTGGCGTGCACGCCAAGCCATCATTCATTCTCATCATTCAATGCACCCCATTTAATATTTCGCCGAGTTGAGGAGATGGCGTCCAAGCAAATTTCACCCCCCCCCCCCCATTCTATCTCAATTACCCTTAGCGTATAAATAAGATGTATTAGGAATATATTTATTTGTATATTTCCTGATGAGTGGGAAACAACGAAACAGGCTTGTAGAGTTACAGAGTTCAGTCTCTTGACTCCTTTCTCCTTCGTATATCTAGCTCTACTTTAATGTATTGAGCACTCTTACGGGAAGCAGAATCACAGACTTCGTATATATAGATATATATACTAGTTATATTAGATATCAATTCCTCGTATCTCTTATCAGCAAATGTGAAATTAATATCTGCAAGAGCTCAGAAATCAACTTGTCGTGGGGCGAGTTGAGTTGTTACCCAACCAACAACAAAGTTCTGAAGTACAAGAAGATGTAGACTTTTCTTTGAACTCAGAAACACTATAAGGCACCGTTCATTATTTACCCAGGGGTTGGTACCGAAGAGAAATTAATTTGATAGTGAAAATATCTTTTACCCAACTGGGAGAATATGAGAACATTTTTTTACCTAACCCCAAACAATTATACCATGTGTAAAAAATGTTACCCAACTGCAACTTGAATTGAAAATTTTCAATAATGTGCTAAACGCTAAACACAGATTGGGATGGAAAAGAAAGGCCACATCGTGGCCAGGCTCCGTTAAAGCAGCCTGTCCCATCTGCTGCCTCGGCATCAGGAGACAGAGGCAACATAAAGCAGACAATGATTGGTTTTTCGAAAGAAGGAAAGTTATTTTTGCAACAATCCAGCGTAGACGAAAAGCCAGCATGGGAGAGGTATTTATATCCTTCCCCTAAAACAGACAGGTTGCTCTTCTTCAACTCTGTTGTGGCTGGGATTTACAATGCTGCCTACTCTTCAAAGCAGACCCAATGCAAGAACTATCTTGATGGTCAACGGCAATTTAGATGGGATGTTATGCAAGATATCAAGAGTTTGGAGGATGAGATCACACATTTGTATGATCAAGGTGCAATACCTAAAGAGAATATCAAGCTGGATAGGTATGTAAATGTACCAGAAGATGCAAGCATCAAAGATGTGAACCGTGCTAATAGAGCCTCGAGACATGTTATGAGCACACATGCAAAAATTGCAAAACTTCTGGATAACCTCAAGCAAAGAAACTTGCAATTATATGATAAAGAAGAAGAATAATTATATGATAAAGAAGAAATGCAGCTCAAATGTTGGGTCAGCAATGAATCAAATGTAATCCAGGGCTTTTTATCATCATTGAATGATCTCCAAACCAGAGTTATTTCATATGAGAATAACCTAAATTATGTTTTAAACATTCTTCAAAAGAGATTTGATCAGACATCTGTCGAAGATTTTGATATTGCAAGGAAACAAAGGAGACAAAGAGAGCAGAAAAGCAAAGACAAGAAAAAGAAAAGAATTTTTCATGGGATGAAATTGACAAAATTTGCACCAATTCAAACGGCAAGAAAGAAAGCTGTACTGTCGCTAAAAAGCGTTTGGGTGAAGAAAATAAAGATAGTGCAAACATTATGTCATATCTTAAAATGCTTGGTGGATTGGCATACGATTCTGATGACGATATTTCTGCAGCTGATATTGATGAAATGGACTCAATGTCAGAGGACGTTTCGTTGAGCAATTCCAGTGATAACTGAGAACTGACTGTTCAAATTACCTTGCTGTTTTTATTTTCATATGTACTTTGAAAATTTTGTACCCAACATTTTGATGCAAAGAAAATTTTGTTTACCCAACCTTTTTAGTGTGGAAAATTTTGTTTATTCAACTAATTTCTCTTCGGTACCAGCCCCTGGCTAAATAATGAACGGTCCCTAAATATAAAAAAAATTGCCGCAACATGAGAGCAGACTTCCCCTTGTCCGACCAAACAAGTATAATGTCACCTACATACGGATCCATCATCATTAACGACGACCCAAGCTTCATTAGGCTTTTTTGTGAAAATACTGCCAGTGTCGTGCTTTGGCAAAAAATTTGCCGGACTATCCGCCCACCCAGCGATCCGCCCACTCTCCCATCCGCCCCACCAAAGACTATCCACCCACCTTCTGAGTCGTTCCGCCCACCCTGTCACATTTCTATATATGACTACTAGAACTAGATTTTGTGTAATATAGCTTATATTACACATTTTATTGCATTTGAGCAGCTGAAGAAAAGAGCAACCACGCCATTAGCTGCTTTGGTTCAATATGTCGAACAAACATGGATTCAAGGCAGTGTTTGGTCACCAGACACTTGGTTTGTCTTTAACCAACCGGTGCGTACAAACAATGATGTAGAGGGATGGCATCGACACCTGAACAATAAAGCTTCCAGAAGCTCGCTCCAATTCTATTTACTGTTGCCGTTACTTTACGAAGAATCCTGCCTGGTATCATTGCAAACAAGATTGGTGAAAAACAATAAACTATCAAGATACCAAAGAAAAACCTTTAAAAACAGGCAAGGTCGCTTCTTTGAGCTTTGGAAGCGATATTCCCAAGGAGAACTAACCGCTCTCTTTTTACTTGAAGTTTAAAGATCTCCGTTCCATTCAAATGGGAGAGAATAATAATTGAACCCATTCCTGCGCTCATCTCGGAGGCAATAACAATAGAAAACCAACCTTACTTTTGTTTAAGATCGCTGTTCCACTCAGATCGCAGGCAATAACAATAAAAATCCCACCCCACTTTTGTTCAAGATGGCTGTTCCATTCACATCGAAGACCAACTATAGGGAGGTGGCGCGCTTGAATGGGTAAAATTGCTTTTTGAAGTAACCAGATAATTGTAAACGGCTGCGTAAGAAAATTTAGGCCACTGCTCCGAAGGAGTATCAAAATCAGACTTTTTCAATAGATATGGGTCTGATATCTGTAAAAATTGCAACTTCTGGTCGTAAACTAATTTTAACTCAGAGGTGAGACCAGAGTAATGTACATTAGGCGAATGACAAGATTCAAAAGAGGCGTTCTCCTTCGGCGCCTTTCTCGTGGCCGCCATTTTGCCACTCATTTTACCACTCAGTCCGAAAAGAATGAGTTCTGTGACGTCAATATGCATACCATCTTCTCTTTGTATCGAAGCAACCGTTTCGAATCAACTTGCAAAAGTAACAACTTGCAAAGAGTAACATTTGAGCTCATATTAGCCAGAATCAGACCCCACCTTCAGAAAAAGACAGTACCTAAAAAACTTATTTCTCCTGAAGTTCGCCTAGCTATTTGCCTATATCGCCTTGGTAGAGAAGACTACCTCTATAGTATTGCAGAAATGGTAGGCCTAGCACCCCCACTGTGACTAAAATTGTCAACGAGGCAATCGTTTCTTGTTTTGGGGAACAATTAAAAATTCTAAATAAACAAGTAATAAAACCTAACAAGAATTTCAAAACACTTCTTGGTTCGTTTCTAGTTGTTACATCACATAGCATGGCCACGGAACGTGTTTTGTCTCCTTAAGCGAAAAAACCGAAGAAACTCTACTCCTGATCCAGAGCTTTTTAGAGATAGAGAATACACGAAAAAGTTTGTGAAAGCACATTCTTCCTTGTTGTCACTAAGCACAGCTGAGCTGATTGCCAAAATAAAGAAACTTCAGAAAATTAGCATTAGCCATGAAAATGAAAAAATGGAGCAGCAGAAAGAGATCTCATCCTTAAAGGCCTACTGCAATCAAAAAAAGTGATATGATTTTTTTACATTTCATGGTAAACCTATTCGAACTGATCATAAAACCGTTTCCAGAATGAAAATTGATCCAGTAGAATTGTTTTTACAAGCCCGCAAAGTCGTCGATTTTGCCATTTCAACTGCGACAAACGTGACGTAATAACCAGGACCCATTTCAAGTTTTTGTATTGAAGTGTATTGTAGCTTTTTGCTTCACTCCGTCTAGCTCAATAAATAACTAATTAATTAAAAATCGCATCCCAAGGCATAAATATTAAAGTGTTTTCACAAATTTTAAAATTTTTTTCATAATTTTAGAAAGCGATTTGGGGGGAGTAATTGGGGTCTGAATTGGGGCAGTTTTGGTCGTGACGTCAAACTGCGGGAGGGCGATCAGCCGCGGCGGAGAGCGGAAGCAAACAACGGGGATTATCAGTGTCGAGATGAAATATACTTTTGCATTTGACTTGACTGAGTCGCATATGATGTATGTGTGAGAGAATGCAGAGATGTTTTCAGAATCTACATGGACTATTTACGCTCAGAGCAGAGTTGGCTTTTTAAGATATATCTGATGCTGCTAAGTTGTTGTCAGTCCAGTCTTATCAAAACGAATTACTTTTAATCACGTCTGGCTGGAACGCCAAGTTGCTACAGTGTTTTCATCGGGGTAGAAGTTGGAGAAATAAAATAGAACTAATCGCAATATTCTGCATAGCAATTTATTATCATAGTCAGATGTGTTACAAGTTTTCTGTTGAAACACGATGGTTCCAAAATTCCAAATGGACAAAAAATGAAACTGGTGGTTCCGTAGCAGCTTTATGTTTTTAATTTCTGTCTGGCCTATGTGTATTGTGAGCAAAACGCACGCCTTCAGCTCTCCTTATCTGTTTCATTTCAAATTTGTTTTTAAAACGGCTGCTTGAAAATACCATTTATTAATTAATTTAACTGCTGTAAAAGCTTACTTTGCCTGGTCCTCTAACAACAACCCCGGCCATCGTGTTTGTTACTAGTTTTACTCACACAGCTCCGCCATCCATGATTTCTGACAAACTTCCTTTGTGAATGCTTCCAGCTGCTTGGAAATCAGACCGCGCGGAATAAAATGTTTTTTGACTAACCGCGCGGTTTGTAGTACCCTTTTTCAAAGCGCCGCTATAGCGTTACCGTAAGTTCAATTTTTTTGGTTAATAGCTGAAACGACGCGCGGAAAGTTATAGTTTTGATTCCTGGGAAGCGATTTTTTAATAAGGGCCGGGGTTACGCATAGTGCAGATTTGAAAACTTTTCCCTATACTCTCCCATTATAAAAGTCGATTTGTGTCCTGGTTATGACGTCATACCATGTCGCAGTCAGTGCCCCATTTCAAAGCCAAATTTAGTATACTTATCGTGATCGAATAAAAACAAAACAGGCACCAAAGTAATCAGTAAAGATTGAAATTTCATTTTATGAAAAAAACGGGAAAGTGATTTTTGATTGCAGTAGGCCTTTAAAGTAAGACAACATATCACTGAGGTCAGAGGTTTTCCGACCGAGGACTGAATTGGAATTGTTATCTTTTGAGCAATGTACTCTGGAACATGACAATAATAAGGTTTCTTTCCTTACTGGCTTGCCTAATTGCAAGCTCCTTATGAAAATTCTTGGCTTGGTCGAACCAAGAATTCTTATAAATCGGAGACCACAACCAATCTACCACAACTGCGTTCAAGGTCTCATTATCAGTAGGTAAAAATTATTATCTTCAGAGTTGAAACATCGAAACCAAAATGGAGCAAAAAAGTTTCAAGGAGCTGAAAGATGTAGGCAGGAAAGGTTTCGTGGCGGAGCTGGTGAACCCTTTTCGAATAATTTCAAGAACAGAGTGCGTTGAAGACGAAGATTAGGAGATGGACCTCGGTAAGTCAAGAATTGCGAAATGTTGATAAAATATTGTTTCTTGGAAATCTAATAGTTGTAAATAATGTAATTTAAACTTTCCAATGATACACTCCAGCTACTAATCAAGAATAAAGTCTTTTGCTGAATTTGCCAATTTGGTCTCGTTTTTCAGGACCAAGCGCCAAATTCGAATCTCAACCGTTACACAGCACGCCGCCAAATATGTTTGGTAAATTTATATTCACCACTAGTATAGCATATTTTTCATCTCCCTTATAGGACATTAAATGTATCTACTGCAACTTAAATGCCATGCTAAACATCAGCCATGTTATTTCATTTCTTCACCAGAATCTTCGGGCAAACGGGAAAAAGGCGATGAGCAGCCTGGTTGCAGCACATGGCCTACAACCGCAAGTATTATTTTTATGAACAGTCATATCATGGCTTTCACTGTGTTACTGCTGCCCATTCCATTAATTGCCAAATAGCACGTTGTAGTTGTAAAAAAACTTTCTACAATTGCTGTGATAAAAATTTGCCTTTATGACATGTTAACTATCTTGATTTTAGAACAACAAATGATTGATCCAAAAATTATGGCAAGGGCCTTAGCAATTGTAATGGTAATTATATATCTGTTTTAAAACTGGAGAACATTCCAAGGTAATAATTCATAATTGTCATTTTGCCTGCACAATATTCGCAAAGCATTTTTTGACTTTGTTAGCAGGAGCAAGCTCAGCAAAAGAATGGAATGGAAGAACCGAAGACTATTGTGTCGTACCAGTCGGTATGTCTAACAACCCACTAGCTCACTTTTTTATTTTAACTCTTCAAATATTTCCACATGGTGTAATAACATATATATGTTTTTAGTCCATAGAGTACGACACAGCAAAGATTCTTAAATACCATATCGACGAGGAAGAGCTAAAGCAGTATATGGAGGGGGCGGAGATGCCATCCAAGATCAAAAAGTTGATATGCCGAGAACATTGCCTTTTTCTCCACAGAGAAAACCAGCAGAGGTTTCGTGGAGAGAAACACGAATTGTAAGTAGTACATGCACATCTAAATTTTGTTTCATGCGGTTTGCAGTTTTTGTTATTGGGCGATATTAGCCATCTATAATATTTCATTTTTGTCCTTCAACCGCATTTGCATTTGCTTTTAGTTATCCAAGCACTGTTTTAAAAAAACAGTTGGCATGCCACTTGGTGGGCAAATTCCCAGACATGGCCGACAGTGATGGTGGATGCGTAAGTTGCTTTTCATTATTTAACATTTTGAAAATCTTGATAATCGTATGTTTCTACAACCACAATGTATCGATTTGTTGTTTTTAGCATTCGCTTTTCCACACGAAACCACGCCAGGGTGGCTCCATCGTAAAATACCTGGAGCATATTAATAATAAATTAGTAATTCCAAAAGAAAAAAGGGTCAAGAAGAAGAGCGTGGGGAAAAGGAAAGAAGGGGTGCGCCCAGAGGGGCAGGCAGATGTGTTTGCAGAAAATGGTATTATATTGCATTACTTTTAACTTGAGAAAAAACACCGTTGTCATCTCAAATTCTACCAGCAATTTATGCGTGCTTTTCTTTTTTGTAGTTGAGACATTGCAACACATGACATGTGGGGACCCGAGAGTCCAAAGCTTCATGGAAGCCACCTTCAGCGACCGCAGAGCGTACATTGAGACAAAGGACTCGAAGGCCCCCACAATTGTGGATATCCTAAATAAATTTCATGTTTTGACGAAGCAGGCGGAAGTGAGTTTACCATTTTTAATTTCCAGCATAAATACATCAATGCTTGACTATAAAACGTTTGTACGAAGGATTCTGATGCTTTTTACAGATAGAAATGGAGTTTGAAAGAATGCACCCCGGTGCTTCGGACGCAGAATTTCGAAAAATGTTCGCGAAGATTGCGGAAGCCGCTAATGTTCAGCACGGTAATATTCTTGTGTATACAGTTCATCTATATCTACATTAGTATCTTTTGTACCTCTGATCCTTTTCCTGTTGAAATAAATTATGGTTTTCTTTTAGATGACGATCTAGCCAGCCTGAGCTCTGCAATTCTTCCGAAGAGGTGCAATAAGCAACTAGTGGAAAGGATAGAATCAGTTCAGGCAATGGCAGAAAAAAATCCAGCCTTGACAATCGTAAAAGACATCAGGTCCGGCCAATATTATGCTATGGTTATGGACAATATTTAGCCATGCCGGACCTGATGTCCTCGTTTTTATTTTTAATAAAAGCCGGATTTGCATTCAATTGTACATATAGCGAGGGACAGTTCCCTTTGTGCGGAATTTTGGAGCGGGTGTGGCTCAAGTTGGCCTTGACCCCGCTCCCCACGGTAGCGGACAATTTTTTTAAAAAAATTAAGTATTTAGTTTAATTTGAGTTTCATTTAAAGTATTTTTAATTTTCAGTTCTGTTCTTTATTATTTAATGGTTTGCAATTATTTTAGTTTTTATAGTTTTTATTATTTGGTTTCGTTTCAATAGTTGTTCTTTTCTTGTAAATTTTAATGTTAAATTTTTCAATGATTTCAATTTTCAAGTTCAATTTGTTTTTTCGTATTAATCTTGTTCTTTCTACTCCGTCTAAGATGCGTTCAAATTCAGCATGATTGCGGAGGCAAAATTAGCCAGGGGGTGCTACCGCAAGGAGCATGGCTGTCAAAAATATACCCCCCGGATTGATCGGAATCATCAAAGGAAGTGAAACAATGTCTACGTGTGAACAGATTTATGATGTGGTTCATTGAAATTTCGGGATAAGTTATGGATTATTCACAAGCATTTAGGGCTAATAAAGGGTTAATATATGGACAAATTTCACGCAAATATATAGGGTTAAAAAAGCACCATTAACCATAAAATATCGGGTTAATAAAGTTTGCTGTGTGCTTCTGCCCTGTATGCAACAAGCCTTGCTTGGAAAATGGTGAATTTGAAGATATGGAGCAAAACAGTGTGAAATGCAAAATGTTCCACTTATGTGAACTCAGCACCCAAAAAAGACTTTATGTGTATTGAGACAATTCAAGCAAAGACACCTTACCATACCAAAGCTCCTAAGCTAGAGAACAGTGATGTTGTTGAAATGCCAAATTTAGCTTCAGTTGATGCAAGTCTCGTTGCCCGTCTCCTTGTTCAATAGCTACTATGATGTCAAACAATGAAACAATTATGCATGCTTCATCACATGCTTCATCACATGCATCTTCATATGCATCCACTGCAACTGCACCTTTCAAAAATAACATTGGAGAATTCTATAAATCCACGTCCAATCTGAATGATGCACAAAAGTATAATCTCCTTTGCAATGCTTCGAAGCAAGAACATGATTATAAATTTCCAGCTAATTCAGCAGGCAGAAAATTCCAGCTCAAGTAGCTTAATAATTTTCCTTGGCTTATGTACTTTCTTTCTTTAGATGGTGCATTGTGCATAAACTGTGTCCTCTTTGGGGGTGACACTGGTCATAATTTGTCAAAGCTGCAATATTTATTCAAAGTTCCTTTGAAATGTTGGTCAAAAGCAAGGACAAAATTCAGCGACAATGTTACTAAATCTCTTGTGGATGGAGTTTCAACTTTGAGAGCTACTGAATTTAGAAAATGTATGGAGCACAATGGTAGTGCTGTCGATCTACAATTTAAAAAAATTGTGCATGGCCAAATGGCAAAAAGCCGTGCAAAGCTAAAGCCAATGGTTGAGTTGATCATTGTGTGTGGAAGGCAGAATATCTCTTTTAGGGGCCATCGAGATAATGCCATATATTTGTAAGATAACAAAAACAGCCCTGGAAACCTCAAGGCCATTCTTGCTCTCATGGAGAAATGTGGAAATAATGCTGAAATTGACGAGCACTTAAGAAATCCAGCAAAAAATGCAACGTACAGGTCAAAAACAACTCAAAATGAATTGATTCATATCTGTGGCAATTCGATAGGAGAAACATTGACGGGTCAGATCAAAGATGTATGATTCTTCTCCGCATTGGCTGACCAAGCTGCTGACATCAGTAATATTGAGCAGATGGCGATTGTTGTCCGCTTTGTTGATACAGATTCTGTTATTCGTGAACAGTTTCTTGGTTTTTGTGCCTTGCGACAAGGGTCTTTCAGGAGAAGCTATTTCTGAAACAATTTTGAAGCAAAGATTGCAGCAAAAACTTTCAATTTTCATCGCATTGCAAAGAAGTGAAGCCACAGTTTGTAGATATCGTGCCGCAGCAAAGTGCACAACAATTGAAAGGTGGTGGTAAAAAGGTAGCTCATAATGTACTGTTTTCTATTGTGAACAATCGTTGCTAAGTATTGCTATCTGGTACTTTACACAATTTATTTGGCTTTTTGTAGAGCTCGGAGACCGGCAAGTGCCCGGCAATTACGCAAAACAAAATAAAAGGCTACATTCATGCACTACCCTCTGCAACACGCGCTGGCAACCACAGATACTTTAGACTTACCCACTTGCAGAAGTGTGGAAAAGACCTCATTGCTTATATCGGAAAAGAATATTAGGACGAAGAAGGCTTACTGACGTGCCATGGATTTCTGCAAGGAAAAGAATGTGACCGAGTCGCAGAGCAAAACCGAAAATGGCTGTCGTCTATTCAGAGTCATGTAGAACAACCCCAAGGTACCCAATCCATAAATACAACTACAGCAGCCGTGTTAGTCAAAAGGATTCACAACCAACCGCAGAACAGTAATTGTGACATTACAGGTATGCCATATGATTCATTGCGTCACCTATTTGGCACACGGTGGATCAACGGAGAAATTATTGATAACATGATTAGTTTAATTAACAACCAATTGGAAGAGGCTTTTTCAATTTAAATGCGGGCACCAGTGTTGAAAATATTAGCTTTAATGTAACTTGTAATATTAAAAAGCAACGGTTCTCTACTCAACCGCCCCGCCTTGTATTTGCCGTTCACGTGATTAACGTCAACAATGAGACCATCACTGGCGGTGTTACTGTAAACGAGGTATATCACGCTGGGAACCACTTTGCTCTCTGTGTTTACCTTACCAATCGCAACACATTTTAATGTGATTCTAGGATAGGACTAGGATATCCTATTCCCCAGGACTTGGTAATTGCAATGTGTTGTCCCATGTCTTTGATGAACAGAAGGCAGCCCAGTGCACTGTATTTCCAGTTCACGACCCCAAATCTGTGGCCCATGATCTTCACCTTGGCATGAAGCAATGCAGGCCGTTTCTTCCGTTACAAACGAACTCAACTATCTGTGGCATTGCCACAACTATCTCCACAAGTCTTGCGGCATTTGATGTAGAAAGCTTCCTGGCGCTAGGTGAGCTAACAAAATCTAATTACCTGGATTTTAAGTATTTAAAACATATCTCCAGGTACAATGCTTTTTGCGGTTTCTTGTCTAAAACCACGTTACATATTTCCAAGGCTGATTTGCATGAACAAAGAATGATACGGCATGGTAATTTAACTCTTTTACTTTGTAAATTGGTACATGCAGATAAATGCTTCTCCCGCGAAAATATCTCTCACTACCTCTGCCCTGGTTTTCTTGTAGGTTATTCTGCTGTTGTACAGCAAGTGCTACTTTATTAGGCATAATTTAACATATGTACTGGTGGGCCGGCGGGCATTGAGACTGCACAAAATAATCAATGTGAGCCATGGACATTTCAAAATACCCCTTGGCTTATTTCTAGTTGTCACACCACATAGCATGGCAACGGAACGAGTTGTGTCTCACTACAATTGGGTGAAAACCTATGACAGGTCGTCGTTAAAGCAGACCATAATCAACAACATTCAACACATAGCTTTAAATGGCAGTAGAACCTCGATATTCGACCCCAGAGAGGCTGTAGTCGAGATTCTCAAGCAAAAAAAAACAGAAGAAACTCTACTCTGATCCAGAGCTTTTTAGAGATCGAGAATATATGAAGAAGTTTTTCACGAATTCAGCTGGGTGCTTGTAAACATAATATGTGAACTTGTATTTAACATAACTATATTATATCATAAAACTGGTGAATGTAAAAGTTAAAAGTTAAGTTGGTATTAGTCTCTCATTCTGCGCCCATCCTATCATCTTATGTAATGTTTTAATGGGTAGGCCAGAGTACACAGCTGGCAGTGGCATTGGGGCTCGCGAGTAGAAATAATGGGGCAACAATTTTGGCCACGCCCTAAATGGGCCCCTTTGTGACTCTGGCCCATTACTGAAAAATTCTTAAAATATGCATTGTTAGAATTTCACAAAAATATCCTCAGATTTTTGGCACATAACTGAAAAATCACAACTGCCGTCATTTACAAACGATCAATTGCAAAACAGTTGCATTCATAAGCCGGAAAACACATCTAAAACCTAACTATTCTGTTTGCTTGGTGATTAGGCAACCAATCAATATATTTCGGTAGGGAAGTGCAACAAGCTATCTGAAGTTTAGTCATAAAGAGGCTCTCTGATGAGAAGCTAATAAAATGATGTGCCAGAAAAAAGACACAGGATCCCATGGCGGCCTTTCAATATTCGATAGAGTCCACATTCAAACTTTTATTATTCAGACTCATGAGCATGGAAGCAGACTTATGTGATTTTATATGCTTATTTGATCAACAACAAGCTTTTGTTTTCAAATCAATCTGCTTTTCGTCTTACTTTGCCAACAAAAAGATACAAGGGGGCTGAATTTGCTTACAAAATCCCTCATAGGTTTGGCAAGTGACAACATACGGATATGCATTTATACTTGTATAAGCTTTCTAACCTGAATGGGTAAAATTGCTCTTTGAAGTAACCAGATAATTGCAAATATCTGCGTAAGAAACTTTGGGCCACTGCTCCGGAAGACTATCAAAATCAGACTTTTTCAATAGATATGGGTCTGCTATCTGTAAAAATCGCAGCTCCTGGTCGTAAAAGACTGGCTAAATCCTGTTTAAGCAGGGTTAATGTGGACAGAAATCAATCACTCACAATTTACTACATGTGTAGTTTTTATAGATCCGATATTCCCTAATTGCTATTACTAGCCAAGGATCAATAAAGTTTCCGCACGTCCTAGGTGTTTCACCCAATGGCGCGATATAGTTTGACATTAGACTATACTGAGCCACGAACAAACAATCAAATTGATAGCGGCTAGAGCTACGTTCAATTTCTTCGCGTCTCAAGTTATAGTTGGTTATCATTACCTACTAGTGCTGTTTTCACCCGGAGTACGCTTACTTCGCTCCTTACTGCTGATTTCAACGGAAAGACCAATTCGGCATCAACACTTTGCTCGGGTGAGATCGTTTTTAATTTAATATCTACACTTTATAATCTCATGATGGCATCTGAACACAGCCAAGACGTGGAGGGTCAAGACACTCAATCCTACTTGGTAAATTTAGAGAATTCTCTGTCCGATATACGGGACACCCTCAAACAAGCCCTTGCCACCCAGTCAGGCAGTAAAAACTGTGCATCTGCTTCAGGTATGCCTTCCACGCTTTTTCTGGAAGGCCAGGCAGACCTTTCGCGTCCTCCCAGTTATTTACGCGTGGCATCACCTTGTGGGATTGCATATACTGAACTTACCGCTGCGAAAGACATTACGTACATGACTAATTTAGAGCACTGCAGGACCAAAAAGGAAAGTGAGAGTCGTGATGGTTGTGATTGAGAAACAGAGACGAAAAAAGGACTGATAACTTTACCAAACAGAGAGACTTAAATCAAGGAGAATTCGACCAAAAAATGACTCAAAGGATTGTGAGGGACGTGAGATTTACATACTTATGTTCGCTGTATTTTAATTGTTTTTTATTTGGCTTCCTTGAACTTTTAAGTTTTTGTTTGTTGGAAAACTTGGCGTTATTCATTCGTTCATATGCTCTGTGCGCGTGTGGCTGGGACGTTGTGAAGTTTTATCAATTTATTCCATAACGTTTTGTGGAATTCTAGCATAATAACACCACAACCTAACCCGCCTACCATTTCATTTGGCTCCACGGATATTCACCCTGCTTCGGGTTTTGCTGGCTCGCAAGCTCTATCCTTACCTTTCTTGCCAAAAAATTTGGGAGAGTTGGCATCAGAATCCTGGTTGCGCGACCCTCAACAATGGCTTTCACTGCCATCAACTCAAGCAGTATCTATCATGGGTGCTCCGGTAGTTGTTAAATTTGCCCCGAACGGGCTACCTGCTACTAGTTTTTTATCATTGCCAAAGCACATCGCGGTCCCAGACATGGGCTGGCTGGCTTATGATTTAGCCTTTCCCAAACAAGCGGCCAACAATTCAGCGATTTCCTGGGCAGTGGTGGACCCCACCCTGTACCTTTCCTCCATTCTAATGGTGGGGACCCAACAGGCCCCACAAGCAAGTACTGCACCACCCATCCGAGCCAGAAAGAGTTTTTGCAATGTTTGGAATAGGTTGTTGTGTCATTTTGGCAACACCTGAAGTATTTGCACGCGTGCTCAAGCTGCGAAGGCAACCACAAAGTGCGCGAGTGCCCCTTGCGTAGGAATCCCACTGAGCGTAGTCTCAGGAAAGCCTTGAACATTGGATGTGTATATAGGGTCTGAGGAACAACTTTTTCAGAGTTGTACCAGGTGTAAAAGTTGCTGCTGCTTTATGACGACTTAACCGATAATGTTGACCTTGAGCACATTGTAACAAAATGGGCAATGCTGCCAGTATCTAGTCGAATCACAAGACTTTGAAAAAAAGCACTCGAATACTCAGTTCAGTTACCTACTTTTATATTATCATTATCTAGTCCTTTAGTCACACCCCCCCCCCTAAAAAAAGTTTGCATTTACGTCCCTGGTTAGTCCTCTACGCTAAGCTGACCATGCTTAATCTATTTGCAAGTCCAAACTTTTAGCAGACTGTTCTTGGTGCTTCCCCAACATCAGAGGTCCTAGGAGCCGCCATAAAGGGGCCCTGAAAGAATCTGGTTGAAGTCTTATTTGGTATCGGCGATGATGGGTACAGCACAATGGTAGGAATTCACCACAGTGTGTCTACCTATTTTAAAAACTTAGTCCCAGAAATTGTCAGGTTCAAATGTGTGTGCCTCAGCCTACAACTCACGGCCAGCAAAGCAGCAGAAGTCATGCCAGCTCATATTGACTTCATGGTGAGGGAATCATATAACTGGTTCTCACATACCACAAAACGCCTCATACAGTACAAAGAGCTCCATAACAGATGAAATCCCAAACAAACTTCTCCAGCTAAGTGCGACAAGACGGATAAGTCGATATGAATGCATAAAAACGATTACAAAACAATGGTTGTGAGAGAAGCAAGCAGGGTTCGCTTGATGACAAAGTTTGGGGTGACACTGTAAATATTTAAAAAAAACTGATGATAGAGATTTGCAAAACACTGCATCATCGAACCCTGTATTTTTGCCTGACCTATTCCAGAGAAATAAAATCAGATACAATCTCAGGACAAAGAACACCATTCCACTTCCTAGCACATCCAGTGGTCCGTCGGCATGAATTCTGTATGTGTTAGGGGTAGCATACTCTAGAATAGCATACCAGATGTGATAAAAAGCAGCAGAACAATAGCTTCCTTTAAACAATGGCTGGGGAGGAATGATATGAAACTTTTGTTGCGCTGATTGAGACATTTGCTCTGCCGCCTCGTTTTCAAAGTACAGCGCATTCTGTCTGCTGATTGGTTCTAAACACAAAAGGATTGATCGCTTGATTGATTCTCTGGATTGAAGCAAATTCCAAAATGACTTCCAGACCAAAAAGAACTGTTAAAGAAATTTGCCGCTACGAAGAGGAATATGAGGAATATCCACGCAAGAAATCATATGCGTCTTCACGGGAAGCAACGATAAACAGCAAAGATCTTTACGATGTTGAGATAGTTGAAAGAGATCACCAGCGACAAATGGTGAAGATTCATTATGTGGGCCACTCAAGCAAGTATGACAGATGGATAGACAGTTTGTGTTCCCTTGTGATTAAGAAAAAATTGACTTTGCCAACTCACGAAACTCAAGAAGATTCATAAATAAACAAAAATGCATAAAGCAGTGAGTTCCATCTTTCACACAGCGAAGTTCTGGAGAACAGAAGCTTCAAAACAAGAAATGAGAATGCGTTCATGCAAAACACTGTGAAAGCGTGCGGCACCCGGGCGGCACCACATGATCGAATATCACGCAAAGGTTTCATATGTGCAATCGAAAAGTTATGCTTTTTAATGTAAATATCTTTATAGTTGTGTTAAACAGTCAAATAATAATAATAATTACTATTGTTAGACAGTCACCCCCCGTATGTTGGACAATTACCCCCGTATATTTAGCCTATATTGCTGCGCTTTGTATTTTAACCTCATTCGGTTCCTATTCTAATAGAAAGCTCAAAGTCAGTATTTCTCTGGTGTCAGTATCTACACTATTATACCGGATTTCGTATTCCGGATGCGACTATGGAGGGAAAACAAGCGATCAAAAGGGGCCATATGCAAGTTTTCATTTAAAAAAGTTGTTATTTGGAACATATTGACCGCATTTCGTATGAAGAAAATGGATGGAAACATGGAGGAAAAAGCTTAATACCAAAGTGATTTTCAGGGCCACAGCTTCCTGATGCAGATGAAGAAACGAGTGGAAGTGAAGAAAAATATGGCAGGAAAAGAAGACGAAAAGGAAAAGAGAAACAGGCGAACAACCCAATAACTACGTAAAGCATTTACGAAAGAGATGATGAAAAAGAAGACGCAGTTTCTTCAGAGCAATAAACCGAATCGGAACCTTCTCCTATTATGCAAGAAGACGAAAGTGACTGAGAAGTTTTTGATTTCATGTCGAGTGACGATTCATTAGATGAGTGGCTACCATAGAACATACACATACTACAGATGAGTCAGAACCATCATTAATATCAATGTTTCAAAATCGTTCATCCGCCATGTTTGTCACGTGACACATTAACAAGCGATAACTCGATATCGATAGTGGTGCTTAGGACAATGTGTAATCATTCTAGAATATTCTTGTTTATTCGTATATACGAGACTAGCTCGATACTTGTATGAAGATTAAGGTTGAGATTCAGTGATTCTAAGGTACACGTTTACGTTGGTTATTAGATTGGAATAGTTTGAAGAGCATTCAATCCCAAGGGAAAATGTGATCGGTTATTCATCGGACACATCGGACAAATGTAATGTTTGGGGAGAGACTGTCGGTGTCTGGTCTATTCAAAACAAATTTTCCCAATGTCATTACTGTCAAGTGCTCTTGTCATCTCATCCATTTGACATCTTCTTACGCTGCAACAAAGTTGCCCAAAAGCCTAGAAGACCTAGTTCGGGATATTTTCTCACATTTCAGCAGGTCTGCTAAGCGCCAAGACGCTTACAAAGAATTTCAGTCTTTTTTTTCAAGTCGAGCCGGTGAAAATTCTGTCACCTGCGCAAACAAGATGGCTGTCATTGCAAGCATGTGTGAATCGCATCTTGGAGCAATACGAGGCTTTAAAGCATTTTTTTTTGCTTGAAACAACTGAGGATCCCACAAATTCAAATGATAGGATTAATCATTTTGGGAAATAAATTTACCCTAGCGTATTTGGAATTCTTGAGCTACAAGATGCAAAGGTAGAATTCATTCAACCGTTTGTTTCAGAGAGAGAAGCCACTACTACACATTCTCAGACCTGAAGTGTCAGAATTGGTCAGGGAGATAACATTAGATTTCCTTGATTTGGAATATGTGAAATCAAAGCAAGCCCAGGAAATTGACCCAGAGAGTCATCAGTTGCCGTTGGAAGATGTATATGTCGGGATGGCTGCTACCAATACTCTCTCTCAGATGCGTGGAGCTAGAAGCTCAGATCTACAAACATACCGATATGATTGTCGCAACTTTATGATCGAAATCATCCATCAAATTCAAAAGTGATTTGACATGAAAGGTGCATATCATGATATGGTGGATTGTATCAACCCCAAAAATGCCTCAACGCTGTATCCGTCGTCTCTTGGACCAATTATAGCAAAGCTACCATATTTAGATAATGTCCTTCAAATCAACGAGCTTGACAGGGAATGGAGGCACAGCATGCGTTGGAAGACGTAAAAGAAACAAAAGAAAACGACTGTTTCGAATAATTACCGGTCAAGGATTAAACATTTCCGCAAACCTAAAGACAAAGTGGGAATTGGATGAAGAGCAAGATCATGCTGCAAGTACTGAAATAAGTCCCAGAGCCAGTTGTGGCAACGAAATTGGAGAAGATGGAGCAGGGCCTAAATCTCGAACAATGAACACGCCAACAACAACTGGCGAAAAAGAGCATGCGAAGGATATGTCAGCTGAAAACCTCGCCCATTCTGACTTTAAGAAACTTGAATGTGGAAAGAAGCTAACAAGATCTTTCAGAACTAAAATTGGTTTGTCCAAGAAATTAAATACTGAAGAGGCCAGTGGGATAAAAATCCTTGTAGCATATTTTTGTAGCGTTTGTTTAACACCGTTTTTCCGTTTTTTTATAGTCTCAGTCAGCCAACTTGATCGCGAATGGCGAGAACATGTGCTT
This sequence comes from Sanderia malayensis, assembly GCA_013076295.1. Classification (NCBI taxonomy): domain Eukaryota; kingdom Metazoa; phylum Cnidaria; class Scyphozoa; order Semaeostomeae; family Pelagiidae; genus Sanderia; species Sanderia malayensis. The sequence goes on along the minus strand of RQOL01000411.1, from coordinate 25,109 downwards.
AAAGATATTGCCGTGAAAAAGAACACAACATTGGAAGAGTATTGGAAAGCTGTTAAAAATTTGAATTAATCTACCGGTGAAGTCAAGTATCCTAATTTGATGAAATTTGTTGCCACAGTTGTTTCTCTGCCATAAAGTTATCTGGACAATCAGCCGAAAGTCTTGTGATTGAACAGCATTTGACCGTACTTTGTTCTGCCATGGTGGCAAGTGCAACAGACACAGACTTCATTCGTTTAAAGAAAAACTTATTAAGACCTTGTAATGGCAATGAAAACAACTTACAACGTTTTTATAAAATATCGTCTGTTGTTTGTTCTTGTTTTAGTGTTTAGCTGAGCAAAAAAGGACTTTTAACCGACTTTTCAGCTGTTTTAGCAATTTTTGTATAGACTTACCCTGAAGGAAATTAGAAGGAAATTTCAAATTTTAAAGATGAAAATTTGCCCCAAAAAAGGAAAAAATAAGGAAATCTCGTCAAAAAGTGAAAGCCCTGGTTGCTGATGGTATTTCAAACATTCCTATGCTAATTGCAGAAGGAAAGAAATTTGGGAAAGTAAGAAAACCCTAATTGTCGTACCATTTTTGGCCAAGATAAATTTGCAATGGCAAATAAGCAGGGAAAATAAAAAAAATGAAGTCTTTGAATGATGATAAACATAAAAAGAAAGAAAGACTCGCAAATGAAGCAAAAATTGCCTTGCAAAAAAAGTTTTCAAGTATATTTTCTAGTTGAGCAACAACTATTATTGTCATTATTGTTGTGAATATTCAACATGACATAGTACAAACCAAAACGAACCAAAATCTTAGGACTTCACTCACAATGTCAAGCCCTTAGCTGACAGAGCAGCACATATAAAAAAACTTTTACAAAGCACAATAGAAACAATTTTTTTGTAGTCACTCAAGAAGGGACCAAAACTGTGGCATTTAAGCTGAACTGTGGCATTTAAGCTGACAATTGGATAAATGCCAACTACTGGGCTTCACACAAAAATGGAAGTGCCCATCTTCAAAGCATACAAAAGGGTGGACTTTTTATCATGGAAAATAGATGCCATCTAGAAAAACTGCAACACCCACAACATTGATTGACATTCTTCAGCATGTGTAATGGACTAAAATTTTACCTTGTGCTGTATTACAAAACCATGATACAGTTGGACTGAAAGAGCACTGACTACTTCAATGAAATAACTTCAAGATCTTGCTTTTGATTGATGGAAGCCTGCAAAAGAAGATGTTGGATGAGATATTTGATTTCATCTCCACATTTAAAGATAAGATAGATTACTTTAAATATCTGAACAAAAGCTATTCTGATATTGCATACTATCAGTTCAAAAAAGTATTAGCAAAATGGTTTGGAACAGCTTCAGAAAGCATGGTTTATCATCCATGAAGAAATCATTGCCGTAAGCCAAGTAAACATATTAATGCTATCTCTGGAAATGCAATTGCCAGTGGTGGTGGCAAACCGGTGGCAAAACATTTCAAAGCAATGTGGATGCAGAAAAGTAGTGATGTTATCAATCCAATAAAATCATAAAGTTAAGAACAAAAATTAACTGGTTGGTTCCAGGTATTGACTTCTCAATACACACAGCAATAACGAAAGGAACTGCATAAAAGTATTCAGAAATTTACTGTTCACAACTGCATAGAAAGCCCTATCAATAAATACTATCATTAAAAAGTTTTTTATAGAATCAAGAACATACCTGTTAAGTATCCAAATCTTCTTCAGGATAGATGTATGATTAACTCTGGCTGTACTTTGACATTTTGTAACTATGGAAAGAAAACAAGTTTATATGAAGTTATTTTTGTTGTGGCAACATACGTTGCTATTTTAAATACCATGTCCTAGTCTGAGAAGCATGTCTTGTGCACCACAAGGTGAAATCAAAGGTATGTTATGTGCACACCAAAAAACAAGTGGTGCACAAACTGATTCTTGGCGCAGAAATAAAAAGGCATTTGGGGTCATCCTGTGTCACTTTCTACACCTTCTGGTACTTCATGCATGCTAATGAGATTTTTCATCAGACTGGAAATTGGTGGGGCTTAAGGCTTGCATCTTTATCTCAATTAGGGTATAATGCTGTAACTTCTATTGTTTCCTTACATTGAAGGGGTATTGGGAAACACAAATTGACAGAATAATAACACTCGGCAACAAATTTATTGGTCGGTATAAAATTTATTGGTCATTATGACATGACAGATGTTTTGCAGTTAACTTGGTGAAGCCATGTTTGCCTGCATCCACCAAAATCATTGCAAACAACTTCATAAACAGCATGGTTGAAAGAACTCATCACCATGCTTGACAAATCTGTGTGAAATGGCAGTTCCTCGTTTTCAGCTATCAGAATTTTTTATGTGAGGCACTTGACATACGTATTTGAAGAACTCTTTCCCGTGTTTCTCTATCAGTTAGCTGCTTTGCAATACTTTTGGGCATCTCTGATAGCATCTTTTTCACACGTTGCCACCATACTGTTATTGACCAGAAGTACCTGAATTATGTTTATGTATTCCTCCCCGAAAAATATTTATATTTAAAAAATATCTTCAGACCGCCACCCTGTTCTCGTCAAAACCACTTATTGGCCTAAGGAAAAGGCCTGACATGACTTATTTATCATATCAGCAAGAGAACAATATATGAGCACTACTAATAATAAAAACAAAGCAATTTTATTAATTTATAACCTCATTGTCCAATGCACATTCTGGGTTTGGTGTCTTCGACAGATTCAGTTTTCTTGCTGGCCAATTTTTGGAATCAATTCAACCAGTCCAGCAGCAAGCGAGCAATTTCATTTCAACACCAAACCAACACCACGCACACACAACACAGCATAACACAACGCACCGCACGTGTTTTTACCGCTTTAGTTCGACTAGCCTCTTTCGCACGTTTCGGCCAATGAAAATTATTTTGCATCATTCGGCCAAAGGGACCCATCATTATTAATGCCGGGTAGGGGACCGGAAGATATTTGGAGAGGTCACCAAAATTTTGGAGCTTAAAAGAGGGGCACCAAAGTTACAGGTTAAAAAAGAGGGGGGGGGCCATGAAAAATTTCAGATGTTTCTCCAAAAATTACAATCAAATCAATAAAAACTCAGTTCAGCTAAATTGCTACGTGTATTCTTCACAACTTGATCAGTTATCAAGGAGTTCATTTTCACTGCTGTCACTATCAGCTTCACTAAATATATGGGACTTTCGGTTTTGGCAAAATACTAGTACTCACAATTCTTTAATAGTTTCTTAATCGTAACAGTACATTTACTAACCAAAGAGAGCATAAGCATTGAAATTCGAACTATGCTTAAAATTGTGGCTAAAAAGCATGGCCAAAAACTTGAAGAAGGCAAAACATCGATGTTATTTGATTACAGTGTCTACTCCATTTATGTCGACTGTTGAGTTCGCGATTATACATTTTGAAAAGCTCTTTAGAGATGTTGCCTTCGTGTAGTTTACTTATAAAGGGGTTCCTTATAAAATGTAGCTTGGAAAATTCTTTAATTAAAGTTGTATGTTTTACAGTGGCATAGACCTGTGTGCTTCCTTTTTTTATTACACTTTTGTGCCCTTTTTGCAAATTTTCCCCAGGACTTTCTTAAAAAATGCTCTGTGCCACAGATGAACAGTTGTCACTCCCAAGCAAAGCAAAGAGTTGGTACATGGATGGCACCTTCAAGACAGTCAGGGATCTGTTCAAGCAATTATTTACGGTTTATGCTTTCTTGAAGAGTGAAAATGGCAACATAAATCAAGCAAGAGTCAAGGCTGTTGCTATTGAGAATACAGATAGAGAAAGGTCCAGGATACAAAACTAAAAAAGATACATTGCAGCAACGAGCAGGCAATTCACTAGTACATCGGTTCGTTAATAGCCTTGCCATTTTTTCGCATACCATGAATTGAAAAACAGGCACAAGAACATTCACCCCAACTCAAATAATGAAAAGAAAGCATGAAAAGAAAGAAATGGTTACGGGAAGCATGAAAAGAAAAGAAACTATGACTACCAACAAATAATGAACATAGAACAGGCAACATTTACAGCATTGATCTTTTTTTCACAAGAGGGATGGACAACGAAAACATTGCACTCTTCAAATTGCTTGCCTCAAATGAATGTGAAAAAAGGAGAGAGGCGTGCTGATATTACAAGATAGATAAAATGTAAACTTTCTTCCATCGCATTAAAAAATCATTTATTATGTGTCTTGGGTAATTTCAGTGGCATGCTATGAAGTTTTAATTTAAATAAAACATATATCTCCACTTTCATTTATTTGATTTTATTCTCTGGACATATTTGTTTGATTACATTTGGAGAGAAGTGGTTAAACTGCGAAGAAAGGGCTGTGGCGCACACCACGCACATGTTTGTAACGCTTTCATTGAGTGTACTCAAACAAGAATTGAAAGAGTAGATTACAAAAATATTTAAATAACTGAGAATAAATACTGACGATAAGTAAATACTGACTGGTTATATTAGCCAGATAAATTAATGAATAAACATAACCCAAGATGACACGCCCAAAACAAAATGGCAGAAACCAAAGAACAAGAAACGAAAGCTAAAATCCATATAAGAAACTTACCATTCATTGTATTAAAGTAGGTGGCCAGTGGTAAAAACATCATGATTACATGCAATATTGACTTGTTGAATATTGATTTGTTGAATTTAGAATTGTTGACTATTGATTTACCTCTACTTATGCTATTACTAGAATCAGTGTAAACAAGTGAAGAAACTGTTTTTCATATACGCAAGAAACAAAAGAAACTATGTGTAACTAAGCAACGTAAAAATGTTCACGTGAAAGTACAGCGTGATAAAATTCCACGTGAAAATAAAGAAATTTATTTGTTTATGCGCTGTAGGGGCACAAAGCCAGGTCAACTCGGGTTGCACAATTGCTCGTTTGGTATAATATTGTTAACATTGGTGACATTGTATATCTCAATGATAATAAACAGCACAACTGATTAGCATTATAAGGAAGGTCTCTCTGAAATGAGTAAATGGAGTTAAAATCCTCAAATAAGAATTTTCCTCAAACATGAACTTACAGCCCGAAGTTTCCGGTATTTGCACTTTTAGTTAAGAACCTTTTGGTCCTGACTTATGCCGTAGAGTAAATGGTCATTGTTTAGTTTTAAAAGCAACCTCCTTAGTAGGCACCAGCTTACACGAAGCATGGATAACTATAAAGCAAAAAAAAAACGTTTTAGAACTTTTTAGAACTGGAGGCCAGTGCTCCCATTTTTTTGGCAAAAAGTGGCCCTTTTGAACTCAATATTGCGTAATTAGTAAGAAATTAATCAAAGTGCAGGTGTTAGTCTGCAAGTTATAAGAGAGAACTTAAATTATTTCCATTCATTCACAAAAGCAAGAATCTGGGGTGGGCATCTGCTACCTTTCTTTCTCGATTACAATTGACATCCGCTATCTCGAGCTCTCAAAAGAATTGAAAATTTGTTCTGGGATAGATTCTATGACTTTTACTTGAAATCAAAATAAAAGAAAATCTAAAAAACAAAGGATTATTGATTCTCGACATGATTAACAAAAATAAGCTTCTGGATTACAGGGGCTACAGTAAGTAGAAATTAATACGTTTTTAGCAGTTCTAAAAATTTCAACAATTCACAGAGTTTAAGACTTAAGTTCTAACTTGAAATTTCTACTGCACGCGGCAGTATGTATTTCCTCCATCTTTTGTGTACCTACCAATACTACCCGATGACTGAGTCCCTGTACTTTCCTTGGGCATAAAGTATAAAACATTATACAGCACAACACCAACATTAAGTACTGTTACAGCATTAAACAATTTCTTCTCGAAACTTTAAGTATCTAAGTTTATTAACTTTGTTAAGTTTCAAAATTTCAGTACCGCACTTTCTCAACTCTCTGCAGAGCTGAGTACTGTTTTGTTGTAAAGCACTTTCTTATAAAGAAAAGTGTAGTATTGCAAGTTAAATCACAAATGAAAGGCAAAGTTTCATGAAACACAATAATATACTTTCTTTAATCTTTAACTATTCTCATTAATTTGTAATTTGTTTTGTTTTTTCTTAATTTCAATTTTTTCCTTACATGCACTTTACAGATATTTTTCATTAATTGCTATTAATATCTCATGATTATTGAAAATTAATTTAAAAAGAACATTTCTTAAGCTTACGCAAGATTTTCTTGAACTCATTTCTAAATTGTCGGTTTGTCACACCATAAATTAGTGGGTTCAATGAAGAATTGACAAAACCCATCCACATATTAATGGTGTCCATAGTGTTATTATCATTAACTGCAGATGCAGTTCGTAGCAAGTTGAAAATGACGTATGGCAACCAGCATGCTATAAACACCACCACAACAAGTGCTATTGTTTTGAAAAGTCGAAATTCTTTTTGCGTCATTCCTCCGATTGCCTTCTCTGGCTTACTTTTCCTTTTGTTTGCTATTGATGTCTTAGCAACAGATTCATCAACAGTCGTGGTTGTTTGTGCATCATGGCCAAGCTTAAGTCTGGCATCAGCTTCGGTGCCAAGTTCCTTCCTTTCATTGTGTTTTGGTCCATTTTTTTCTCCGTGAGGGTAAAAGGGGGAATTCTCAATATTGTCAGGCAATTTTGTTGCCTCAACATCTTTGGAATCGCCTGCTAATGGTTCTGTCTTCGCGAATTTGATGACAATACTTTCTTTGTTGTTCTCAGAACATTCGCTTTGCTGGGCCGTCCTTGTAACTTGAACAGAGCGAACTTTTACTCCATTAGCATGCATTACTTTGAAGATCTTATAGTAACAGAACAACATGATCAGAACTGGCACAAATAACCCAATTGTAAATACAGTGATCGTGTGTGAGACAGTCTTATAAAAGAGTATTGTGCAAATCATTTTTCCATCATCAAAGCCCAGTTGGCCCCACCCGAAAAACGGCGCCACGGCGCATATACTTGCGTTGAACCAAACCAGAATAACAAAAAATGCTGAACGCAGTTTGGAATTGATTGCACGCTTGCATTTGACAATATAATAATATCTATCCAAACTTATTCCTGCAAGTGATTGTACCGAAACAAGAGTTACGACAACTTTAACAAAAGCAACCGCATGGCAAGCATCATTGCTAAACGGCCATTTTTGATAGTAAACGGAGACTAGGCCAAATGGTATGATAAAAATTGATTGACAAACGTCAGCAAATGCAGCATTGAAAATGAATATGTTGTTGTATTTGCGCAATTCAGAAGATTGCAGCCCTGCTAGTAGAATCAATGCATTTCCAACTAATGCTACCACGTCTATTAATAGTAAGGTGATAAACTTGAATGCTATTGCAACAGTATCGATTGCCATGATGTTCTCCAACTTTTATCATTTAGTAACACAAGGAAATAATTTTCAACCTGCAATATGAAGCAGAAAAACAATTATGATAAGAAGAAAGAATTGAATGTAAGTGGCATAATAGTTTGTTAGATGAAAGCAATAAGTTAGATGAAAGATTAGCACAGTCCTACATTGCTTTCGGAGAATTTAAATGGCGTGCTCACACCGAAAATGATTGTTTTTGTGGAGCCTCGTCAAAGAACTACAAAGTTGTTTCCTTATATCGTTGCCCGTTTTCTTCGAAATTCAAACACCCTCTTGTGCAAAGCAATGAGTGCATATTCTTATCGTATTCATAGTCGTTTGTAGCTACATAGCAGAAATCACTTACTTACCCAATACCAAAGTGTACAACTTTACCAACAAACAGTGTCAAGGTTGAGCCAACTGTCCTGTTATAAATGTTCCTGGTCCTGTTTTTCTCTTTTATTTGCAAAAAACAATGAGGTAGTTGATTTAAAAAGATGGGCGTGTTGTGATTTAAACCAGTTGTTGTCGTGATTTAGCAGGTGGAAGAGCTCCGAATGCATGATGCTCATTCAAAAATTAAAACCATTTTACCTGAATAACGTAATTTTAACCAGAAGGTGATGATTTAAACCACATAATTCAAAGTATGAAGCAGCGATGTACATTCACCAAATTTATTTTTAAAATCAATCTGACCACCTGGCTTCGAGTAAAGAAAATATTGCCAAGGGGGGGTGGGGAATAATAAACAATGCAGAGCTGTGCACTTAAAAATGAATCACAAATTCAAAAGGCAAGCGTAGAAACTACTAATGAACACAAAGTTTAACCAAGTTATATACAGTAAAAGCACCCGATGTGTTCGTTGAAACTTCGATGGTTTTAAGGCCAAGCTATAGCTCAAAAGGAGGCTCTTTGAAGAGAGAGAGCGTTCATTCAAAAATATGCCCTTTGTATCAGAGAGCTTTAATCAATTTCAAACAATTTTCGTCTTTGCTTGAAGTTTTTGACAGCTTGCACTTTGTGGCTCCGACCATGTACGGGTCGAAATCAGCAAAAGCGTGAGCCCCCAAATGTTCACAACCCACTGCTTTAAGCCTACGCTTTCACTCACCTGAGACGTGGGCATAAAAAGATTCATAAAATATTCTGTTTTAAAATTGCGCTGTTACTGTGGTCGAGCTTTCAATGCAATTGCTTGTCAAGTATTTACTTTGATTGTTTGAGCATATACGAAGAACAAATTGAGCATACAATATTCATGTGAGTACATTTTTACAGATATTGTTGATGAAGCATAAACATAACAGGTGATATCACACGCAATGACGCTACTATACTTCATGATAAATTAAAAGTCATTTAAGAAAGAAATTGCTAGAAAGAGGACCGCATATATTTGGTCCTCTTTTTGGTCCATCATTAAAAATAGCCAAAGCTACTCCAAGAGCTTGTAAAAACAAGAAACCCGTCGTCCCACATGCCAATAATTGTGCAATTTTTCCGTTTACTATGACAGGGCATATACTAAAAACACCTCACATCCTGCCTAACGTTTGTTTTTATTGTTGATACGTGTTAAGGAGGTCTTGGACTATCAGAAACTGCCGGGTGACTTTTTGGGAAACGCCCAGTTTTCACGTGGTTGATGACGTCATAATTGGTACAAATTTGATCTTGAATCAGCTATAACTTCTCTAATACTCCCTCAATTTAAGAAATATTAACGGTTTCGTGCTCCTTGCATAAAGACCGATAATTTGGTATACAATTTATTTAATTTGTGCATGTCATCATTTTTGGTGATGACGTCATCGAAAAATGTTTTTTCCACATTAGTAATCCCAAACTGGTTAAAGTTATATAAAACATAAAACGGAGCAAGGCTTTATTGATTTTAAAGAAAATAACACTGTTTTCTTGTGAAAATAGAGTTTAAGGCATAAAGTCGCTATCTGAGGAATCACTTTTTTCTTCCTCGGAAATCGTGAAACCTTCTTCCCACTCAGAATCTTATTCAAGTGGCTCCAAAACTATGCTCACTTCTGAGTCAGCAGAATAATTTTGAAATGATGTGGCATCAATCGAGGCGTCTTTTTTGGTCGTTTTGTTGGTGGGGGACCTTCCACTTCACTTTCCGACTCTTTGTCAGCGTCATTTCCGTCATTTATGGCATTCTTTTTCTGCCGACTTGATCGGATGAGGGACGGAGGCAACTGGTTCCCTTTAAACCAGATGGGAGTGAATCTGCTTGTAGAATGTTGCATCCGAACCTGTTATTGCATCCGTTTGTGGAAGAATGTTGTAAATATCAACTTCTAGATACGTACGTTGATTTCGTAAAAAAACGCTTGATCACCCGTGAAGGAAGCTTTTTTTCTCCAATCAAACGCCAAAAATTGAAGACAGGTCTACACAAGGCGCAGAAAGGTCTACACAGACCGTCAAGCATTTGGAATTCTTGCCGCAAAAGCCACGACTTTACAAGAGGCATTAGCGTTTCCTTTAGCACCAGTGTCGCTGAGCATCGCAACACCAGACGGCACATTACGCCAATCAGACAAAGCCTGTCTCCGAAATTATTTGATAAATGAAGCTTGTGCAGTTGCTGAGACGCCTCCCTTTTGCGCAAGATGGATAATTGACGGAATGGCAATGTTTCGTTCAGTAAAGCCCCGGGATACGTATCTAGAATGGTTCATGCAAATACCACAATATGCAAATCCACAACCTACAGCGGATGCATTGCAACTTGAAATCTTTAACGACCAGTACCTCGATAGAAGTGTCAAAGCCAGTACAAGCTAGAAGAGAGGTGAAAAGTCGAGGAGGGTGCACTTGGAAAGCTTCAATTAAAAGATACCTCAAGGCAATGGTTAGCAAGCATTTTTTGATAGTGATGAAAATAAAGAAGATCTGATTAAGCTAGCCACGGCGTTCTTCAAGAATGATCATGGCCGGCAACTTCTACAGATGCCAATGATAATAACGTGCAGAAATCAAGGATTACCAAGAATTACCAAGCGTGGAAGAAATGGAAAGAAGGAGCCATGAAGAGGCAGATACAAAAATGATTTTGCACGCAGCCTCGAGGGATACTTCAATAGTTGCTGTGTCGAAAGATACAGATGCTTTGTACTTCTAACACATTCTATGAATACATGCGACCAAGAAAAGCCTTGGTTCATCTGTATAGATAGGCAGAACTTTGTCGATATTGGAAAAGTAGCTAAGTATCTAGAAGTTGATATTTGTAACATTCTTCCATAAATGCATGCAATAACAGGTTCGGATACAACATCCTACATGTTTAACATTAGAAAAATAAGCGTCATCAAAAAGTTACTGAAAGATAGAACTTTATGTCAACTTATTCAAGGCTTGGGGTCCGAAGAAAATGTAACTGATGCTATATTTAATGATGTCGAAAGGCTCGTGCAGACCATAATGTACTCTGGCATGGCAAAGGAATCCTATGTACAAACAAGAATTCGATTGTATCAACGCTTGAAAACGAAACCCTCCACTGCGATTCCAGCAGATCCGAAGTCGCTGAGCGAAGACATCAAACGCGCAAACTTGCAGAGTTATGTGTTGTTGCGCAGTCTAAATGCAAATGTCAGGCGTATTGATCCACAAATATGTGGCTGGACCCATAATGAAAAGCTAAGCAGATTTACTCCTATCTGGTTTAAAGGGAACCAGTTGCCTCCGTCCCTTATCCGATCAAGTCGGCAGAAAAAGAAAGTCACCAATGATGGAAATGACGCTGACAGAGAGTCAGAAAGTGAAGCGGAAGTTCCCCCATCAACAAAGCGACCAAAAAGGACCCCTCGACGACCTGATGCCACATCATTCCAAAATTATTTTGCTGACTCAGAAGTGAGCATAATTTTGGGGCCAGTTGAATATGATTCTGAGTGGGAAGAAGATTTCACGATTTCCGGGGAAGAAAAAAGTGATTCCTCAGATAGCGACTTTATGCCTTAAACTCTATTTTCACAAGAAAACAGTGTTATTTTCTTTAAAATCAATAAAGCCTTGTTCCGTTTTATGTTTTATATAACTTTAACCAGTTTGGGATTACTAATGTGGAAAAAACATTTTTCGATGACGTCATCACCAAAAATGATGACATGCACAAATTAAATAAATTGTATACCAAATTATCGGTCTTTATGCAAGGAGCACGAAACCGTTAATATTTCTTAAATTGAGGGAGTATTAGAGAAGTTATAGCTGATTCAAGATCAAATTTGTACCAATTATGACGTCATCAACCACGTGAAAACTGGGCGTTTCCCAAAAAGTCACCTGGCAGTTTCTGATAGTCCAAGACCTCCTTAACACGTATCAACAATAAAAACAAACGTTAGGCAGGATGTGAGGTGTTTTTAGTATATGCTATCACCAGTAATCGATTTCTAGCATCAAAATAAATATAAACATAAACATGTTGATACAGCAAGATTTATCCATCAAAATGACAATGAAAAAGGTTTGCATAAAGCGTACAATCTTATCTGATGTAATTCTTTCATTTCATTAATTAATAAGAGTACGATCTCACTATTCAATCAAAACAATTCAAAATGTGACGCAATCAAAAGGAGGCTTCCCGCCAACTCTCACTCAATGCGGTTCCATTCTCATTTATATGCGATTTTATTCTAATCCCAACAAACCGAAAATCGTTCGCGAAGCTGTAGTAATGCATGAAACTCTAACTTCATTGGCTGGGCGTTTCATAGAAACGAATGTAGGGCTGTTAAAAATATGTTGTTTTGACTATGATTATTCACTGAGAAAAACACATGCGTCATTTGAGTTAAATATTCATTGATATTTCAAATTAACATCCAATCGAGTTAGACCCATGCAAATCAATCACTGATTCAATAAAAACGTATTTCCGAAATTATTCCGAAATTCATTAAAACATATAAAAATTTCTACAGATTCATGGTTAATGGGACAATTAAATCAAATCATATTCCCTCCCCATTTGTCGATGATAATTACAAAAACTCTGAGTTCTTAAAACCAAAATCAAACATAAAAACTCCTTTACGGGTTTGTAAATTAAAACTATAACAACTTCTCAAAACATGGTTATATCTCGACGCAAGAAATACATGCAATCTTGCATTGAAATACACATTTTCCATGAGGAAATCTAACTTCCAGTAAGCTTTTGAACGTAATTACATAAAACTTCCGATTTAGAACTCCTCTCAAATGTTCTTCATCCAAAGCGTTAAAACGTTCTAAGCAGGTTCTCAACCTTTTGCCACTTTTTTCTTACGTGTACTGAAAACACTCAGCAACATCTGCATGCTCAAAATGAGATAACAATCACTCGCTAAGATAAGTGAAAGGTTTTAACAACATTATCTCTTTAAGAATGGGTTTTTCCTTGCATATTTCCACCATCAGTTTAACTTAAGATTCATAGAAACCGATATATTTACATAAATCGGTTAAGCTGTCGGTAATTTAAGTGCAAATTTAACAAATTAAAATAAGGGGGCTTATAAATCTATCTCTTGAATTAATGCCATGCAAAAACCAAAAAGATCGGTTTAACCAAAGCCAGTTACTTCACCAAAACTGGTTAAGCGAACGCAATCAACTCATAACGACGTCGACATCTCATCGTAAACAGAATACGATATAGTTTGTCCATTTGGTCCCAAGTAGGTGGCAACTTCATTTGTTTCTGCATTGTTATCTTTCAAATTACTATTGATAGATGTTGGTGAAGTTTTCCCTGTTTCCATTTGCATGTGTTCATTTTCATCCGTAGAAGACTCTTGAGTCGATAGAGGCATTACTTTCATTTCCTTTCCATCTTTATCAATTGCACCATTTTTATACTCGTTTTCGTTTTTGTCATTTTTATAAGTGGCTTGGTCGTGAGAATGATGTACCTCGTTTTCTTCCACAAAATAGGCAGGGTTGACTGATCCAAAGTTCTTTTCAGGAAGATAGATATCTCTCCTTGTTGGCACACTCCGCACAGCGGGTGGCTTAGCCAGATTATCATTTACAGGAATGACTAAAGCATCTTCTGCCGATTTGCGCCTGAATTGTCAAAAATCAAATAAATCACCACCTCAATAAAATCATAGTTGGATCATTTTTCTTCAAAGTGAAGAAGCAGAGAAGAGCTTAATTGTTGGGCGGGTTTTGTTTACAGGGCTCAAATCATTCCTTGGTGTACGTGAAATTACAGTCACGATAGACACGCACGCAGCGAGGGTCTCAAACATAAACACAGCATTCAAAACTGAGCTTATTGACGTGAAGAAAGCTTTTCTTAAAACGCTTGACCATTGCATGCAGTCTCCATGCAGAAGAGTGCCTTATCAATTGTGGTTGAAATTGTTTCTTTGCTACACTACACAATGTTCAAAGTTTTCACTTTAAGCACTGTGAAAAAAAAACAGGTACTCTGCACTTCAAAAACAACTAAGTAAACTGAATATCCATCCACGAATATTTCAAGCCAATTTGGACAAAACTCCCTATAAACATAAATCGACAGACAGTGGCTGTGTTTGGTATAAATAGATAACTGATACTCAAAAAAATGAGAGAACCCAAGTGTTTTTGAGAGTCCGAATTATACAGCGATGCTTTGATTCGGTAAATTCATTTTTAACGAATGTCTTGCCTATTAAGAGATAGCGCTTAACCGGAGACATATTACATTGAATATGTCCAACGATCATCTTTATTATTACAGACTGTAGACGTTTCTGCATTACCGGGTAAAGTAACGCAATAAAATTAATGATAAAAAATATTACGCACATGATTCTTTTACGTAATATTGTTGTGGCGCTTAATCGAAGCAATCACCTTTACGGTATTCGTAATAAATTTGTCCAGCAAGTGCAAATGCTTTCTCGACATTTTTCAAACTAATCTCCTTAAAAAATTAGCTTCATCATGTTGAAGGCCTCCATTCAAGACTTTGGCGCTAACAAAACAAAGGCTTGCCTCACCGTAGGCCACAAAAGTCAAAGTGCAAGTATCTTGCAAATGCACTTTCGCAAATGCAATCTTGCAGTGGAAATATTTCGCACGTACGCAGTATTATAACTGCTATTCCATGGATAAATTACAGTAGGCCTGATGGGATTTGATTGCTTCTTAAATTTCAGCATAAACAAGACAATAGTTTGCTGAATATGACTTGATGACTTACCTATATGTTCGTCCAAACCAGCATGCAACCAGAACCAGTACAACAAAGAAAAATGGGATAAGGACGTACAAAGCTATTGCCCACGGTTCTGAAACAGAAAGAAGAGAAGCAGTTTTTTAAATCTGAAAATAAAATGTTCAGGTTCGTATGAAGTTGGGTTTCGCATGGAGAAGGAACACTGGCCGAGTTGATGATGAAAACTCCAGCTATTAAAACTTGAAGCATTACGTCATGAAAGTTCAAGAATCAGGTGAGACGAGAAAAGACTCGAGAAATCGAGGAAATTTAATTGTAACTGCAATTGATTTGTCAAAGTTAGAGCATGAGTATAGTAAAACTACAAGCATGGGTAAATAGGCAATAGTAAATAAGAAAAAGACACAACTTACCATCAGTTTGTTTTGCAGGAGGAACTAAAAAAATAAAAAAAATGACGTGAAAATAGCAGAGTTTTCTTATTAATGGTAATTTATGCTGGTCTCCTTAGTTATAACATATGCTTCATTTACAAGAAATAATTAAAGCAAGTCATACTTACGACAAATAGCAGTGCAGTTTTTGCTTTCTTTAAGATGCTCAGAACAACTTTGAATATTGCAAGTTCGCACGCGACTTTGGAAACCAGATCCGCAGCTGACGTTGCATTTGCCCCAAGACTGCCAAGCAGATGTCGGCGTGACTGGCAAAATAAACGACAAAATCATAAAAACCTATCCATTGAAAAAATCTTGTTTCGCAATTTGCAGCTTTCATGTGTCGCGAAAATCTTAGGCCCAGAACTTTATTATTATTATTATTATTATTATTATTACGAGACTTAAAGATATATTATCTTAAGGATTGACACTTAGATGTCTATCCCTTGAAAAAGGATCAATTTTGACCATGTCAACCAAAGAGGAAATAAAAACAAATCTTAAGGATTGACACTTAGATGTCTATCCCTTGAAAAAGGACCAATTTTGACCATGTCAACCAAAGAGGAAATAAACACGACGAAATAAAAACGAAACACGACAAAACCAGCCTTAAATAGAGTATGGATATTTTGAAATCCTATTGCAGCTAAGAAACTCTCAGACATAGCTGTTATGAAGATCTCTTAAATATTATCGCAGCAACTAAACTGCAATAATATCTAAACTTTATTGCAGTTAATGAAATCAATTTAATGTTGTGAATTGAAGTAACTACTTACTGTAGTAATAAAAGTTGCTTGTACTGACAACTTCTTTTAGAATGTTTCTCAAATGGCAATGATATTTTCCATCGATGTTCCTCGAAGTAAGACTTCGCTGGAAATTGCCACTATTAGAAATTTCTGTAGGGTCAGAGTCCTTTGTCCAGTACAAGTAAGGCGATGGTACTCCTTGGCCAGCGCATGTGCATGTCATCATTTTGATAATACGATTCGGTTTACAATCAGCGTTGGACGTAAATGTAGGGGGAACTGTAAACAAAAATAAAGAAGCACTTGAATTACGAAGCATTACCAAAGTATTATAAAACAATAGAACACGAACTATATAGAGACGTTGAACTGAAAAAAGCATTAAAACAAGCTATTGTCATTTTTATCACCCCGGGCATCTATAAATCTATTAGGCTATGACAGCGTTTTTAAGGACTTTTCATCGCTGTGTAGTTTTTGAAGGAAAACTGGGCTCGGCCCATTTGTGCTATAAATGCTAACCAAGGGACATGCTTTACTTGAATTAAAGACAATTCTCTTAATCAAATTGGCACCTTTCTATTGTGAAGAGTCACTTGAGAAAATCACGGGAAAGCATCATACATGAGAAGCTCAATAGAAACAACATTGTTCCCACTGCGTATGTGCGCATGCGCGTTACAAATGAAAAACGTGTTCCCACGTGCGACCGGGCAATCTCTCGTTAACGGTTCCACAGGGAACCTTTGCTAGTTATCGCTTCTCGGCCTTTTGGCTAAGATCAAGTGTAGTATCTGTTCTTATCAGCTTAATATCTGATATGCACCCAAGGGTGCTCAAATATTAAACTGATTTTTGGAATTGGTCTGTGGGTCTGAAGCTTGCTTCACCCCAGACACGGGTTGTCCTGGTATTGCAGTACCGCCATGGACGGCCCACAACCTCACTTTCAGTCCCAATAATAAAGCAAACATGATATAGGTGTTCAAATGTTTTATGTAATTCTTTGTGTTGCAGTTTTCAGCTAGGCCATGTTACATTACCATCGGATGGCATTCTCCATAAACAAAGGTCATTTGATGCGTGGTTTAGTTTTAAGCTTAGTTGTCACTACAGAAATATGTTGCCATGCCAACATTTTCATTGCAAACCTCTGCTTCTCTTTCTTTCAATAGTGCCTTTCAGACATGTATTGGCTAATGCAATGGTTGTTGTACAGGTAATGTACATGTTTAAAAGATAGACAAAAAGGATCTGTTCGTATTGGGTAGACTGGCGCACGCGCGCTCATGAAGAATCCAGTTGTTATTGTGATTTGTACGTGAAATCGTGGTTGTGCTAACATTACACGGGAAAACAATCAACTTACTTTGGACAAGCAATCCAAAGATGACTGCTTCGCCAATACCAATACTATTAGAAGGAGTACATCTGTAGATGCCGGTTGAAGAGCCCTGTATTCATAGGAGAGAAAATGAAAAGAAACAATTAACACACGATGATAACAAAAAATGACGGATGCTTGGTTACTGGTTAAACCTATCTTCAAAATATCGCTTTGTTATGCAGTGCAGCTAAATTACAAACATTCCGAAAAAATAAGAAGACTTTCTCAGCGGGAAAATAATACGCCAACAATTCCCGTATTGCAAAAGTTAGCAGTTTGCAGAGTGAGTAATGAGAAATGGTTTTTGTTGCTGTTTTTAGATAAGGTAAATAGTGTTGTGTTGTGTTATAAACTTTAATAAAATTCATATACGAGAGAAAGAGTAAAATAAGTACTAGGATCCAAGCTAAATTTCCAAAAAAAAACGTGTAATTGGATGGCTTAAAATAAAACTAACCTCGGCTGATGCTATTGTGTATCTTCTTCCATTGTGATTCAATGGTTGGCCATCCTTGGTCCAATTGTAGCTCACTATGCCAGGATTTGCATCAACAAGGCAGTCGAGATTAACTTCCTTCGATTTATTAGTTGTCAAATTTGCTGATTTCACCAATAATTGTGGACGATCTATGGAGAGAAGGATTTTTCATTGGCAAGGCAATATTAATTGGCATGCAGGGAAATTCATTTTAAATTAATCATGTAACTTTATATTTATAGTATGATACAAGAAGGACAAAACAAATCGGCAATGATTGCAAAAAAGAATTAATGCTAAATGCATGCCTGGTAGCAGTTAAGACCAATATTCACATTAACATTCACGCTATATACACGCTAACATGCACAGTGTTCTAGAATCAGCATCGCAATAGGGAGGGAATACTGCAAGAATATTGAAATCTGAGGATGATACAAATCTTGATAATTTCACATGCATACTTACACTCTACATTCAAAAATATACTTTCATTCTTGATTCTAACAATACTTTGAGCCATGCATTTGTACGTAGCCGTATCATTCTTGACAACTGATAGTACACTGATCAAACTTCTTACAACAGATCTGCTCGGAGTTGATTGAACTGTTCCAGTAGAAATGATAAATCTGTTGAAGGTTATTTTCATGTTATTTCTAAACCATTGGATAACAGGAGAAGGGTTCCCTTCAACAATGCACTCAAAACTGACATTGCGTAGCTTCGTGACATTGACTTGACCAGCCAGATTTGAATGAGATTCTGGCCCATCTGTAAAAACAATGAGAATCGCATATTCATTAAACGATATGAGGCTATAGTTTTAAGCTATTGCAAGCAGCTTATACAACACTGCTACTGGAAGCCAAAAATTAATACAGGGCACTCTATGGAGTATGTTAATGCAACACAACGTAAATAGAAATAAATGAAAGTCAATCATTTCGATACATATTTTGGATTTCAAACAGCTATTTCCATTAAAAAAAGTTGCATAAAAGTGGAAAAATGTCTACTTACACCAAACTGTGACGTTAGTGCTTTTTGAAGAATTCCCCAAAACATTGCTGGCCTGGCAGACATAGAAACCAAAGTTATCTCTCTTAATGCCATTTGAAAACGTGAGTTTGCTTTCAATAACAGTTTTACTATCAGTGGACGTGTTTGTAACAGTCGTAATGTTAACATTGTAAGGTAATCCATCTTTAAACCATTGGATACTGGACATGGGATGTGATTCTACAGTGCAGGTAAAATCTAGCGGCATTAAGGACTCAGTTAGGTTTTGTTGAGAACCAAAGTCTGCTGCTATTTCTGGTAGATCTGCAATGCAAAGAAAGTGTTGCTTAATTTGACAATACGCATTCAGTGTTGTGAAAAAAGATTGCATGATGGAAGAGGCAGAAGAAAACGATTCCTTCCTGCCTGTAGCACTAAATGAGCCGCGTGGATATTCGGGCAGAGTGCAGTCACCAAGGACGGTTGTCTACACATGTATTTGTAATAGATATAGTCATAAGAGCACATTTCGGTCAATATTATCTGAAAACAAACGTTGATCTGCTTGACATTGTCTGTTGTTTGTTACGTCATACAGTATAGTACAGTTCAGTGAAGCCATACGTCAGTGTTCTCCGTTTTTGTAGCTCCCTCTTCCTTTAACCATCTCTCCCCCTCCTTCCCTCTCTCCCTCCTCCCCTCTTCCCATCTCTCTCTCAAACCAATGAACATTAACAAGGCCGTCTCAGATAATGTGACTCACGGCCTAATCGCAAAAACGCATCCTCCATATTCTCATATACATAGGACGTTACGAGATGACGAAGAGCACTCAAGTCCAACGCAACTCGATAAATGTAATGACTGATGAATAATATCAAACACAAGCGAATAAATTGGTCTTGCGGGTGAATGTATAGGCGAAGACAGTTGGTTGCGTGCAGCTACAACTGAAGTCGAAATGAAAACTGTTAGTAATTATATATGAATGATGAAAACGTGTGAAGATAATCACAGAATATCGGAATGAATCGAATAGAGCCCCTTCTAATATCAACCAAGTTAGTTTTAATGCTTCTTCCCAATATCGTACCCTTTCCTAATCTTTACACACAAGATCCATCCCATTCGTGATATAAAACCCCAAAAGAAACCCTCCCAATTCTTCAAAGCATTGTTAATGTTGAAATTTGCCATCTTGAGCAATTTCTAATTCCCGTTCATTCTTCGTACATAGGTTAGGCGGGAGTTATCTCGAGCATTCGCCACCAACACAAAAACACCTTTCCATTCAGAGTTAAATACAACCAATGTTAGATCTGTGCATGAAAGTTAATGTGTACAAGTGAATGGATATATTGAATGATTGTGGTCCTCCGGTCGCTACGAGAAAGGTTGACCTATTTGCCACGATAAAAATAATAAGTGGGAAATAGAGTTGAACTGTAAACTTACATCGCACAATAAGCCTCGTTGTCTGATGTTTGCTTGCCAGATTATTTGTTGCTCTACATGAATAATTTCCAGTATCAGACTTATTAATCGCATTCAACTGCAGCGTTGAGGATACTACTGCTTTGAAGTCGTCTTTGTATTGCGTATGAATCAATATGCGTGTCTTGGTATTATTATGCAGCACTTCGTTGTCCTTCAACCAGGTTATTGTCGACTGTGGATAACTTTCAACTTGACATGCAAAAGTGACGTTATCTTTGGAATTAAGTATGATAGTTGAAATGGCTCGAGATTGAAATGTTGGCTCATCTGAAAGAAAAGTAAAAAGAATTAATGCTACAACGAGATTCCATTTTCAGCATTGAATGCTACACAAGGCATTGTGGGTAACGCATACACAGGGCACGATACATGGTAGTTTGGGTAACGATACTTTCTGCCAAAGCAATCAATGGAATAGAAAATTAAATCACGAGTGTTGCCTTCTTTTATGATACTTAAATATCTTCAAATTCAATATACAATGTCAGTAAAACTGTTTAATCCATTTGCAAGTCACTATATACAGAAAACCGTGTATATAAGAACAACGTGATTGTACTTCAGGTTGATATTTAGGCTTAAAACAATAGAGGGAGCAAGAGCCAATTGTTTTTTTACCAATAAACTGGATGCACAATTTACAAGTTTTAAAATGCGGGTTTTCATGGTACCGCGCATCCAATTGCCAAAGAAGCTAAAAGCTAACATGGTTTAACGAATTGCAGTTTAACAGCACTGTCGGTAAAATCCCCTGCATACAATTGTGGGTAGAATATATGATTCGCAAACTTACAGTGTACGACGACTGTCGTTTTCAGAGCCAAAATGCCTTGGTGATTTCCAGCAGTACATTCATATTCTCCTCGAAATTTTCTTTTGATCGAGTTGATTTTGATGCTACTGTTAGAGATGGTACGATCGAAGCTCTTGTCGTGAATAAAAAGTGATTCGTTAAATTCATCCCTTGCTGTGGTGTTTCTCAGCAGCAATCCATTATACTTCCACACAATGTTTGACTGAGGATTCGATACAAATGCACAGTGTAAAGAGTATGGCTCGTTCTCTCGTACTTCATACTTAGTCAGAAGTGTCGTCAAATTTAGAGGAGAATCTACAAAAGGATGAATGCAGTAATGAATATACACAATGATACAAATAAACACACAATAAAAATGCGCTATAAATAACCTTGTTCAGAGGATCACAGCGTTGATTTATTACAACGGGACCTCGTTATACAAAGGGGAACTTGTACTGCATGAATTCAATTCATGTAATTTACTATAGCATATGTTATGCTCTACTATAAATGCTTGATGATAATTTCCTACACTTACATTGCACAACTAAAGTTGTATTGTGAATAGCTGTTCCAATGCTGTTGTTAGCAACGCAAAAATATACTCCATTGTCGTAGAGTGTTGAGTTGGCAATCACCAGGTCTGTCCGAATCGATGTCTCGCGTGAAGATGCAAGAAGGATATAACTGTTGTTAATATACGTCAATCCACCTTGTCTTTGATCTTCTACTCTCCAGTAAACAGTAGCCAATGGGTTCGACTTCACTTCACAGAACAGTCTCACGGTTATCGAAGCATTGGTGATGACCAAGTTTGGTGTTGACTGTAGAATTAACGGCTGATCTAAAAGGTAATGCAATATATAACTTAACATAATCCAGAATTGCGAAAGGTTCAAGTGCTATGCTTACTCCACGAAAAAAACAACAATCAGGTGTCTTAGTAGCCAAAATTATGCTGAAATTGCAAATCAAAGGTAACACGCTATCTAAAAACAACTTTATAAAGAACCTACATGCAGAAGACTGAAATATCTATGGTACCTGTATTAATAAACAGCACCTCTAAAGAGACCATTAAATTTTGAATATTTCTATCATGGCAAATAGCAAAGCATTAGGAAGCTTTTTCCATTCAATTTGAGTAAAAACTTGTACAAGACCCATTTATGAATCAAATGTCGCAATACTGTACTGTTTTGAAAACACCAACTCGTCCAGTTAACTTTTGGTATAAAATAGAACTCAGTTAAAAAATAGATGTTCTCATTCAGTGTAGACATTCACAATAACTGATCAATGGTGGGTATACTTACAATTGACAATGAGTAATTGACGAGAAGAGATTGATCCAATTGCATTTGAAGCAACGCAAGAATAATTGCCATATGATGTCAATTTGATGCGTTTGAAATTCACGATGCTGGTAATTTGTGACATTGCAGCTGTTCTATCAAACCATTGTATGATATCAACATCGCTACTGTTTTGCATGAATGTGCCATTAAAATACCAGGAAATTCTTGGTTCTGGATTTCCTATAGCTGAACATTGAATCTTGAAATGCCTTGCACCATCTTCAACACGGGCAACAGGAGCCAATGACGTAAGAAACTCGACTTTGACTGTAATAGAAATAAAAGCCACGTTATAAGCACGAGGCGATAAATACACCAAAGGCGAAAACTTCAGAGAAGCTTGTACCGTAAACTATAATAATAATAATAATAATAATAATAATGTTAAAGTACCTGCACTATCGACTAATAATTAATGTAAAAAATAATGAATAAATAAATGCAAACATACACATGACATTCAACAGGGTTTGTTGAGTAAGATTCCCAATGATATTGACAGCAATACATTGATACACTCCATAATCACTTCTATTTGCATTGGCCAAAGTGAGATTCTTCTGAACACGTACTGCCAGGCTGCTGATATAACTTACACTTTCAGACATCATGTAATCTGAGTTGTTTAAACGTTTGCCATCTTTTGTAAAATAAACATCTGGTTGTGGCATAGAGTTTATATCACAAACAAAAGTCACAGAAGAACTTTCAGTCAAATTTGTTTCATTCGAGAACAAAGCAATATTTGACGTAGGGATGTCTATAAAAAATAAATAAATGAAACTTATACGAGAAGCCATGGAAAAGAAATTTTTGCAAACAAAAAAGCTTTATAAGCAAAAGATGAAAAATGGCTTACATTGAATGATAACAATTGTTGTTGATTCTTGATATCCAATAATATTTGATGCATTGCATGTCAATAAACCAGCATTTATACGTTTTATATTAATCATTGTCAGCATGCTTTCAACTTCAAAATGGTTCGATGACGAAATTCTTTTCTTCTTTTCAGCAATAACAAATTCACTTGGAAGTTGTTTCCCATTTAGCAACCAAACAATTTCTACTTCGGGATTCCCTTCAGCTTTACACCTCCAACTTTCATTCCTTCCAAAATCCTCCACTAATGTGTAGTTTTGTTTCAAGCTTCTATTCAAGTTTGCTGAATCTTTAGATTTGAGATATTCGGAAATTTAAATTTTATTAACATTAGCATTAACATTAGTTTTAACGGTGGTGAGGTGCAAATCTCTAAATTTAAAACTAATGAGAAGATGTTAATGTTTACAGGGAGCTACTGTGTTGACTTCGATCATCGCAGACAATGTATAATGTCACTGTAGACAGTGTTATGTCATTGCAGACAGTGTAGTGTCAATGTAGACAATGTAATGTCATTGTACACAGTGTAATGTTTTGACTCGAACAAAACCTATTCCCATGGAGCAAACTAAATATGAGAAAAGAATAGCTTCAATAGAAAAGGTGACCCTGTCAGAACAAACAACTTACCACACAAAATAGATACAAGAAGTGTAGCCTGTTCAGCTAAAAATAACCAGGTTCAAATGAAAAGAGTAAAGAAAAACTCAAGATACATACACTGCACATCGACGGAAATATTTTGCACCATGAAACCAGCCATGTTGTGTGCTTTGCATTCGTATACTCCATAGTCAGTCTTTTTTGATGTTGTGAAAGTCAGTAGGCTTTCCACCACCGAGAAGCTTGCATTTGTCGATAACACTGTTGTAGTAATATTTGCTGCGCTTGAGATTCCACGGTGAAATCTCCGCCAGGTTATATTCGGCGTTGGTTCACCATAGAAAACGCACGATAGCACTAAAGGGGATCCGAGTAATGTCTTCAAAGGACTGCTAGTTGAACTGACTAGAGTTGGAACAACTGAAATGGAAATCAAAACAATAGAAACCAACTCCCAGTACAAAATATTAACGGATGTTTCTTTGTAAGAAAAACGCTGTAAGGAAAAACTTGTACCGGCGTTACAAGAAACTTCTAGCCGGAAATATCAAGTTCGAAATAGTTCATGACGCAAAAAAAATAACCGTTGCAGCTTTCGCAATTAAAACAAGAGACAGTAATACTTGTTTCTTTGATATTAATAGTTCACACATGAATGAATGTGGTAGAAACATACCATGCACTGTGAAATTAAACATTTTCGATGGACCAAAGCCAAGATTGTTGATTGGAATACACGAGTACGTCCCTTCATCTGACAAAGAAACTGAAGCCAGATTTAAGATACCACTTGTGGAATTTCTCAATAATAATCCATTCTTGAAAATTTGATAAAAAATCAATGGGTTTCCATGAGCAGAGCAAGTAAGTGTTGCCGCCAGTCCCAGGCCTCCGACATGGTTTGGTTTGTCTGATGTAAACTTTGTGCCACGAGGCTCATCTTCAAAACAAATGAAAACAACATTAAATCAGAAGACATGGCACAACGTAACAAGATAATAAACTGATCAATATGTTATGATAGTCATAACAGAAAACAGTATGAGAATATACTGAACTGAACGTGACTGGTTTTGACAAGCAGGTTTGTCGCTAATAAAAATAACTAATAATAATATATGATTATACTAATCAATAATAATAATTAACGAATATTTCAACAGAACTACGAAAGTTTAATGATGAAAGAAATGTCTCGTGAATTGACGCTAATGTAATTGATGGTTGCTAATGCGAATCAACAGATTCTATACGTAATTCGGAAATTTGCTTGGAGAAAAATGATTAATGGTACTTTAGAATAAA